>CAJRST010016668.1:3083023-3128709 GCA_907169785.1 Menidia menidia
ATAGTATAGTATAGTATAGTATAGTATAGTATAGTATAGTATAGTATGTAGCATCTCATCCCACACTGTATTGTGTTTTGCTGCCGTCTTGTCATTTATATCTCATTGTGTGTCATGTCGGATGTCAGCATTCTTCTCAACTGCTCAGTTCCCAAGACAGTCTGTCTTTACTGAAGGATTTCTCATTGGTTAGAAATCCTGTGGCTAAAATTTGTTTACAGCTGGGGCTCAGGAGGAAAGAGCAGTTGCCAGCTGGTCAGATGGTCAGTGGTTTGAGTTCCTTATGGCCAGATGTTGAAGAGTCCTTGGGCAAAGCTCTGAACACCAACTGACCTGCTGTGTGAGTGGGTGAATGACATGGAAAGCAAAGCGTTTTGAATGGAGAAGAACTATATAAGTGATTCTATAAATAATTTATTCTCAGATATTTCAGAATGAAAACATATTTACTTACTGATCCAAATTACAAGTCATTGAAAAGACATTTTGTTTTTGCAACACATATGTAATGTCGACCCAGCTGCCTCCTGTGAGTTTTATTTTCAGTGAATGTTAAATGTCCTGATATTTGTAGACTTAATAAAGGTACATGATTATTTATCTTCGTGATCCCTTTTCAGTTCTCTTGCTGGCCATTGATATTTGCAAATCACTACATCAGAAGAATTCATGCAATTACATTTTTTAAACTTAAATTACATTTTAGATTGAGAACTTGCCCATTCAATGCAGAAAATGTGATCATTTGGTTTCTTTTATCTTGTTTCCAGTTTCCGCACCTTTAAAGGGACATTTTCTCTCCAAACATCTTCTCAGGATAGCACATCAGATATCAATGATCCAACAGGATGCATTGTTAAAGCTCCTTAAGGCAATTTTTCATGATTGCTGTTTGGTGGTGTAATCGTATTACTCTTTACCACTCAGCAGTAGTTATAATTCAAATATCTTCGACCCTAAACAATCTGCAGTGTTTCTTTTTGATTAGTTTCAGTCTGTGCTTGGCTGGCCTCTGCTGGTGGCTCAAAGCAACATCTGACACAATCTGAATTCCTAATATTTGACACACCAGCTTGTCACTCTTCTTCATCTACAGTCTGCTAAGCAACCTTTTTAAAAAGTCATATAAACGTCCAGAGGCCTTTGCAGAAGTATTCTACACAATACTTTACATTGCCTTTCCATATGGAGACTCCACATAGAATGGTAATTTAAATTACTTCCTTTCCTTTTACAAAAGGAAAAGAACTTTCTTTCATGCTCCACCATGAAGTATTACTATCTCATGTCTAAGGAATAAGGTCATGCTTGTTATATTTGAGGCGGCACAGTAGTGTGGTCGTTAGTCATGTTGCTTCACAGAAAGTGAGTTCCTGGTTTCAATCCTGAGGGGCCTGGGGGTTTCTTTGTGCCTTTCCGTGTTTGCACATGCTCTTCGAGTCTTCCTTTTTCTTCCCACAATCCAAAAACACGCATGTTAGGTTAATCTGTGACTCGACATTGCCCCAAGGAATTAATGTGCATGGTTGTTCATTTCTATGTGGCCCTGTAATGGACTCCATCCATCTCTTGCTCGAAATGAGCTTGGATGGGCTCTAACCCTACTATGAATATGTAAGCATAGCATTGGATGCTTCATTGTTTTGTTTGAAATCAGTGGAGCACCCTGTTCTGTTAACCAGTGATATGCACCACTGGCTCATGCAGATATCTTTATGGACCAACTTCAAGAGGTAAGAGAGAACTGTGATTAGCCTGTTTTGTAAAGGCAGTTTTAACCAGCCTTAATCAGATTCAGACCATTAAACAATGAAAGAGTAGCCATGGCTGCAGGATGCAGCGTGAATGTGACACTCTTTGTGTGTTGGGTGTCTGTGACACGGTGGATTTTGTGGGACACAGGCTAACAATACTTGTGTGTATATGCCGAGTATTGCACGGGAGGAGGATATTCCTCATATAATCAATCTGGAGACTTCCCATCATTTGACTTGGACAGCCTGGGAGAGGATAATGGCCAGAGCGCCTCCAAAGAGACAACAGAAGCCGCTGTCTTACTGTTCTACTGCTGAGAGGATTGTTTAGTCAGAGACACTTGTATTTAAGGAGCACACCAGTAGATGGCATTTTAGTACTGTGTATTGGATCAAAACAGGGACCAGTAGGCTATTTATCAGAGAGGAGAGGGAGGAAAAACTCCATCTCTGGACACAAAGAGGCCATTGTAGCTGCAATTCATTGCAAACATCTTAGCCATGGAAACACCTTTTGTAGGAAGACGTACTGTGAAAACATTCCTTCTTGTTATGTGACTGCTCTTTGTCCTTTTGAATCTTTATGGACACCAAGCTGAAGACCGTTATCAAATGTGTTATATCATGTCTCTTCATCGCTCCCATATATGGCCCAAATGAAGAAAATAAAGTCGATTTAGAGGTTTATTTGGTGGTTCATGGACGAGACATTGAACCCCAAACTGCTTACCAGTGTCTCCACTGGTGGGAGTGTGTGCATGAAAGAGTGAATGTGATAATTGGTGTAAAAACACTTTCAGTGGTCAGTTGGACTGGAAAAGTGCAGCCCATTTCAAAGGTACATTTTCAAGCACAAACACATAAGCACATAACAAAATGGGAATAGCATGTGTTAGCCAGTCTCCTACGATTACATTCCACCCATACTGTTGACATTTTATTGATAATGGTTAATATGTTTGAACATTTGTGGTACATTTTATGTGCATTTCAAATGGAAATGAGATCACATACTCAGGTGAGAAAAATACTGTGAGTGTTGATGATCTGACATTTGAGAGGCAAAAACTTTATCAGTACCTTTATGTTGTTACACTGATAGAAAAAAAGATAAATAAGCACAGCGAAATATAGTAATAAATAAAGAAATATCCTTTAAAGGTTTAACTGTCAGATACACACCCTTGTGTAGCAAATTTTGCCACAAGGAGAAAGGGAAAGGCATTATCATATTTCCAAATGGAGAAGTGAAAATATAAACATGTCCTCTGTATGGTACATAAATTGTCCTTGTGATATTTACTCTACTTTTGCAGCATCATAACTGAAAATAAAGTTCTTGTACCATAAACATCAGAAAAAAATGTTTTACTCGCTTATTCTGAGGTGTTTTTTAGAGTTAATTAAATGAAAATAATATCAAAACAGGCACTGCAATGTGGTCATGCATCAAAACATATTTTTTCCTGATCACTGACTTTCCCCTCTGAGCTCTACAATTTAACACACAAAATCAGACAAAGGCCTCTGACAAAATGTCAACAGAAATATATCAGTTTGAGGGTTGTGCAGGACGGCAGAACAAAATATGTTTGAGGTTTGTAAAATGTTCTCTTTCATGGCAACTTGGGAAAAAAGATGGGGAAAAAAACTGAGGGAGCAATCTGAGTTATGAAATACTATTAGTCGTTGTAGTGTCATTGCTGGTCCTTTCGCGGTGCTCTGCTGTGAAAAAGAAATCAAAACGAACAAGTATTTTCATTTGGAAAGTGTAAAAATGAAGTGATCGAATGAAGCTCCTGTTTGAGTCTACCCGCCATGGTTCTTTACTATTTATGCTCTTTGAGGCTTAAGAAGGGAAACTGTTTGCTGGTAACCCCCCCCCCCCCACCTCTGGCAAATTTTTACCCATCGACATTCAGTTAGGGTATAGTGTCATCTCCAAATCCAAAGCAATGTGCTGGACCTTTTAGAGGACAATAAATCTATTTGCCTTTGCACAATATGGGGGCCAAGAGTGCCTCAGACTGTCACTGCTGTGAGAGTAAGAAAAAAAAAACCTTTAGGCTTGTGATTTACTGGTGGTCTCTCCAGGCTATACAGCTCCACTCAACAGAACTCAGCCGCAGACTGAACAAAATCAAGGAGGGACAGAAAATGGGCAAAGCTTGATACAATTTGTCTGTGAATGTAACGTTGTTGCTTCCTAAGGAGGTACATTTGTGCGTTACCTTGATATTCTTAAAGGGAAAGAACTAGCATCCCACCAGGACAGAGCTGGAGCAACAGAGCATTCCTACCCTCTGTGGACCATTCCTTTCATCACCTGGAATTTTTTATGTCTCTAATCTGTTGGAAAAAATCTTTTAGATAATCACCACTGTCTATTTATATAATACATAACAATAAAAAAAGGAATGATAACAGACTAGTGTAGTACTTTCAGGGTTTTCTATATGCTTTACATGTCATAAAAAAAATTAGATGGCTGAACTGAAGATGAGAAAGCAAAATAAAATCCTTTTCTGAAACTTGATGAATAGTCAATATTTTTTCACACTATCTTACTTGACTGGAATTTAAGACATCTCACGTCTCAGAGACATTTTGGTATGTCAGATCCTCCCCGAAGCATCTGGTGATTCAACTGTTCAGCTTTTTCTGTCACGCTACAGTCGCATTCACTTTCATGAACAAGACAACAAATGAAATTAACCAATGAAACCATGTGAGATTAAAACAAAAAGAAGAAAAAACATCTGCTAGTCATGAAATAACCAGACTGCAGCTCATGTCTGCCATGAAACTGCAGCTTGAAAATAGAAACAACAAAACCTTTGGAAGCAAAGCTGAAAATCCTAATTTGAATAATGTCTTGATTTCTGCATTTGAATTCCACTATAGGGGTGTGCCTTGGCAAAATAATGCAAAACTGTGTCAGTTTTGACAATTCTTAGCATATGCATTAGCATATTCTGAAGGTTTTGGTAATTCCACATTGCTTAAAAACACAAAGGATTACTCTTGTTGATCCCTCTTGGGAAATACTTGAACCTCATTCGAATAGTCCAGCAGGGATCACTGTTACTGTGTAGCAGCAGATGAGGCGATACTATAAAATATTACAGATATATGGGGCAAGACTTGATATACATAAATACAGACAGAAAATGTACTTGAAATCTGACAAAAAGCTATTGTATTTTAGCAAAAAGGTTGCTCATCTTTTGCTCTCCTCATGACTTCTTACACACATGCAGCCAACATCCATTAAGTTTGGTCAATACTTCTATGACTACAAGCAAAAAATAAAAACAGAGCTTGGAAAGCGGTAAATTTCAGAGTTTTATTCCTTGCATATCCTTATGCAGATCATATTGATTAATTCAATAGTTCATATATCTAGAGGCGTATATGTAAAGTTATATATGCCATTTAACCAGTGTAGGTAACTGAAAACTAAATATTTAACCAAGGATGGAGAAGAGACAAAAAGAGGTAAAGTTAAGGGTAAGGATGAATGTCACAAACCCTGATGAATTCCCAATTATGTGCACTCCTGTATAGCGTCATAATGATTGGCAAGAGAACCTACAAATTCTTCCACTTCGAAAACAATCATTCTCCATGATGAGTCATAGAGATCAATTCTGAATCAGACCTCTGAAAGCAACAACAAAACAAAGATGGAGAGTGTGAGGTAAATATTGTGTTTAATAAACAAACATCAGTCAGGGAACTGACATTAGTCTGGTGATGGAGATGGGGGAATATGAAGCACAATGCACATGTGTGGAGGTGGGAGGGGGAAAAATGTATCTGTTACACAAGGTGCCCCCGTACAGTGAGGAGCAGGAAGCTCTATATAACATACAGATCAGGATCCAAGTCTACGGTACAAAAACTTAGCAGCAACATGTTAACATCGGAGACCAAGGGGCTAACAAAGTAGTTTTATTTAGAAAAAGTCACAGTATTCTTTAATTTTGTTAAAAAGGTAAAAACAGTTCTATGCATCCGCTAAGGTCAATGCTACTCACAAGATCTGTGTGTGGAATACATAGGTTGGGAAATGATCTATACATTTATACTCTAATATAAAGACCTTCTGGTAATGGCACAGTACAAACTCTCAGGAAACGCGACAAAAATATACAATGTCTTCACGTCACATTTGCAGATTAAAATGTAACTAAGTTCTCTGGCAAGCACAATAGTTTCAGTGATCAAATGAAACAAAAAAAAACAACTTCTCATCAACCAAAATAAAGGACACCATTTTGTTAGTTCAGCTATCTTGACAAAGTATGTCTTCTTAATACAAAAATAAGGACAAAATATAAATTAATATATATTAAAAGAATCAGATTGATACATGGGGATCTACTGAATAAGTACAGGTATTTATGATACAATAAATACTTGTCATTCATGACTGGGGGGGGTGGATAAACAGCGAGTAGTGTATTAAACCTGACAGGTAATACGTTGAACTCTACAGGGGAGAGTATTTGTATGCATGTTTGTGTGTGTGTGTGCATATGTGTGTGTTGTTCAGTAGCTGTAGAAAATACCACAAGTTTGAGCACGACTGTGTGTTTGTGATCATGCACACAGTCTCAGAGGGTTCAGGAGGCCTGCTAAAGGAGACTGCACACTACGGTGGTGGTTTCGGTGTGGTAAGGGGGTTGGGGGGGGGGGTTATATCGCTGGTCACCCTCTCCCTTGCCTTAATGCAGCACCTCCTATTGGTGAGTCTGTGTGTACTACCGGTTAAAATTACTCCTAAAAACAAACAACTCACAGACAGGAAAAGCAGGAGGTCTACAGGAAGTGGTCGGCCGTCAGTGACCCGTCAGTTCTCCAGGAAAGAGACAGTGCGGCGCACCGTTGGAGTCATCATGACCAACAAAAATGAAGCAGATGCAAGGACAAAGTCAGCTTTTGTGTGGTATCTTTTTCTGTCTTTTTCTCCACTTCGTAGTAAAAAATAAGTCTGTTTTTTGTACTTTACAATACAATTCAAGATCCCCACCGAGGAAGCATCAATCATCAGTCCAGCACTGACAAGAAACAAATCTCTTTATCTATTCTTTTTTTTTAAAGTAGTTTTTTTTCTTTGTTTTTTTTTATCCGGGTTTTTAAAAAAAAGGGGGATTGGTGGGGGGGAACTTTGGGAAGGGGGAGTGAGCGGTTTCCTCATGAGGAATAAGAGAAGACTGGGATCAAGTAAGGCGGGCAGGAACACAGAACATTTCTGGAGAAGCGGAAATCTGCCGGTCGTGTTGTCTCTTTAAAAAAAAAAAAAAAAAAAAAACTTCACTTTCTATGAAGAACACTTTGTACAGCCACACTTCACTACTTTCTCCACTTCCTGGACGAAGGAAGAGCCATCAGTGCACTGGAAGGTGTATTTCCTACGTTTGCTGCGGAGGGGGGTGCAGCAGCTGCCCTGTCCCTCTGACCCCCCCGGGCAGCTGCCCCGACACTCTAGACGGGAGACCTTCTCCTGGGTTTGGCACGCTGCGTAGCCTTGCTGCCTCTGGTAGACATCTCGGACCCGTTCCCCTCGGCAGGCCACCTCTGCAGACACAAACGACATCTCAGCTCTCCTCCAAAAGGCTTCCTGAGTTCTTACACTATCCAGTTGCCTTAACTCAAGCTCCTAATATAGGATGACCAGGTGTGACCGAGGATCTACATCCACCATGATGGACAACAGACAAAATTATAAGTCAACATGTCACTGGGGTTGAAAGATAACGTGTACAGAACAATGATATGAGGCTAAAGGGGCACTATTATGAGGGATGAAACATGCAGAAGGGCCAGTTTGACAAAGTTCTGATGCTTTGCACATGCTGAGAAATGTTCAAGGGATCAAATCTAGAGAAGTATATTTGACAAAAACAATGACTATAAATTGATCAAAGCACCTGATATATGCAAATTAATTTCAAGGTCCTGATGGCTGAAATCAAATAAGCTGGTATTTCTCCACAATGGTTCAAGTTAATACCAAATGTTGTCTGTAAATTGACCTCAGCATCAGAAAAAGTTAGCGTGGTACAGGTGATGATTCCTCTTTAACCCAACTGACTAATTGCACCGCAGACATTATTTGTCTACTATGCACTATGATTTTCTTGCAAACGCTCAGCAAAGAATGAAGTAAAGACATGCTTCAGTCATGTTTTTCGTTTTAAGATTCTCCACGAATTGCGCAGCTTGAGCCTGCAGGACGGCTGGTCCAGTATCAGAACCTTCTTCTTTTCTCGGCCATGTGGTTTCCCTGTGCTGAAAATCGCTTGGGATATCTCTGGGATGGATGTCGTCTTGAAAGGGACGTGTTCTGAGATCTCAGCTAACTTTTTCAGCATTGTTGCTGCTCTCACAGCCTGGCGAAGAAGCTTTGCCAAGGGCACTGATATAGGTCACCCAGTCTGGCTTTTGGACGTGTCGCTGATAAGAGTCTGGATGACTCTTTTCATCTTTTGGCTTGGCGAGCGCAGTTTTCTTCCATACAAGATTGTGAATACTGATCTGTCTGGCCACAATGCAGTTTCCACTGTGTCACGGTCTGTCCCAGACGCCAGAAAAGACCGTTTTTGGTGCAAGGCTAATAAAAGCTTTATTCTTTTTGCATAGCAAAGTAGCATTTGATAATGTTAATCTGTACTGTAAAACTTAAAGATATCCCTCTGTAGTAATTTGGAAAATGAGTACAGACTTGACACAACCTTCCTAACAGTTTCACTTCTCAAACATTTTTCTCATGCATTTGATGGCAAACTGGGAATTTTATAACCAAATTATCTTCACAATCAGTTGTTTGAAATGTAATTTCTTCCTTTTAGATTACCCACTTCCCAGCTTCTTTGGAATTATTTGCAGACCCTGACCCTAACCCTAAAAACTAAAGAATAACAAGAAATTGAGAGAATCTAGCAAGACAAAGCATTAAATCTATAATGCTTAAATAAAGTCAAGGCAAACGAAGTGCCAGATCTTTCTATTCTTTATTTCTCAGATTCTTTTTTATTATTCCTGCTAATTTTGAATCCTGTTAAAAATCAGAACTATGTAGATCTTCATTCAGTCAGAAAATGATTAAAAATGGAAGCAGACGGGGTTAAAACACATGCGATCAAGTAGTCTCACCTGAGTTGCCCCACGTGTGGGGTTAAGAGGAAGCTCAGGAGATGCTGAAGGGTTAGAAGCGATAGTGCAATAGTGACATTAGACAATGTTAGAGGCCCACAAAACTGGCAGACGTCGAAAAGAGTTGAGAGAAAGGCAGACGCTTCACAGTAAGGCTCTAAAAGAACTACTTCAGATTGAAAGCTTTAAGTGTTTTTGTTAATATTTTGAACAGACTGGAAAACCAGTTTACCTCACACAAAGAAAAACCGTTTCTACGCCTAAAAGCATCAAACAAATTTAAACAATCATCTGCAAGCATCCTTTGTTTTACTGACCACTGTCACAAGCCTCTCCCGTGTATCCGCTATTGCACTCGCAGTAGGCTTTGCCCAGGCCCGACACTCTGCATTTGCCGTGCTTGCAGCGGGACGAGCTGCAGAGGCTCGCCGTGTCGTGGTCCTGCTCGTCGCAGAGCACGCCGGCGAAGCCGGGCTGGCAGCGGCAGGAGTAGGAGTAGGAGTTTATCGGGAGGCAGCTGCCGTGAACGCACCTGTTCAGGACGGAGGGAGAGAATAAAGAGTGTAGATTAAGAAAAGAACTAAAAGTCCCATCGCTACCATCGGTTTTCAAGTAAAAAAAAAAAACCCTCACTTGTTGCCGTCACAAGGGTTGCTAACTTGCTGGTCACACAGATTTCCGGTCCATCCGGGGTGACAGGTGCAGGTGAAGCCCCGGTGGCCGGTCGGGTGGCAGTCTCCCTGGACGCAGGCCCCTCTCTGGCACGGTTGGCAGCCGGGCTCTACCCCGTTGCCCAGCCACCGCCCGGTGCTCTGCGGGGTCCCGGAGCCCAGGGCCCCGGGCTCCAGCCCCGCGCCGAGGTCCTGCAGCTTCCCGTTGATGTAGAGGTTGCGGAGGCAGCCGTGAAAGCTGGTGCCGTTCCGGCCCCCTGAGCTGTGCTGCAGGGCTGAGAGCCCCCCCGAGGCCGAGGCCTGCTCCGGCATCCCTGCAGAAAAAAGGAGGGATTAGAGATCTAGGTAGAGAAGCAAGAGAAATATCTATAGCCATACAACTGTGTTTTTTCTTTTAATGGGAAAAGAAACGCTCTGCTTCAGAAAAACTTTTTAACTTTCTATATTACGGTTTGTGCTACTTTTCAATAAAGGTTTTCACCTTAATTAGTGATATAACAAAAGAACTAATCACTAACTATACTAATTGTTCACCTTCTTCTCCTATCAACCCCTCCCCCCTTTTTCTTGTTTCCCTATCCCCTATTTCTTGTTTACACTGCGTTCAACCCCCCTAAAGTTCTGCTCTCGACCCCTGGCAGACTCTTGATGTTCGGTTTATTGTCATCTGTTTTTGTACTTAATGCTCTCATGTCCTTCCAAGTTGCTCCGGACGAAACCCTCAAAAAGTCCTCACCTCCCAGGTAGAGTGGAGAATCCACGTTGAGCGTGGACTGCTTGCTGATGGAGCTGATGGATTTAGGAGGACCACCATCGATGGACAGGGAGAGGGTCTGGTCTGCTGCCACCAGCTCCACGCCGTGAAAGCTGCCGTCATTCACCGTCTCCACACTGAGGGAGAGAGAACCGAGACGTTCAGGCTCGCCATTTCTGTCATCCGCCGCAGGGTCGCGACACCTGCGAGGGAGCTGCTGGACATTACCTGTATATAGCAGACGGAGGGTAGGATCCGGTGTCATAGCTGACCCTGAGACGTCCCCGGTACAGCTCCATTGCGATGTGATCATTGTCGCCTTTATACAACAACACACCACTGTCCTCATCTGTGGCAATCTGGAAAACATAGTAAGATGCCCACATTGGTGATCTTATTCCCAGCAATAGAACCGTGATATTTTACTGAGAGAAATCAACATCAAAAAGTAACACATAAAATATGCTAACATTGAGTTCACACATGGGATCATCTTGTTTCTTTCACTCATGACGAAAGAACAGGACTGATGCAGATTGTCTTAAAATTGAAAACACTTGTTGCACAAAATTCTGGTTCCTATGACCTTATGCATTGCTATTATTAACAGGACAAAAAAGAGGAGATTTAAAGACAAAAACAAATATGCAACATTTGTTTTGGAATTTTTCATCATCACTTCCCCCTCAAACCATATCAGATACTAAAACAGATGTGTGGAGGAGAGGCATGTCTGCTCTTATCCAAGATTTTCCCACACTGCCACTTCCTACCAGTTTCATTTTCTCAAGCTCACTTTACTCATTCCTTATTATGACAACATTACTCGAGTGCGACGGTCCTTTGCCCCCTTGTTCTGTCTATCTGTACAGTTCTTTTCCTTTTAAAACTCCAGACTTGTGCCATCCCTTTACTCTCCCATGATGCTACACTTTTCAAAACTTCCTGTACAGTTTCCGTCAGTTTCCAAGAGGCTATTTCAGAAGATGATATCAATATAATATAATATTATATAATATAAATAATATAGTATAATAATTCAAGGCTCTGGGATGGGCTGGCGACATGTTCATGGTACACCCTGCATTTGCCCAATGTCAGCTGGGATAGGTTCTAGGCCCACTACAACCCCACTAAGCTGTATGTGTGATGAATGATTGAATTTATAATATTTCCCTAAGTATTTCCAATAGAAGCCACCTCTGGTCTTGTTGCCTGAACCAAATCAGATCCAGAAGACTAAAAACAACAATAATTCTTCATCTTCCAGGCAAACCTTTAAGTTAATTTTTTATTAAGCACAATAATTAAAAAACACACTCATAAAAAAAAAGAGAGGGTGGCTGTGCTTGTACCTGCAGGCTGATGTTGGTCTGTGGTGAGAGGGAGCTGGAGGGGAGCTGCAGGTACGACTCGCGGCTGACAAAGTTGACGCTGACCAGCGTCTCGCAGCGCTCGCCCTCATAGCCGTGCAGACACTGGCAGCGGGGGTCAGCTCCCATCACAACGCACTGAGCCTCGTTGAGGCACTCGTGGTTGTCGCACGGGCTGGTGCGAGGAAGGACCATCGGCGGAGAGAACTCGCAGAATAACCCACTGCAACGCACAACCGAGTGCCCATCAACAACTGGATAAACAGTGACTAAACACATCCAGCCCACTGTGCTGGGTGTTTGGAAAATAAGCTAATGTTATTGCATATTTCTGAGGGCAGTCTGTAACATTTTGCATGCTCTATCAAAAATAAAAAATACAATAAAAAGTTATAATAATATCATAACAGAACATTCCTGAAAATACATTTTTTAAACATTTTCAATGGGACAAAAGAAAGAAAAATAGAGCTAGTATTTCTCATTCCCACACTATACAATGCTACACAGAAATGTTACCCCCCCAAACTTTGTGTCAAACACAGTAAGTGACATTGAATGCAACGGAAAGCTCCTCCAATATTACATCTAGAAAACAGAGATTAAAAAGACTTTTGCATGGTGGGAGTGAGAAGAAAACACTGGAACCTAACATATCAACGTGCAAGCTGACGGTTCAGGACGGATGCATTTAACACGCATTAACACGCATTCCCATGTATCATTAAAGCCATTATTGGCTGAGGAAATATCCGTCATGTAAAGGGATGTGCGCCTCACCTGTATCCCTCTGGGCAGACGCAGGTGTATCCGTTGACAGCATCAATGCACTGACCCCCGTTCTGACACTTATTCTCCTCGCAGTCATCGTAGTCCAGCTCACAGTGTTCACCTAAATAGCCCGGGGTGCACTCACACCTAACACACACACACACACACACACAAGTCCTTGTAGATCAGGGCACATTTAATGCTGCTGTTTGATGCACAACATCTGGCCTTTGTTTAAACGTGCTGTGGTTGGATTTGCTCTCGCTACGTGCTGAAAACTCTTTAACACACGAAAGGAAAACATGTCAGCTCCCTGTTGACCCAGACAGTCTAGACGCACACAAGACAACACATACACACCGACTCACGCTGCTTACCTCCGGAGGGAAAAATAAGCAACTCATTTATCTCAGTGTGTGAGCGTTAAAATGGAGCAGGAGAGAATGCAGCAGTGTGTGTGTGTGTGGGCGTGCGATCTACTCACTTGTAGCCCTGAGGAGTCAAAATACACTTTGAGTCGTGCTGACATGGGTTTAGCTCTGGGGCACAGAAGTCCAGCTTCTCTTCACACAGCTCTCCTAGAAACACACACAAATGACATCAGCACCTTTTCAACACTCCGCGCAGCATAAACGTTCAAGTGAATTCATCACACAAAATCCATTGATATCGTCCAATTTCCTCAGTGTGTTGCCTCTGCGTTTATTGCGCGTGTCCGTGTTCCCAGTAAACGTGTGTGTGTGTGTGTGTGTGTGTGTGTGTGTGTGTGTGTGTGTGCATGTGTTGTATGAGTGCGTGCTCTGATGATGGATGACTCTCTTGTGGCCAAGACCAACAGAGTGCTCTGATAAATGATCTCATCGCTAAGAATGTCATGTTCCTGATGATATTCCAGAGTGTATCCTGATACTTTGAACTCCAAATGAATTACTGATGAGGAATCAGGGAATCAACCAATACTCTTGACAGCAATAAGTTCGCTCAGGGAGTAATTACACAACCCCGCGGGGAATCAGGGGAATGTGTGTGCGTGCTTTTATGCCTCTTTACCGCTGACTAACAAATGTGCTACATTTGCACATCCGGAAGTAGTCTTTTTGCTGTGTAAACCTTTATTTCTACATGCCAATTCGAACAAATTTTCCAATTTAGTAAATTGTCGTGAAAAGCTTTTTGCAGGTTTGGTAAGGGTTCATGTTTCGGGCCACAATTTTAAAAAAATAATCCCAATGTCCTACAAATACTACAAGCTCAGTTTAACCTTAACATATGGTATAAGGCATTCAAGTCATTAGTCATTTAACAAAAACACAGTCAAGAGGCAGAAGCAGCGTGTGGCAAACAAACCCTGACTGTGTCCACAGAAACTAAGACGGAAAAGTCACAGCCAGTCTAGTGATTAACTGATTATCAGTGGGCGGGAGCCCCTCTGTAAAAGCAGAGACGTGGACGGTTGGCTGGTTTGAAGCTACGCATCGGCTCTGATATTAGAGGAGTAATTAGTCATCAATCTGGGAAGGGTTATATGACCATTTCCAGACAATTTGGAGTCCACCATTCAGCAGTGAGAGATTATCCTCAAGTGTAAACATTCAACAGTCTTCCCAGGTTCACCCGAAGCTCACGCGAACACAATGTAAAATTAGGAACAAAAAAAAACACAAGTACTTAGGCTTTAGGAACCTCAATATTAATTTTTAAAATGTTCATAACAGTGCACGTGGAAATATACTGAACAAGTATCGGGGAAGGGGTTTTTAGGAGAGAAAATAGATAGGGTTTTTAAAGTTATATTTGAACAAAGACCTTTGGTAAAATGTCCCTTGGACAGAAGAAACCAAATAAGGATGTTCGACCATAATACACAACACAACTTAAACATAACATAACACACTGCGGTGGAAGAGTTTACCAGTTACACAACCTAGGGACTGAGTCACTGAGTTGGCCATAAACTCCTTAATATACTAAGTATTCTAGAGTCAAATGTGAGTCCATCTGTCTGACAGGAAAGGCTCAGCTGAAACTGGGTCATGAACAGGCGATGATCCCAAATGCACCAGTTAATCCACAACAGAATGAAAAGAGTTAAGGTTTGGTAGCGGCTCAGTCAGACGTCAGACTTCCACCTGACCCAAATGACCTACATAATGATGTCAGAGACTGATGAATTACAGGAAGTAATTATGTAGTCACAAACTGCTTCTGCATCTCAATTCAGTTTTTGTTAAATAATAAACAGTGTATCTATGATGATAATGCTCTTTTTCACATAACTGTATTAACTAACCATTCAGATCACTAAATATTGTGTATATTTTCTTACTGTGTATATATATATATATATGATCCTGATCCTGATGTGACTTATTTTCGGTGTTACTGGACCAAAAAAAATAAAAAACTAGAAGAAAAACATTTTGTTCTTGAAGACAGAGAAAACCTACAGTTTAACACTGTTTGATTAAATACTGGTTTTAAATGAACTACTATTATGTTCATGTTGTTTATGTTTATGCATTTGGCAGACGCTTTTATCCAAAGCGACTTACAGAGTAGAGAAAACATTGCTGTTCTGGGTTTTTATAGGAGACAGTTGTTAATTTCAATAAGTAATTGAGAATGGACTCCCATTTAATTGGAAAAAATAAACCTTGGATGGCAATCACACATAAGCATGTAGCAACTTTCATCATTTGCACATCGAAAAACATGCGGAGCATTACTGTACACATTCCGTTAAATATATGGTACCGAATATTACAATTCTATGGGCGCATGGATAAAGCACAGGAAATGTGGGAAGCTAGGAATGGAAGTAGGAAAAAAAGAGAGGGGCAGCAGGGACAGAGAGAAGAACAGACTAACCTCTCTCCACCTCATTGGTAGCAGCTGTAACCACAAAAAAAAAGATGAGAGACGACAGAAAGCAGAGCGAGACAGGAAAAAAACAAGACACGGGACAGAAAATATCCAAAGACAGCAAGAAGAGAGAGAACACCGCCACAAAGGTTAGCAGTCAGAGATGATTGCAAAAGCAGACAAACAAATAGCAACAGACCAGTGTTAGTCAGATTAAACATGATTCGTCCTGACGTTATTACAACGGAAAAAAGGCCTTTGATTTAATGTTTCTCGTCTCTAGTTTTGGAAACAGTCTAAAGTTTTCCTGGAGGCCACTAAATAGAACAACTTTAAGTGGAAGCTCCAGGGTTTTTTTGTCCAATTCCAAAGAAATAATGTATAAGAAAGGAATGCAGAAATGTGTTGTCATCCTCTGATGGAACATTGTGGTACCTGTGTATTCCGGAGAGCACATGCATGTGTAGTTGTTGATGCCATCGACGCAGGTGGAGTTGTTCTCGCAGTCATTGTCCTCACAGTCGTCGATGTTGATCTCACACGCGTCACCTTCAAAGCCCTCTGGACACACACACCTGGACAGAGAGCCCGACATTGTGCCATTGTCATAATTCATAAATCAACTGATTAGTATCCACGATTGTTGAGCAACACCAAATGCGTTTTTACTTCCCAACAGTGCAAAAGCAATAGTGTTCCATTTAATATCATCTTCCTGAGAGGCAAGCATAATTACAAGGGCTGAAACTTTCCCTTTTTCTGCTTGAAATAACAATAAAAACATGCAAGGCCATGATTAAAATGACAATGAAGCAATTTCTTTTCAGCGAATAAACATTTAGCCAATTTTTCTTTTTAACCATGCTTTAAAATACAAAACAGAATCCATGCATGCAGTCCAGAACTGCAAGAACTCCATCTATTCCCAACAGGGCCATTACTCTGTTACTCCCATGAATACGAAGCACAAGCATGTATGCCTCAACTCAGTAACTGCTACTCAGCTTTATTAGTGCACACAAAAAGCCTTCGGAGCGCTATATTATGATATTATTACAGTCTAATGAAGAGCTCTTATGCGGCACACACTTGGGTGGATTAATTTGGTATTATATAGTCGGTGACAGCTCCTCGCAATTAATATTTCACTCTCTACCCTGTGAGGAAAGATAACAAAGGGGGAAAAACAGGAAACAGGAACACAGTGCGGAGGGAGGGGCCGACAACAGACAGCGGCAGGAGAGTCAGAGGAAGAGACGGGACAGGCTGTGATCTTGGGTTGCTCTAATTGTCTGCGTGGGCGGTGGAGATCTGCTCGGAGCCAGCAGACGGGCACCGGCTCACCTCCTGTCTGCACTAAACGGCCTAATGAAGAGATGACAGTTCTCACTGCTGCTCTGTCCACCGCACACAACAGAGAGCCATTTACCCACCCGTCAGTTTCACTCCAGCCCCCCGTTAGTGACGGAGTATCACTGATGGGGTTATCTGCTGAGCATCTACTGCTATTCCCTCTGCTGCGTGTGTTCAATAGCACACAGGTGTTAATATTCAGCACAGCCTATCTTGACCGAATATGATTATTTCAAAACACTGGATTATTATCATTTTCTCTTTTTTGATTATGTGGTGTGCTGCTCCATAAATGGTTATTTATGAAACGGTTTTATTATCTGAGAATCCCGCAACCAGCTCGAAAGTGGCTTCAGCAAATGTTTCCTGACTGAATAAAACAGTTTCAAGAAAGTTAAGTCTTTACCATGTTGTGGAAATAAGTAGAGGAAAAGCACAAAAAGGGAAAATTAAAAACCTTTGTTAAAAATTGCTAGTCTAACTTGATGACTTGGTGAAATAGTACTATTAAATTAGAGAATTTAGAGCTTTTTAAAAAATTCAGTGCCAAGTTATTTGATAAACTGTAATTATCATTAGCAATCAGTTAACAAGATTGGACAGAACTGTGAAAGGGGAATCAACAATAGAATACAAATGTTTCTTGCTCATGCAGTGAGTTAGCCCCCTCTGGGAGCATGTTTACGAAGCCAAGTGCGCCCCACTATCACAGTAGAACAGTTACATGTTTGTTTGTTAAACGTTGGCTTGAATTTCTGACATTGCAACGGCTAGATAAACATAATACACTCCTGTCACAGTTCAACTTCCTTGGTTTAACTTCTTTCAGCTTTTACTTGGTCACAGACAAACAGAACATGACATCTGTTGTTATGGTGTATGGATTGCTTTTATAAGTTTTACTTGATCTTGTGGATTTGCTTGGTTTATCTTGGAATTTTTCTGATTTACTTTTACTTCCATTTTTTAGCTAGTTCGGCTTATTTCTATACTATGTATCCTATGTATGATAAAGGTTGTGGTTTTTGCCCCCCAGCCTGTTTGAATCTTTGTGGTTCTTTCACAACACACATCTTACAGGAAGATGACGTAAACATAACAATGAGGCCAAAGCAGTCGCAGTGAAACCTGTTCATTCTCTGGAAAAAAAAATCTTACCAGAAGTTGCTTCTTTCTCCTTCCTTCAGGTGGCAAGTTCCGCCATTTTGGCACGGGTTACTAATGCAGGCATGGATGGGTTCCTCGCAGTTTTGGCCCTTTTGAAAACACAAATGAAAGTATTTCACTCACTGTGTTTAAAATCAGTTAGTCTGACAGCCAAAAAGTTATTTTCACAGAAAGTAACCTTATACATTGGTATTTATGCGTAATATCGTCATCTAGGCCTGCGTGGCTTGTGTACCTTAAACCCATAGGGGCAGGTGCAGCGGTAGTAGTGCACAGGGTCATTGGTGCACGTGCCATCGTTCTTGCAGGGGCTCGATAAGCATGGGTCACACTTAGCCTGGATACTCAAATCCACAGGACCTTTATGATGCACCAGTACACAAAAACAGCACATATACACAAGAGACAAGATTAACATGTCATTTATGCGTTCGACTACAATAACTTACACACATTTAGACGGCTGTACAATATAAGGGGCCTGCAATGGTCCTCGTAGAACAGAAATCAGGTGGTTTATCACTCTGTCTGGTATACTTTTTTATTCTTTTGAAAAATATGTCAATTCTGAGCAACAAAACAAACTAGATTGTAGAAGAGTAACCACATGCCAGACATTGTTGATCCATTAAAGAAACATTAATCAGTATATATATATATAAGTATATATATACAGTATATGTATATATAAGTATACATATATATATATATATATATATATATATATATATATATATATTTCTACACAAGCACTAGTACAAGATTAGATAGAGTAAGCAAGCCACCACATTATCTATGAGACATTTTCTGTGCAGGACCATAATATGTACAGAAAAAATACACATAGAAATACACATTTAACATTCAGAAGACACATCATTGGTGAGAACATGAGGGCTGAAAGGGAAAAAAACAGCAGTCTGCTCAGGGATCTAGGATGAGGGACAGTGGGGCAGGGCTGTTTTAAAATGGGGACTTGGGGTTGAAGAGGAATTACTGGGAAATGATTGGCTACTTTACCTGGCACCAGAAAACCACAAGGCCCGGGGACTTCTACAGTGCGTCAGTTAGATTAGGTCAAAAATAAGTTTCAGTCATGTGTTCAAAGTTAATGTGATATAATCAGGTTGAAAGGTAAAGGTCAACAGTCAGCAGCATTTTCAGAATGGCAGGTGGCAGCACAAACATGCTTGACAGGACAAATGTTCTTCAGTGCAGGGAACGTCAGTTTTCTTGTTAAGAGTCAACATCTGTTAGGTTGCACTGGAAATACCTGACAGTGCTAGAAATGTGCCCTCATCATGCTAATGAGCAATCTCGCTTTTTAGCCACTGTTTCTAAGTTGCCTGTGGCTCTTTTGTTTGACTGATGCATAGGTTAGTGTTAGTAGTTTAACAAATACAAAAATACATTCGTGCAAAGAATGTAGTTAATTTGAGCAAAAAAGCACCCACTGTCCAAGTAAAACCCCCCCAAAGTTTTTTTTTCTCAGTAAGTTTGCTGTAGTCGTTGATGTTGTAAGTTGTAAGTTCACTTTGAAAGTTGTATAATGACCAAAATATTTCTTTAAATAAATTCTGCACAGTACCTGATCTAACTGACTTGATCAGTTCATAAATAGATATGAATCATATAATTGTTTTTGAGGACTAAATTAACTATGAGTTAACCTAAGTTAATCAAAGGATCAATGACAGATTTGAAAAATCTAAGAATTCTCATGCATTTAAAAAACTAAATTTTTCATTAACGGCACTCTGATCTGTTTACCAGACCCTTAAAATAGTCTGCTCAAGCAAGTCATCTAAGTATGGCATTTAATCAAACCAATTGATCATCTAACACATTAATCAGTCAATGAAAAAACGGGCATCTCCTATAATGATAAGAAATGTATCCTTACAAATATCGACACAAGTATGAAATATTCCTGATATCACGTTTGAGAACAGGAACACACCTCATTTTGGTGTGTCCTGGTCCCTGTGTTACTTAAGTTTATGTGTGCAACAGTGTGCGCTTACCTGTGCAGGTGAACTTCTTGGAAGGCGTAGTTAGGAGCAGTTTATCCGTCATGTCTCCGGGCCCGGCACAACGGGCAATGCCGGGTTCCTTGTAGCCACTCTTCACCCAGTCTGAAAGCCACTGCATGTGACAGTCACAGTGCAGAGGGTTGGCTCCAAGAGCCCTGCAGCATGAGAAGAGCCCAAAGTGGGAAGAACGTTTAGTCATGTGCAAATGTGGGATTATGTTGTGATATTTAAGAGCACAAACACCATTAATACACCTCCACCTGCCATATGAATCGGAGCAAAAACCATCAAATGTGTGTAAAAAGTAAGTAACTGTCTAAATGCTGACAGGCTGAGGAATCCATAATTACCAAATTATAACTGAAATCTCTGGTGTCCTGCAAATAACTGAGACAGAAGACGGTGTGACTGGGGACATTTGTTTTGGAAAAGGGTGTATGTAAAAGCTAAGACTTTAAATGTTCACCAGGTAAAGAAAAAACAAACAAACAGCACATTTATTTAGTTATTCTTTTTAATGATGACTTTAAAAGACTAAAAATGGGGAATTGTTTTGTAGCCATCAATTGCAACGTTTGTGTTTCTCCACTTAATTGTAATCTAATTAGCATCCGATGCCATTGAAGTAGGCAAATAAATCTTTACTACTAATGTTACAGTCAAGTCCAGCAATAAGTCTGCCCCATCCCCTTGTTTTATGCTGCTGTCAATGAACTTTTGCATGGTTAAGTTCACTGTTGTACCTGCAGTCATAAAATATCTAGCTCATGTCCGTATGTGTGATTATTTTTGTGGGAATTTTTCTCAGAGAAACCCCTTGCTGCTACTTAGTTGCCTTTTATACTCCCTTGAACAAGCAGAGCAATTGCTGAAAAATCTAAGTGTGCAACCATTTAGTGATAAATGGTCAATTTCCTAATGCGAGCGTCTCAGACTAAGCTGGTAAACTGGTGTAGAAAGATGTTACGGCCGCTCAAAGGACTGTTATATAAAACGCGTCTAATTATCTGTCATCTTCTGTGCGTATAACTTATATTTAAGAAGAACGCGGCGGTTTGTGTTAAGTGCTATCGGTGGTGTGACCTCGGGCAAATCCCTGTCTCCACCCACCATCAAACCTCACATGGAACCAACACTCTCATCTCATCCCCACTGAGAAAATTCAACAATATGGAGTGTACTCCTGACCCATGTCTATGTCTGGTGTTTTGCTCTCATGCATTTATATGGTGGGGAAGCAGTTTTTAGGGAGACTTTTAAAATGGACGCAGCACAGTAAAAGACTCCTGCTGAACCATTACCACTGGCCCCAACACACCTTGAACATTCTGACTGTTGTGGCAATAGCTATTAACGACTCATTTTTCCCGATGTGTGTCTCAGTTGGTGGGTTTTTGTAATAAAAAGCTGGAATAATCCTTTCCTTCCAATGTAATTGTTGACTGATGTTCAAACCCAGTATTATTTATTTTCTTTTGGAGATTAAAAGGCAGGTTGCTTCATCATAAATGAAGACATCTTTTAACACGCGAGGGTGTTTACGTATCACTCACAGGTGGGAAAGCGACGACAGGTCTTTAAAGGCTCCTTCTGGTATCAGGGATATGTCGTTACCATGGAGAGACCTGAGAGGGTGAGTAAAGGTGGATGAAAGAAAAAAAATGGGCAGAGAAATGCCGACGTCTGGATGTTAGAAGTGTGGATAATATAGCGGCAGTCTGCCTCGAAAGTGTCTGCACACTGTGTCAGGATGTGTCAGCGCAGATGCTCACAGCAAACGAAGAGACTTGAGACCGTCGAATGCCCTCACTGGAATGCACCGCAGGCGGTTGTAGCTCAGGATTCTTCACACACGGAAGCAACACGTTGGCATGGAGACAAATGGAGACATTTTTTTAAGGATAGGACTTTCAGGGCACAAATCCTATGAAACGTTATAAGCTAAGCAGGCGGCAAACAAGGCCAGAAGTTTGACAGATCAATTCATCTGCATTCACACGCAAACATCCTTCATGCACCAAAAAAAAAAAGACGTTTTTTTGCTGTTGTTCTTCGTGGTTGGATATGAATGTACTTTCAAAAGCACAGCTCATTGATGTGTGAAACAAGCTTCACCAGCTTTGCGGTTTGGGCAGGTTCAACATTTGCTTTTCAGCCTTGGCTGTGTCGTGACTGTGTAGTAAAGCTCTTCAGTTCTTCTTCAGCTTCCTGTTTGTTCTCTGAGAAAAAACAGATTCATGCCGGTCTACGGCAGGCCATGTGGGACACTTTTTGTGTGACATCTCAATATAAACCATCTGTAACAAAATTTCTGCTTACGTATTCCTAAGCATTTGGAAACAACACGCACACACGCACACACACACACACGCACACACACTGTCACAATTGCACGAATAAAGACTGATGTAAAGCCAGACTCACAGAGTAAGCAGTTCGGACATGTTACTGAGGCTGTGGTTGGACAACGTGCTGATCTGGTTGTTACTCAAATCACTGAAAAAGGAAACAACAGATGCATGAGACGCACACAGGCACACAAGCGTAAACAGATCCGCACGCACGCACGCACAGACTACACGCAGCATGTAACACTCATTTGTTGTCCGCTGCACTGAAGCTGTCACACCCACATCTGGTCCAAACAAAAGCAATTCAACACAGAACATCAGTCTGTTAGTTTTGGTATTTAAGAACAGAGAGCAGGAAACAAACGCCAAGTCATGATCCTCTCATGAGTGTGTGTTTGACAAAAAAAACCCCCTCATGCTTTGTTATTCGTGCTTTAATAACTCTGGGTCCTCTGAGTTCATGTGGATGAAACTTACATGAGTGTCAAGTGTTTGTAGTTGGAGAGCTCCACAGGAACCTGAGTAAAGTGGTTTCCATCCAAATACCTGCCAGAAAGATAGAAAGAGAGCAGGGAAAACGCACACACGTCCGCGAACGCGCACACGCAGAGGTAATTTGAAAGGAAAAAGAGTAGGGGGGGAAAAGGTTGATATGGAAAATATTAAGGAAGAATAGAAATCAGAGAGAGAGAGAGGGAGAGAGAGAAGGATAAGGAGTAAAATGAAGTTTGAGCCATATGGGAAATTCCTCATATCCAGCGGTGTGAACGGTCATTACTGCAGCAGCCATAATAAACACTGAAGTTTAATAACCCTACAAGCGTTGCTCTCACTCTCGCCCTGACGCACCCACAGAAAATTGCATGAGTGAGATACTATCTCCCTAACTTTATGACAATGTACTATTAATCAAGCCTATTAAGTGAGTCTTTATTAATACTAGAAGAATCATATTCCCGACAAGAGAAACTCTACTGCTTGATGGTTCATTTAAGGCCACAGCTTTCCACTGCCAGGGGGACTTTTCGGTCTTGAATACTTGTCCTTTATTAAACTCAAACATGTCCATTTTTTGTTTTTTCTGACGTGTTAATTGTGTATTTCTTTTCTTTCAGACCATTGCTGTATTTTTCAGAGTTTTAAATTGTTAAAGAGTGATTCGAATGCTATATGTTTAAAGTTTAAAGTGACCTGAGGCTAAAAACTGATCACTATCCTATATGCGGTTTCAACCTAAGCTCTGTCAGCTCTATTTAAGTGCTGCTGAGGTGCCCTCTATTGAACTGCCGCTCCCCTGTCCTCTGGGCCAACTCATGCAGAGCTTACGGAAAACGGACTACCCATAAGCAGACGATGAAACCAGTGTTCTTTGAACCTATGAAGTGATTATTGTGTAATTGGGTGGAGGTTATCGTATAATGAAGTGGCTTTTCAGGCTGTGCCCCCGTGAGTTTAAGTCTCGTAAAGTATAAAAGTCAGTCTGTGTTTGATGGTATAGACTCACAGTTCAGTGGTCTCCTTAGGGAGGCCTTTGGGTAGGGTGGTAAGACCCTTGTTACTGCAGCGTACCACAGTGTCCAGACAGGAGCACTCTGCTGGACACCTCAGGACTGGAGAGCAGCTGTTCTCATCATTACCTGGTGACGCAAGAAGGACATTTAGCAGGAAAAGCAATGATGAGGAACAAGTATTTCACAAGGTTTTGGTCTGAAAGCAAATTTGATTGACTCCATCCCACCATCTTCGCAGGCAAAGTCCTGGACGGCAACGTCTTGGATGGGGATCTCCTTCAGGAAATATGGACTCTGACAGCGAGGATTTCCGGTGACAATCCGCTTCCTCCTCAGCCAGTCGCCGAGCCAGGCCAGGTGACAGTTGCAGTTGAAGGGATTGGCCAGAAGGTTCCTGGAGAGCAAAAGAGAGGAGAGGTCCTCAGCGTTCGCTACGCTTTTGTGGGAGCGGGTCTCGTAGCTCGCACTTACAGTGTGGACAGGGAGTGCAGCGTGTCGAAGGCTCCGGGGTTCATGGAGGTGATCTGGTTGTCGTAGAGCGAGAGGAGGCGAACGGAACTCAACCCTACGAAGCTGCTGTTACTCACACAGCTGATGCGGTTACTCCTCAGCATACTAGGAATATAAAGACGCGACAACAAATTGGTATTTCAAAGACATAATGTACACATATATGTGTGCTTTCACCGCTTTATTTTATTTCTATATTGCTTACACTCTTAATACATGTCCATACATTTGTGTAAGTGTGTGTGTGTGTGTGTACCCACAGTGTGCGGAGGCCACCGAGCCCCTTCAGCATGCGGTGGTGAATGTTCTCGAGTCTGTTGGAGGTCAGAATCAGCTCATTGACCCCTGAAGCTCCCTCGAATGTCCCCTCCTCTATGTCAGTGATACGGTTGTTACTCAGATTACTGCACAGAGCGGAAAAGGCATAGGGCAAAAAATCATAAGGCGGCGAGAAAAGTAATGGAAGACGAGTGGAAACAGGTTCGAACTGCAGAGCTCTCGACCGCGCGCCACCCTCGGTAGTCGTCGCATTTGCATGTCTGACTCACATCTTTCTCAGCTGAGGTAGCTTTTTGAAGATCCCCGTCGCTTCTAGAACAGTGAACTCATTGTTGTTCAGGCGCCTGAGGATATATGTGAAGTACAGGAGGTCAGACACGGTTTTACAGTTTTCAGACCACGGAAAGAAGAGATCGAGAGTGATGGGGGGGGGGGGGTTATTTTTCAGCACACATGGTTTTGTATTCTTGAAGAGAATTAAAGCTGACTCACAGTTCTGCCGTGTACTGAGGAATGTGATCTGGTATTTTGGTGAGTTTCTGGTTGGAGCAGTCGACCGTTGTGCCCTCACAGCGGCATTTGTCCGGGCAGGCCAGGTCGGCGAAGCAGTCGCCCCCTAGCTTACTGCGGTAATCCTCTGTACCTGGTCAGAACCATAACCAAAACATCACTGAGGCACCTCCACCGCGCGAGAGTCAAGGCCCAGCTTTTACTGGCGCCCGTCACCAACAAAAAAACCCCCTCCAGACGTCCAAAAGAATAGGGCGTGACACAAGGGGAAATTTCTGATACGCTGTACAGGGGTTGTGTTGCCTTTTCTGGAACGGTGGGAATCGGCAAGTTAAGCCAAACATGTCCAGAAAAATAAAGCTAATCATAATCACAGGCAACATTTCCCGCGAGCATTGCTTCAAAATGCTTTATCGCAGACTTAAAGGGGCCAGGTCGCATCAGGAAACCCAAACTGTTGAGATCAACATGTACAGGCATATGTGCAGGGTATTGAAGTTTGTCAGCGCTGTCAGACTAAGAAGCAACTGTTAGTGTTAGGAACCCCAGCACCAGCAAAACGGCATCAGAAAAGGACATCACAGCAGAAAAGATGTTTACAGACATCCAAACAAACATCTCTCAAGTGGTCCACGCACAAAGACACCGTTTCAAACACACCAACACATACACAAAGTTGCAGACGGCCACAGGAGTCGGCTGTCTCTTGCGTCTCGGCCATGCTGCAGCTTTTTGCAGGGCCGTTCCATGGTGCTTGACAGAACCATGTCCCACTATAGGAACCTGGCAGCCACATGGTTAGATCAAGCACAAAGGAACAACCTGCTGACTGACTGCTCCTCCGCTGGAACACAGGGGTTGGAAGGACAGAGGGAGAGGAGGGCGCGCATGAGAGCAAGCAGGGAACAAAGGACACGAGAGGAGAGGTGCGTTCTGCTGGGTTTATGCAATGCTTCCTTCTGCAGGAGAGGAGAGGAAGGATTGAGAAGGAGCAGAGAAGATTGGGGAAATTAGTGCAGGGAAGAACACAGTAGCAAGAGACCAGAAAGGAGAAAAACAGAGGAAAGAAAAACAGAGGAAGAAGGAGAGTAGAGCCAGAGTAAAGATTGTGAGACATAACAAAGAGGAGAAGAGAGAAGATACAGACCTGAAGAAAAACGAGAGAAGAAACAAGAGAAGGAGAAGCAGGTATTGAAAAGAAAAAGGAAGAATGGTGCAAAGGTGCAGAATTGAGAGCAGGAGGAAAAAAGGGGTGAATCTTTTGGTTTTAGAGAAACGATAAATTCAGGCAAAGGGATAGGATGGAGCAATAACGAGGAGGAGGTAATAAGGCGGGGTTCTGACTAGGAAGAAAGTAAGTGACTTTAATAGACGGCAGAAATGATGGGAATTCAAACATCTACAGACGTCTAAATTCACAAGATTCAGAAACAGGAACAGAGCAGCTGTTGCAGAGGAGTGGGAGGAGAGTTACAGCAGCACTGTGCAAGAGAAGCCCTGATGTCTGGGTGTGTTCACACATATACACACGCACGCGCACACACACACACACACACACGGACAACACGGACATACAGGTCCAGAAACAGAAGAATGTGTCAACCTTTATGCGCTTAAGTAAAAGATTGTTTGAATATTCTCATTGTTGTTGACGTGAACAGACAGGAGGAGTCACAGAAGGGTCAAAGGTCAGGGGCCGGCTCTGGCAAGAGGGGGGGGATTCGGAGTTGACGGAGGCCCACGTGTGTTTGTGTGTGAGTGTTACTTACAGCCAACATGGTGTACTCCTGAGTGTGTGAGAAAGGCAGTAGGAGAAAGAAGAAGGGATTTCACTTGTTTGTTTGAAAAAAGGAGAGGAAACTGATAAAAGAAAATGGGGGGAAAAAAGGCAGTTTGTGAGGCCCACCCAGGGCAGTGATTCTTTTTAAGTAACGACTTGTGAAGAGAGAGTGTCATGCCATTATTCCAACACACACTAGCTCAGCCTTGTTTGCTTGAAGCGTGATTGGTTTGAACATGTTTCCGGAACACTGTGACAATAAAGCCCAACACTGCCGGTCGGTGAGCATTCAGCTTCAGTCGGTTCTGAACGCACTAGTGCACGCAGAGTCAATGTAAACGTGGAAGATGACGCAAATGAAAGCAGCGTGTTTTCACTGGATTGATCTGAGGGCCGATACCACGGCGGTACCACAGGACAGAATGTGTTTGTTCAACTTTTTTTTTTGCCTCAAATCTTCCTAAATTATTCAGCTTTTGCTCCGTATGTGGTATCTGGGCTTTGAAACCTCTGTCCCCCTGGTGAGCTTCAGAGTTAATGACTGCAGAGAGCACGCACGCACGCACGCGTCTCATTCAGCGCACGCCCTGCCTCCTCCCTGTGCAGCTGCAGTAATGACCGCCGTTAGCCTGCTCCTCATCTCATATGCATGTCTGATTTGCATATTTCTCAGTACCCCTCTGAGCACAGCGGCTCTATGACCTTTTGATGTTCTGCAGTGGGAGAAACACACACGGATGCTCGTGGACACACGCGCACACATTAGCTACCATTAGCCATGCTAAGAAGTGAGGAGAAACAGTCTTTGTGATCGCTGTGCAGATATGCCCTCATCGATATAGTCCCGCATATAGCAGGCAGTTAAAAACAAGCTGGGCTTATAAATCCCAGCATAGTTTAGTCACGGTTACCATTAAAAAAAGAGTCAGTGCAGAGATGAGCGTGATGGTCCCATGCTAGTTAGACATGATGCATTAGAACTTCACTTCCAACAGGGAAAACGGAATGTTCTGGCTTTTAAAAGGTGCCGGTCACTCGAGGTGGCGAGAGTGTGTGTGAAAGCTAAGCAAGTGAACAAAAAGTATTTCTCAAACGCACACACACATGCTCAGTGTACAGTACCTGGGATGAAATACTGTTCCCTAGCTAATGGAAAGACAGGGAGAGTAAAAAAAAAATATCATCAATAGAATAAAAGACTAGAATTGAGGAGAACATTTCTGAGTTACATTTCTGAGTGTCCCTGTGTGTTTGTAAAAATATGTGGGAGGTCCCAGAAAATATTCAGCTGAGGGCATTTGTGGTTAGTAGAGAGAGGCTGAGGGAAAATCCCATCAGGAAGACACAGAATGAAAACAGAGGATGGGAAAAGGCTGTCTTGAATTTGTTGTTTGGAGATCTGTTTGTGTGGGACTAAATGATCAAAAAAGATCGTTGTGGATACGTGCATCACTTTCTTCTGTGTATGCATCCACTGCGCCACCTTTTAGTGAGTTTATACCTGAGCAGCGGAACTTCTTGCTCTTGATTTGTCCGATCCGTTTGTTGGCGAGCCGCCGAGGGCTGGTGCAGCGAGCACCGCTTGTCTCGATGGGATTGTCCTGCAGGTAGTCAGCCAGCCACTTCAGGTGGCAGTCACAGATAAATGGGTTTTGGGCTAAGTGACTGATTCACCCGACACATACAGACATTGACAAACGAAAGCACACGCATAAGATGTTGGAAAAATGTGCGACAAATTTGTCTGTCTGACTTTTCTGAGTTTGACCACAGAAAATTCTTCCTTATTTCAAGGTCCAGAATAAAAAACATGTGTCAGGACACTTCAAAGAGTGATTCTTAAACTGTCATGCATCATTAAGGGCAATACATTAACATAAAAACTTAATTCAATCTCATCATTACATCTCACTGAAATCATACTTTATCTACAAACAATTTCCCAAAAGTCATTGGGAATTTTATGAATAGAAACATGCAACAAATATCAAAGAGAATATCAAAGGCAGTAAATATGTACAACATGAGCACTGTGGCGGGAAGAAGGTGTCCTATGCTGTTCTTCTGAGATATGCAACAACATGGCCACTTAGTCTGTTTTAAGAACCTCTCTTTTGCAATACCAGCTGTTAACAGACACTTAAATAAAATCTAATAAAGCATTAAACTGTTTTTTTTTTAAATAAAAAGTTAATTGACCATGCCTTGAATGTAGGGAAAATTCAAACAAATGCTAGGAATTGAGAGGAAAAAAAACTTGCTAAACCTGCTTGCTTTTTCAGTACCAAGGACAGCGCCATGCAATTTCTTCAAACGTCTGTAAAAAGACATTTGGGTGCTTAACATCAGTAGAAATGTTTTGGATCTGATCCCAGATTGCTAAAAAAGAATTATGTTGATGTTTTAGACAGATTTTGTTTGGATTTAATACATAATATTACCAGCATCCTGATGATAGTATCGTATTTAAGTGCTTCTTAATAATAGAACAACCTGAGCTGATATCTTCTATATTCTATGTCATTGTAATCCCAGGATCTTGGACGAGGGCAATGAAATAACTGGATTTGTCTTCTAGAGGAAAGTTCATATGTCTTTTGAAATGCTTTGAATTTCTGATCTACTGTTAGGAACTATGCACTTCTAGGTTTGGTGTTGATTTGATTGTTGTCATCTATGAGGTGTTTAACAGTCTGACTAAGATGTCTTGGATATATGTCTAAGTTTTTGGCAGGTGATATACAGGATCACGTGTTTGGGTTAAGCTTTCCTTGTATATTGTAGAAGAATTTCGGATGGTGCGTATACTTACAGTGTTTGTATGGCTCTTAGTGATGAGAAAGTCCCCTTGGCAATGGTCTGGAGCTTGTTGTCATACAGAGATAGCAGATTGAGGTTGTGAAGGTCCTGAAATGCATCCACCCGCAGACAGGCTATCTTATTAGCATTCAGCAACCTGAAATATTGAAGTGACAGGTGCAGGGAAAGAGAGACGGAACACAATGAAACCTTTTCTTGTTATCAGTCTAGGACAAGCGTTTTAAATGGCGCAGGTCAGCCATGATGGCTTTCAGTCAAGATATGTCCTCTCTGGTAACAATGTTTGAGGTAAGCGTTTTCCAGCTGAATATCAATGAGATGCAGATGTGAGCTCTTAGCTCCAATGGAATTTGAGTTTGTGTGTGTGTGTACGTGTGTGCATACTCACAACAGCTGCAGAGAAAACAATCCCTCAAACAGTCCTTTTGAAATCTCAGTGATCTTGTTCCCATATAGTACCCTGGAGAGAAGAAACACTGCATGAAAAAGTTGTGAATAGGATTCATTTAGTCTTATCCTATGATATAACTAACAATGACTATAATAATAATAATACTTATTACTCATGTCCACATTTTCAAACATCATGTGATTTTTTAAATCCATATTCAAAACGTCTGAGCCAAAGACAACGAGGATCATTATTGCGTTACACATCGAATAACAACATGATATTCGACCTCATATTTGGTAAATGTTAAAAATGTCAGCTTCCATTAGTATTTGACTGTGTGCCAGGGGCCAATGGGGCTTTGAAGTCTTCTTTTTAAAATTCACCAATTTCCGGCCGACTGTGGGAAAGAGATGGAAGCCGGTAAATTGTTTAGTCAGGGACTAAATCTATCTACCTATTTGTCACATTGTAATAACGTGCTTCAAGGGCTTTTGAGTACAACCAATCTCTAAAGAGTCAAACCATGTGGAAGGGAAGGGTGGAGAGAAGCCTATTAATCACTTCATCCCCCCTAAAACAGACTGATATAAATGAAAGTGTATATCAAAGTCTAAAACGTATTTCTTTAAGAATTTAGGTTAAGAACTGTCAACTTGTGACAAAGAGCCACACTCTGTTTCAAAATAATATTTTCTCTACAGTTATCAGTGTCACTAATGCATCACTATACCATCAGAGATACGGGCTTTTAAATTGAGTGCTGAAAAAAAGTCTAATCGTTACTCGCCTCTTTACTCAGGAGGACCAAACACAACAGTTCCGCTGAATTTAAATAAAGCTTTGTCCCAGAGAAGGGAACAGTGTTTCAGGATCATGTTCACACATGGCTTCCTCTGTGTATGATGGAGCTTTAACCTGCATTTGTGGATGGCGTGGGATTTCTTTTTGGGGCCCATACAGTGATTTTCACAAAAGAATGATGCCTGCTTTTAAGCCTTTAACATCCTGCTCAGCCATTTGGTAGAGCACATTTTTCACTGATTATACTCAGTCATATAATAGGAAGTGCACTTAACTCAAATATATCTAAAATTAAGTTTAGGTATGTGATGCCTAAATCAAGCATGAGTTGTGCTTTATCTTTATTTAAATGTAATACCTTTACGATAAAGTGTCCCCCCCAAACTAACCTGTGAAAAAAAGCCTAGATTCCGGTTGCTATTGCTCCAAAGGAATAAAACAAATGCAAAGAAATCTTTCAATGTCCTTTTTTCCTAAGTGTAGATGTTAAAGGGTTCAATGCATTGCCTGTTTGAGGTTTGAAGGAATAAGGCCTCTGTATAGACATAGTCTGAGACCTTTGACCTGTAACATGTTCCTCCCGCTGTTTTTTGCAGAACGTCCTGTCCAACATTTTCCATGGAATAATAAAACGTTTCACATGCAACATTTGACATATTTTCTACGTTTTCCTGTGAATGTATTCAATTAGCTTGCGAGACTTACAAATCATTGCATTCCGTTGTTACTTACATATTTCACAGTGTCCTAAAACCTTTGTGGAACTGGGGTCTTGTAACTTTTTGTGTTTGTTCTTCATCTTCATATCACATTTATATATAGACTATGAACACAAATAGCCAACAGGCTGAAATGGCCACTGCTCAGCCAAACAAATACTTTACATACACGAGTTATCAGCCATCTCTACGCTCCATGCTGAGTTTAAGCGTGAATGTAAGCGATGCAAAGACATGTGTTTTAGATTGGCTTTCCTTTCATTGAGTTGAGTGGATGTCCCTGAGAGACCTGAAGCTGGGAAAGGCACGGTGTGGGGAATGGACGCCTCATTTATGTCTCGCAGACGCATTAGTATGTACTGTTCTGTGCATCTGCATGTGCAGACACACGCACAGACACAACTGACGGCTCATTTACATCCTATCCAACCAAACACTGACACACCATGAATGCACAGGGCTTGCTTAATGTGAAATCCATATTGTATGTGGCGTGTCAGCATGAATCTGCACGTCCCATTCTGACTGTGGTGAATGTGTAATGAGGTGGCAGGAATCTCCATTCAGCGATTCAGCATTTATGAATTATTGACTTTGGAGAGACAAGACCTTAATATAACTCCTTCATGAAATAATTCTACATCTCTCGCTCCCTGCTCAGGTCATCTGTCTTCTTTTTTTTTTTTTTAAACAAATTCTTTGCAAGTATTGCAGATGGTCAGACCTGAGATCCAGACCATAGAGGAATCCATCAACAAAAAATCATCATTTGCTGTTTTGTGTTGTACACAGTGAAGAAGTAATTATCATTTTGTATTTAGTGTTTAAGAAAATAAACGTACAACATTAAGCATCAGCAGTATGGCGAGATATAATAGAAAATTGAGGCGTGTGCCTTCAAAAATGATTGTTTTTCATTACAAAAAAGAAGGCGCACATGAACAATCAAGTCGAGCTACAGCCATAGCTGTCCTTGTCCCAGTATACAAGCTCAGGCGTGCAAGAGAAAAGCTTTATAGATATGCATTTAGCATGTCCATAACTTCTGCACTTGTACTGTTTTCTTTTTAAAAACGAGTTGCACCTCATTTTTATTTCATGGTACTAGCTTATTTTACTAAAATTTATAGGCCGATCAGCAAGTGATCCTACTGAGTAAAATTGCAAAATGACTTTTTTATCACCTAATTTACTCATAATGAACAAAGTCGACTGTGATATCTTATGGTAAGCTACAGAGCGTGTTCAACTGATTACACTGTGATGAATCCTTCTTTTCCTAGTACGTGTGAAAAGACACAGTTCCCTCTAAAAAGATGAAAGCCTACTAAGGCTTTCTATGAAACCACTATTTTATTGGGTTATTGGAAACAGTAGAAACTTGATGTTACAACATGGCAGATTTGATTGAAGAAATCCTTTTAAGTATGAATATAGATAGTAAATGTCTTATTCTAAGTAAAAAAAACAAACCATGATGAATCCTAAATAGTGAATGAGGTCGTTACACACATTAGACTTTATCTGGAATACTCACAGAGAGTTGAGCGAGCGAAGGCCTTGGAAGGCATCTGAGGCCAGCTCTGAGATCTGGTTGTTACTCAAGTCTCTGTGAACCACCGCAGGGGAGAAAAAAGGAAACAAGAAACAGAATAAGACGGAGCGGAGTCGGTCAAGAAAAAAGAGAGACAGAGTGAAACACAGAGGTCAAAACGACCCACAAAGGCAACAGTAACAGAAGTTTCTGTGCTTGGTTGACAGGCCCCAGAATACAGAAATCTTCTAATCTACTCACATCCTGCGCAGCTTCTTATAAGGAGAAAAAGCCCCGGCTGGGATCACCTTGATGGCGTTCTGCTCCAGTCGTCTGGAACCAAACACACACACAGACCATTGAGAAGAGACATTAACATTTCCCTATCATGGACCTATCTTTTCTGTGCCGTGGACTGCTGCTCATTCCCGGGAGCTCTGACTTCGGGGGAACTTTTCCAGATAAAGCGCTTTGATGACCGTTGCCAAAGTCTGTCAGATTTCTCTGATCTTTTGCCCTCTTTAACCAGAGTACATGGCGCACAAACACATTTAACTATCTGGGAAGTGTTCCATCCAGTGCCCGTCTGACTCTCTGCCAGTCGAGCCCAAACAAATCAAACCCGGCCCGGGGTGTAACAGAGAGGAGGGGGGGAGGGAAAAAAACGTCCCGATAACTATTCCTCCGACATTTATCATGTTCAGACACCCTGAGAAATGAGAAGGTAGAACATTTGCAAACCAGGGCTGACATCGGTCATTGTGAAACATTTTCCTGAAGTCCGTTGCTCCTTTTTTGCCATTGCATTTGCAACTGTTCACCTCTGCTGTCATCATTTCTGAAACTCTGACTTAACAAATATATTTGACCATAGAAAAGAGATGAAAGAATAGTTAAGTTCCTTTAAATTAGAGCCTTCCACAAATAAATTCTTCTAAATACTTACCAACACTTATCTAATAATTATTTCTATATATTCAATGACTACATGAGGTACAGATTACTTAAACATGGTTCCAAAACTCTGACACAACTGCAAGGGATTGGGAAAGCCAGAAGTAAAGAATGGAATGTTTTGTTTTAATGTACTAAGAGCACTTTAAATCTCAAATTGTAATTTTGACCTCATTTGAGCTCAGCCAGTCAAAGAATCTTTGCTTGAATTCAATTAATTTTAGAATTTACAAACTGTAAACACGGTGATTGTTGTCCCTCCACATATCTTGATGCACATGCTTACATTTCAAAATGTTCTTTCTTATACCTCCAACCTCACTCTGTTATTTTCTTAAGCAAGAAAGCGCTGCATGACCAGGCTTTCTCATTTCACAGATGTGTGCTTCTATTTCACTACATAAAGGGAGGGGAAAGGAATAGTGAAACAGAAAGGTGGAGAAAGACAAAGAAACTAAATTAGAGAGGCACAGTGAAAGAGCAGGAGAAATACCACCACATTTTGGCGTGTGTGTGTGTGTGTGTGTGTGTGTGTGTGTGTGTGTGTGTGTGTGTGTGTGTGTGTGTGTGTGTGTGTGTGTCCGTGCACGGGAAAGTAAAAGCCTGGCTTACATCTCAGTAATAGTTTCAGGCAGGTTGGTGGGTATTTCTGTCAGACCCTTCCCTCTGCAGTCCACGATGTTGTTACTGCAGGTGCAGGACTCTGGGCACTGTAACACACTGCAGGAGGAAGCTGATGACGACTGGTGACCTACACAGAGGCGGGGAGACAGCATTTTTGATGGACAATACATTATCCATGTGTACAAATCGCAAAAAACAAACGATTGAGACACAAATAATTCACTGGGGAGAAGCTGCCGCAAGATGTCGTCTTCAGAAGTGACCTTGTTCCATATTTGATATAAGTTTCTGTCTTGCACAGCAAGTCTGACAGGTCTATTCTAAGGGTGAGAGCAGTCCACAGAGAGCCACGCTATGAAAGAGGAAGATTAGCGCTTACCTTCTTCCCAATCTTGAAAAGCATGGGCACACGAGAGCGGAAAAAGAGGCGAACGAGACGAAACAAAAGACAGATTGGCCGTTGAAAAAGAGCAAACTGGGGGAATGCCACCAAACGGACAACAAAGCGAACAACCTACCTGTGCACACAAACTCCTTCTTCTGCACCTCGGCCACGTTGTGCCCCCTCAGGTGTGGAGGGGCCATGCACTGCGTGTACAGACCCAGGCGGGGGCGCTGCCGCAGCCACTCGGACAGCCAGGCGACGTGGCAGTCACACTGCAGGTTGTTGGAGTGCAGGCGGCTGGATGGAGGAGGAAAGAAAAGGGATGGAGGGGGGAGAAGTGGTGAGGACAGGTGGGGCCGGCAAGAAAGGAAATAATAGATTAGATGTAAGAGGGGGAGACAGGAGTGGAGGAGGAGAGGGAGTTGCAAGTACAGATCAGTCAATTAAATGTAGAAAGGGGCGCAGAGGGGTAAAGGAAGTCTCTTTCCTTTAAGGGGGGGGGGGGCTTGAATTAAGGATGAAGTCGTGCCACTTACAAGGTCCTGAGCTTTGGCATGTGGTTGAAACTGGCCACCGACAGTCGACTGATGTTGTTATTGTTGAGCGTGCTAATTAAAAGACAGCAGAAATAAACAACGTGTTGAATTATTTTACGCACAATTTAGCACCGGTGGTTGCAGCACTCAGAAAATTACCCAGAAAATCTAGAAAATGAAGGTTGGACTCTGATGAGAGGCTCATTCTAAGAGCAAAACTGTCTTACGTCTTCTAAAAAAAATGAGAAAAAAACTAAACCAATTTTTTTTTACCTCTGTAACATTTGGATTTAGCTTCATTAAAACATTCATTAAAATTTTTAGGGGACTTTAAATTTAGAAAACAGAAATGAATTATTTGGAAACTAATTAATTATAATTCATTTGTTGATTCTAACTCTTTAATAAAGAATAGTTAATTAGAAAAACTATACAATGACGACAGCAATGCCACAGCAAAATGGGAAATAAATTAAATGGCAGAGTCTTTTTCCAGCGCTCCAAAGGCAATGCAGTCTTTAAAAGGTCAATGGGGATACTAGCTGCACCATATCCTGCCGCTGTTAGTGTTCCCCATTCAAAAAAATCTGCTTCTCTGAGCAGGGTGACACAATAAACAGGTACTCACAGTACTTCCAGGTCACGTAATGCTCGGAAAGCTCCATCTTCAATACAGCTGATGTGGTTATAGTCCAATTGGCTGCAAAATACACATAAAAGTCCAAATGCTAAGATGCCTAAGAGTCTATCCTTAGATTATAGGAGTAAGAGACAGCCAGTTATAGATCAAAATGCTCCCCTGGACAAGTCATCAACAGCCTTTCTCTGTCTTCCTCATCCTTGTTCACTTTCTCCCTTCTAGTCCTGTCTCCTTTGTTCTTTCTAGAAGCATTTCTAAATGCAGTTGTCTCCAAATCCATCCCTGTTCCCCGCTCGCTTCTATTTGACGTCTAATTTGTATGAGCTGCTTTTTACCTCTTTCCCCATTCTCTCTCCCCCCACTCTTTCTCAGAATAGCTTTGCTGAAACAATTTAATTAAGTCATAAGGACAGTAAATCATGTGCTGTCAGCCACACTCTAATACATGCGAGCACGCACACACACACACACACACACACACATATTTAATGCCCTGTCCTTTTACAATAATTGCGAGGCATTTAAAAAAAAATTATCCTTCGTTGGGAAAAACAACACCCAGGAAGCAGAGAATCAGTTGATAAATCAATATTTATAGAATTACCGCTGGGCAATTGCTTCACCAATAAAGCGACCTACAATTATCATAACTATAAGTGAGGAAAAACAAAGAGAGAATACAGCAAAATGCCAGCATGAGTGCCACACATACGCACACACACACACACACACATGCTGACGTACACACTCTTACTAACAAGCTGCGGGTGCCAGTCAATACAGCAAGCAGGAGGCACATGACATTTAACACAATGAAATATTGATGCACAGACGCATGGGTGTAGTGCACATTTGCCAATGTGTTTGAAAAGCAAGCGGTAGGTTTTGCATGCATATACACACACCGGCAGATGCTCGCACACACGAGCAGAAAAAAAAGTGTTGCTTACAGGTTCTTGATTTCCACAGCTCCTCTGAAGGCTTTCCGTGGAACTCCCTGGATCTGGTTCTCGCTGAGGTCACTGGACAGAGACGAAGACGGGGAGGGGAGGGACAGGGAAATGATTTGTCAGGGACCCCAGCCAAGCTGTCACAAAAGCCTCTTCCTTTTGCAGCACAAGTACTTGATATAATCACCAAAAAAAGCTGAGGGGGAACTTCGGGGCCAGGCACATCATCAGCTAAATTGAGTTCCTTGCGCAGAGAGCACTCGTCTCCCAAATATAATCAGCTGTCTCTGTTCATCTCTTGCTGATACACAGAACACTTCCTCTGACAAGTGTCCACCTAACTAAAGCCAGATGCAACTCAATTGTGGGCTATGAACATCTGTAAATGACAGGTAAGGGAGACTTTAAAAGCACTAACAACCTGTAGGTGGCACTAGTGACCTCCAATTCCCTCCACCATCGTTCCCACTCCTCTCCGCCTCAGCCCCACCACCCACATCCTCTCCCCCCCGCTTTTAAGGAGTGAATGATGGATGCACTTGTGCGTGTGTGACTACGAGCATTAGGGTTTACAGAGATTTAATTTTCAGTCACTTTAACTAAGCCGCAGCTCGGATGACACGCATACGGACACAAACACACACCTACACAGTCACAGACACACACACACACACACACTAGAGCGTGTGAGCAGGTGTCTCGCGGACTAAAACAATGCCACGATGCGTTGGCAAGTGGAGTACGAGCAATCACCAGTTGGTATAGCAACTTGCTGTGGTGAAGGACGGACAAATATAGGAGCTGAAGGATGCAGACACAAATAGTAACACGAACAGAGGTGTTAATCGCACACGCGCACATGTGCAGACATAAATAAAAGCGAGCGGAGTAGAGGTATGAGAATGTATTTCGTTGCTGAAGCAGCAATGCGGAACGATGATTAAAATAATCAAATTGTGCTGGGAAATGACTGGCTGCACGATAGTGAGTTTTTCTGCATGATTGTGTGTGTGTGTGTGCGTGTGTGTGTGTTGCCTGCTGCCAACACACACCCAAGTTCCAGACAGGCTACCCAACCTTTCACCACTGACCTTCTGGCTCTTGACCCCAGCTGTGGCCTTTACAATGCTAATCGGCTAACAGCTAATGCCCATCTACATTCCTCAGATTCCTGCCGTCCTGATCGCATGATCTGCACTGCAGGTATCCTCCATCTCCCCTGTCCCCACCTGCAGCCTCTTAGCTGCGTCTGAAGTGGCAGATTTTTCAGTTGGTTAAGAATATAGAGTTAGGACAAGGCGCTTAAGACTGAGAACCCTAAGTGACTGTTTTCCTCTTTTCAGAGATTATCTTTTGTTACAGAAGAGGTCCAACTACAATGACAAAACTGCATGCTTTTTTTTTTTTTTTTTTTTTTTTTTTTAGCTTCCAAGCCCGTGGGAGGGTTGGTCACTGCAGGTTTTTGACAGCAGATGAAACAGCAGCAGCACTAAAACAAAAACAAAAAAACATGGAAGCAATCCTTTTCTGGTAACCATAGTTTAAGGGCAAAGGGATATAAATGTGTAAAGCTAGTGAGGGAAAAGTATTTCATCATTTGCAATTGAAAAACCAAGACCATTTAGTGAATACATTTTTTTTGTCTAAAAAACACAATTTCAGATGTAGCCAAAAATAAAATGCGGTACAATGAAAATATGTCGTCAATGAAAAACTAAAACTGCTGCTGAAGTGGTTTAATCTCATGCCATGATATGAGAAGTCTTTGGTGATAAGTAAGTCAACTTTGATGCCTTTGCCTCTGATGTCATCATAAACTATTCCTCTTTAGACAACCAATCATATTTAAACTTATCTTGAAGTTAAATAAAAACTGTAACAGGCAAACCAAATTATTAGCTGCAGCCCCCACTCAAAGACATTCACACAGGAGGATTTCCCTCCATCTGGTCAATACGTCCAACGAATCCCAAATATATCAAACACATCTACTTGAACAAAACACGGGCCTTTCGAATGGCACCTCCGCAATCACATATTCACACACGTATGTTTTCAGAGCGGATACTAAGATCAGCCGAAGTGATCCTGGAGTAAGACTTGGCAAACAAAGGCAGATGAAAAGGGGTTTCACCTTTGCTTTTTGTCCACAAGCACACTACACAAACATACACGATTCTCCTTGCGCACACAAGCACACGCACGCACAAGTCTAGTGACTGGTCTCAATAACCCCGAGCGTATCCTGATACTGTTTTTACAGGAAAAGAGGGGGTTTTGGAAAGCAGCCATAACCCCCGTGACCACTAGGACTTTAAAACCAAATAAACACTTGAGAAATGCTCCTTAACCGTACATGGTTTACTTGAACACGCATGCACACGCAGACACGTATAAGTTACAGTGTGCATCCACCACATCTGTGTATCGGGTATGAACGTCTGTAAAAGCTTGTTCATGTCTCATAACAGAGCAGCTGACAGTTTGACAGCTTTCGTGTGACGGTTTTAAGCTGAACACGAGCGTCACTGAAGGAAACTGCGCAGACTGGGATCATAAGCACGCTATACACTTGGAAATTCACGGAAACACTACTCAAATTAGTCAGTGTAGTTAATATACACATATCCCTATGTCACCCCCCGGTCATCTGGCCAATTATGACCATGCAAATGATCCCCCCCCCCATCCCATCCCAATCATCTATTCATCTAGTCTTTGCTGTAATCTTGTTACTTTCCCTTCTGGTCACACACTTTTTATGCTGGGGATTTTTCTAAAATGAAATGATTATTTCTTATCTGACAAGTTAAGTATAAATAGAAATCTATTCAGCCCACTCATAGGTAGGTATGTGTTCAGGTACACTGGAAAAAAAGGAAACAGATGCTGTCAGCTTGTCTTTTAAGGTGAAAACTTTTGAAAAAAGGTCTCTATTCTAACTGAAGTCTAATCACATGTAGTGTAAATATTTCAATCATTATTCCAACTAACATCATGTGACAGCAAAGTTAAAAAGAAAGGAAATAAATCCTTATCACTGTCAAGCTGTGTTGGTGCTCTTCATCTTTCGTTTTGGAGCATACAACACCTCAGAAAGTTTAGTTTTGTGACAGATTGACAGAATTTATGGGGAAACATAATTACACCACAATTTACAGAGGAACACAAAGACAAAGAAAACAATGACTACAATTTTTTCTAACCTTTAAAATGTAATTTTGCAATGTGTCACAAAAATACCAACAAGTTTTAATTTTGACTTTCGAACAAAGCTACAAGATACATTTAGAAGCCAGAATCTTTGGGTAAACGCTGCTGTTTCATATTATGGTTTGAGACTGCGTTCCGCGTAGAGTTACACAGCCCAAACTTTCACATGTTTTCAATCACTTATTAAAAGCATAACGGGACTCATTTTAAACCACTGAAACCTTTTCACTCCTCAGACAAATAAACCCCACGATGACGCTTACTTTTCAACAAGGAAAAGCTCGTTAATGACCGCATCATGATATAAGATGTCCTGATCATCCTCCGGCACAGCAAAAAACAACAAGATCCAATTTTCTGTGCCACATAATGAATAGCAGATCTCATTGCAAATGAGTTCTCCACAAAATTTCTTTCATTGTGATCGATGACAACAGAGCTAGACGCATGCCTGTTAATGGTCCTATGCGCAAACATTACATGTGTGTGACTGGCAGTTTGGGTTAGTGTGGAGCTCTTGAGGAAGTGCAGAAGGCCACTCTAAACCCTATTCATCATTCAGACCACCAGAGAGAGGGGACATGAATAGCTGGTTTTGCCTCGACAAGGAAACTGACTTCTCATGAACTCAGGAGTGGATTCTCTTACTCAGTTTGGTGCCCAGACACCTGATTCAGTTTCGCCTTTGGTTCAAGGTTCTATCCACCACTGTGTACCCCTTTTCTTCTTTTGCTTCCTCTCCTTTACCTCCTCCCTTTTCATCCTTCTCCCCGTGTCCTCTCCGTCTCCTAAAGTGGGCTTGTTATTGGACTTCCCTAAGATTTAACCCCTAACCTCTGCCCCTGCGCCTAAACGGGGAGGTTAGCTTCATTAAAAGAGGCTCCAGCTGAGTTCAGTGAGTGTGTGTATGTTTTGTTTGAAAGGGGCCGGAGGTATTAGACCCACACAGGAACTATCTCATGCAGCTAAGCTAGCGGCCCTCTGAAAGCAGAGACGTGCACGGGTAGATTCATGCGTACGCTCACATTAACATCCACTCACGCCGCCGCTCAAAACTGACAGCCAAGCGCTCGTGTTCATGTTAGGGGAAAAAGAAAACTGTTTTTTAAAACCCACATCCATGTGTGTCGGAAACCGTGATGCACACAGCTCATATAAAAATCAGACTGTCACTTACTGAAGGTTATTTGTCAAATGTAAGCCTAAGCTACGCTCGCGGTCTCATCTGGGCCTTAAAAGCCTGACAAAAAAAAACAACACACATTTCTCCCAGTTTCTTCCCTCCATCCACACTTATTTACCATTTTTCACTGTGAAAAACGGAGCTGTGTGAGACTGCTCCCAGGAGCAGATAAATCTAAAAATGCTGGCATTCAATTTTTGGAGCGGAGGGGAGAATTTGAGCTCTAGCAAAACAATGAAATATCCTGTGGTCGGGACGGTAAGTAGTAAGCAGTGAAGACGCCAGCTTTCTGTGGCCCCTTACCTGGTCTGCGGCCATTTATTTTTAACCTGAGTACAGTACGACATGCTTTGCTGTTTCTTTAAAATGACTCAGCTCACACCTCAGTGCACCGGAGCAATGGCAGCTTTTGCCTTTTTTGTTGTTGTTTCACAACAGAAACAGGAGTAAAAGTCCGCGTTTGCTCGGTTGAATTAAATATGTGGGCTCAAAGGGACCACATGGAAGGGGTGAGGGAAACGGTTAAAAACAACTTCAGCACAAATCGACCATCCCGATCTGACACTAAACCCACAGCGCTGACAACCAAAACAGGAAGACAGGAGACTGCTTCTGATTAAAAAATTGAATTTGTGTCTTCTCCTTTTTTAAAAAGTGCTCACCTCTTTGTCTTATTTCCTCACCTCTGGTGGCCCAAGATGTATGTGCGTGCATGCATGTGTGTGTGTGTGTGTCTGATAGAGTCAGGTCTCCAGTGTTAAGAGCTTAGCGCTGCTTTTCTAAAGGGTCTTTTTTAGAGTGAGAGGGGCTTTTGACACCCTCCGTGTCTAAGAAGACCTGGGCATGAAAGAGCTGCACTCAGCTCCCACATGCACCCCTCATCCTCCCCCCTCCACCCTGCTCTTTCTCTCACACTGGACACACACACATTTTTTTTTTCCTGTTCTGTTGTACAGTTCCTGAATATCCTTTGTACGAGACCCACTGCCACGAGATTCTTCCCAGGTCTAGCAAAACAGAGTCCTCTAGAAAAAGTGTGTGTGTGCCTGTGTGGACGGCTATGAGCTGGCAGGGCAGCAAACTAATCACCTTGTTCAAATCCCTTTCGAAGAACTTAATCCTATTAAGCATTAGAATGAGTGAATGGGAAAAGATGGAGCAGGAAGGAGCCGGAAAGGGAAATGGAAAAAAAGGGGAGGACAGAGTGAGGAAAAAATGAAGGCGGGAGACGGGATGGACACTCTGGTCAGGGTGGCCTTATGATAGTAGGGTCAGCGAACGGGGCTACAATGATACTGCGATCGTGCGTGTGTGTGTGTGTGTGTGTGTGTGTGTGTGTGTTTGTGTGTGTGTGTGTGTTTGTGTCTGAATCCCGCTGCTAATTCAGGCAGCCGTGCCATTAGTGGAACCCTAAAGATCACACTTCTGTGAGCAATTAGAAGGAGACAGAGTCCCAAAGAAAGAAGTGGGAGGAGAGGAGGCTTTCCGAGGACAATGCAGAAAACGGAGCACACTGGGCTGGCACTGACACCTGGGAATGTCGGGCAATGTTTGTGTGCGTGTGCGCGATGGGGAATCTTGACTTAAATATAAATGTTCTTTGGAGATCATGAGTGGCAGAAACCTAAAACGGAGACTAGACAACTTGTTAAAAGCAATTCTAACTCTTTTCCCTTTAAGAGCTGTTGTGCAGAACTTGTCTACACACACACACACACACACGCACACGCACGCACGCGCACACACACACACACACACACACAACCCCTTTCAGCCTCCCACTTCAATCGGTTTCCTCTGAACTAATATTGACTCGGGTTTTGAATGACAGATCTGCAGTTTCCCTCCCTCTGTCTCTCTTCCCATCTCATTGTCTGTTTCCCTTATTCACCATCACGCCTCACACGCATACTTTAAATGCCAGGTAACAGGGTTGCCATGGTTACTGGACCAAGGTGGACACCTAGGGGACATTTTGACTTGACAGAGTGGATGTCCCCTGTGAGTTTGTGTGTGTAGGTTGGTGTGAGTGAGCCGGACTGGGGATCAGGATAGCAATATGCCAGAGAAAGGGGTGTTTGTAACAATACGAAGTTCTCCGTGTTGTAAGAAGTTTGTTTTTTGCAGTTTTTCTCCATCAAACTCAGAGAGGAAAGTCAAGATGACTGCTTGGGTGAAAATGCTCCCGTTTTGACCATATATTTCCAACTTAAACAGCTCTTTTCATTGACCGACCAATCATTTTGTGGTGAAAACTAGTCATTAAGCAAAAAACACTCTTTAAAATTTTTTTGTTTTTTAAAGCAGGCTCTTTCTTGCTGAGGAAACGACGCACGTTTGTTATCCGAATCTAAAAAGAAGAAATGCTTATATGTAAAAAAAATAATAAAAAGAATACAGGAAGAATAAGATCCCAAACTTTGGTGTGTCTATGTGTGTGTGTGTGTGTGTGTGTGTGTACATGTAAAAAACAAGACTGATTACACTGCTCTCTAGCCCAGGAACAGATTAGTCAGCTGTCTGACACCATGACATCATCAGAAATGTTTACACACATAATTATAGACAAGTGAGAAATACATCTGTTGCGCGGACACACACACACACACACACACACACACACTCCAGGGAAACAGACAGTGGCTTGCAATAATACAGTAATTGCATATGAGAAGAGTTGAGAGTCATGATGTAATAGGGAGCATGATGCTGATGTTCGGATTTAAAGCTGCCTCAACAGCAAGTTCCACCACACTGTGCACCTGTGCTATTCCAGCTTACACGTCTATAAAAAAACTTTGCAGTTAGTGCCATTCCACCCAAGTCACTTTTGGTGATAATGAAAACAATTCACTTCCTCACAGAAGAAGAGTTCAAAGATTAGAGGAGTGAGTAGGGACAGTAACTCATCCTCTGTCCAGGCCGACGCCCTTTATCACGGTCAGGAAAGTGAGCCAGATCTCATAGGAAAGTATAATCAGAATAGACTGTCCTTCCCAAATCATGTCCATGAGTCATATGGTCATGAATGCGGATATGACCCTGAGCTGGGTTATTTAATATGGATAGAAAATGCATTGACAGATCTTATACACAACCTCTGGTGTGCATCTGTTGTGACCTTCCATCAGTAGCCTTATTGGGCATAGATTCTAAACTCTGGAATATCTTTGAGAGAGTGCACACAATATGAACATTAGCCAAGTTTCTAAAGGAAAAACAAGCAGTGATGCTACCTCTCTTGAAAGTCTTCACAGTAAAAATCCCCATGCTTCTGTAGTTTATTACGGATAATATGGATTTGCACTTTGAGCACCCTGTAATGGTCAATTTTCCAAGTTTGGTGTGGTTTGAGCATAGAGCAACAAATACGTCATCTTAGGCGTCTTCTTGACTCTCAACGATTCTGTCCAAAAAAAGGTTTAATTTTTCACTTCACGGCTATCCCTCCAGCCTCTCGTCTTCGACCCCGTCTCCTTCAGTTGTTCTTTTCCGACCACGCTTTTTGTCTTTTCCCACTTTCTCCTTCTTTCTGTCATACATCCTCTGCTCCCTCCACCGCCCTCCTTCGCCCCTCTCCCTGTGTAATGAGTCTAATCCATCAGCCAGACAGTATTAATCGTATTCCGATAGCAGTGTGTTCGCTCGCTGCTCGCTGCTGTCTCCGTCTCCACGAGTCAATAACCCCGGCTCCAGCTCCAGCACGCCGCCTCTCACGCATGTGCCAGCATGTTTCCCAACATGTGTGCCTCCGTGTCTGATTCTTAAAAATCCAGCTCAGCACTATGATCAAATTTATGGCAGTCTTTGTCTAGAAGAGCATCCAAAACACACACAGATGTAGACACACACCACAGCTAAAATGACCACCACTGGACGTGTTGCCAGACCACTTGGTCACCACAAACCTTTGGTGACTGACATCATATCCTTTTCCTGTTTGCCTCTTACATCGCCATACAATAATAAACAGAAGAGATAAATAGAAAGTGACAGCACATAAATGTGCGTCTGGGTCTATTTGCGAGGGTGAGCACGTCTGTGTCTGTGTGTGTGTGTGTGTGTGTGTGTGTGTGTGTGTGTGTGTGTGTGT
>CAJRST010016668.1:3134227-3184137 GCA_907169785.1 Menidia menidia
CACACACACACATACACACACTGTACATTTCATACTTTTATTTTTTCCCTTGGTCTCCCCGATCTTGTTCCTCATTCTTAATCTCTCCTTCATCCCCGTTTTCTTCCACAACACAAGCATTGCCGCTTTTCTCCATGTCTCTTTCCCGTCCCACCTCAAGCCCTTTTCTTCCTGTTCATCCACTATCCCATCCCTATTCTTATTATTCTTTAGTAAATCTTTCCACTCCTTCCGCCTCCCTCATTCATCTATCCCTCAGTCTTGCCCGCCACCGCAGTTTCCTTGTTTTTCTCCACTTCTCTGTCGTGGTGTGTTCATTTCATGTTTTCTTTTCTTCCTCCACACCTGTCTTCTTTTATTTGGTCTTCTGTCCAATTTGCTCTTTTTCTCTTCCTTCTGTCCTTTCATGACCCTTGTTTTTCTGACGGAGCACCTTCCATTGCTCTCAATCTCCTCCCTCCCTTCTCAATGGATGCATTGACATAAAACACAACTTTTAACAAGATGTAACCAAACTGGTGTAAAGCATGTGTAATAATCCAACCACACTTTTTGGTCACATAGACACAAATTCAGTTTCAGTTCAATTAGCAAAAAAGTAAAAAAAGGAAACTCGATGGAAATAGCAACATAAAAAAAAAGTTTGATAAAAGCTTCTGCTGGTGCTTGTTTTTTTAACCTTTAAAAAAAAAAAAGATTTTAAGCAAGTTAGGGGTTGGTAAGGAGTTACTCTTAGTTTTTTCCAGGAACATGGGGGCCAGACCCCTTTATGCCCCCCATGATTTCCGCCTGTGCTTTCAGTGAATTCCGCAGAGGGCACGCATGCTTACTTTAAGTCTTCCACATTAAGCAAGGCAATAAAACACCACCCCACACACACAAATAACGTGATGTTATTTAAGAGGACAAGCTACTGTGTATTCTTCCATAGTCTCAGCCTATTTCACAATCTGGACACACATTTCCCACAACAATTTATTGTCTTTGGATGTTCAGGAGAATAAACATGCAAACTCACACGTAGTGAATACTAATACACTCACTACATTAACGCAAGAGGTGATCACCAGAATTGTTATTTAGATTGCCGTTTTGTCATAGCTTTTAATAAAGCATTGCTTATCCTACTTGGTTTGTCTTGTAACACACATATATATATATATATTTATATATTTTTTTGTTTTTAACCATGGATTTTTAAAAATATTTTTTAAAGTTCCAGCTCAGCCTTTTCAGTGTATTTGTGTTAGTTATTTCATATGTTATGAGGTTTTGTGATCATGAAAATGGAATTTAATTTTTTCATGTTTATGTTTCTGCCAAATGCATAAACATCAACGTAAAGAATGTAAAGAACGTATGTGTTTCAGTTCACTTTTTTTTTTACAACTGTATACGAGGATATAACTTTTTAGAAAACATATGCTTATATATACTAAAAAAAATAGAAAAACTGACTGTTGCGGTGTCCCATACAGACATGTATCATGTTCCCAAAGAGATTTCCTCTTTTTTTACTGAGCATCATGCTGAAACAACAGAAACATTTTCTCAAAAGTGTTTTCTTTTAGACAAAAGAATGAGGTGCTGTACATTACTGCTACTGGGAGCTTGGCTAATGTTTAACGACTCAACACAACATTGTATAGTTGACTTCTCATGTCCAAACGGCAACTTTATAAGTTCTCCTTTAAAGTAGCTACTCTTTTTGTCTTTTCCAAACATACTGAAAGATGGAAAGTAAAGTCCCTGCAGCAGAAATGGTGGTTTGCTTGGAATAAACCAAAGTAAACTGAAGAACCCTGGTGCCAGAAGTATGCAACATGTAGTGTTGTAAGGTTTAAGAGAATGAAAAAAAGAAATAAACTTGGTGTACATAAACTAGACCCTTTTGTAACTACAAAAACAAATGATAAAATATACTATGGCTTGTACCTATTTATACCGATATAACATATTTGAGCGCTTGATTGGAAAATTTGTTATAAAGTACAGAGAAGTGGTTAAAAAAAACGCCTCCAAATACCATAAGAATAGCACTTGAATGCAACACAGCCCACTTTTAAAATGGTGCAACTTTAACCGCACTGGTTATACCATTGTGTCAGTCATAGAGAGGCGGGCAGGAAAGTGGACTGGAGAGGTCAGCATTGCAAAATTGTTTATTGTCTTGGGAGGCCCAAGTGAGGCCATAGAGAAGGCACTGGAGCTGCCTGACTAGAAAGAGGGCTCTTTAAATACTGACAGGCAGCACTTGAGACAGGCTCGGGAGAGCAAGGGTCCTACTGAGCTATTGTCATCTACCATGCAGGTTAACAAGACATCGCACCAGCCTCTGACCTCTATCTTTCATTGTCCTCTTTAGTGGGCCTCACTCAAACGGGCACTCCCAGACACCCCCCCACCTCCTCCATAATAACTTCCTATCTATTCTGATCTTCCTTGTTTCGTAAGTGCTTTCTCCCTTTTTCCATTTGGAGATAAAGGAGAGAACACAAAGCGGTGAATAAGAAAACAATTCTCTTGATTCTCTTGTAAGGATGTGAGGCAATGATTTCTCACCTCCTGTAATGACTTTATTCCCCCTACACACTTCCTTCCTCTCGAATCATTCCGTTCCTTTTTATTATGCTCATCGCCCGTTTATGTCTCACAGTCCTTTTTTTCTTTGTTCAACTCTCACTATCACTCACTTTCACTCCCTCTCTGGTGTATACGGCCATTCATAAGTCTGAGTTATCATTTCAACCTGCTTTCTATTTGACACTTTATACAGCAGACAGTAGAAAGAAGCTGCCCCTGGGTGACCGTAGGCCACCTCACATGCATACATATTTACTTGTGCATGCCGACGCACCCACACACACACATAGACCAACTATACTACCCAACAAGCTCAACACACAAACAGAGGAGGCTGGGGTTTTTTTCAGTTGAAAACAAACACACCCTGTTCTGTTCAGTTTAATGTTTAGATGCTAAGTGGGATCCAGGAGACACCAGTAATTACACACACACACACACACACAGCAATCAGGGAGGGAAATCCCTGATTGCTGAGTTTATTATTCAGTGTTGACTCCATGCAAATAATTTTTTTCCCCCGTACATCTTTGCTTTCCTCTTTTCTGTGTTTGTGCCTGTCTTTTGGTCTCTCCTCTCTTTCTGTCTCTTCCTCCGTTCATTTCATTTTCTGGTCTGTCTGTCACGCCTGCCTGCAATTCTGTCAACAGCGTCTTTTGCTCTTTCTCTAAAAGCTCTTAGCCTCCCTCAGGGCTCGACTTATAACATTACAGTACACTTCAAATCTCTTTCTCTCTACCTTTTTTTGCCACTCACTCATGCACGCACACACACACACACACACACACACACACACACACACACACACACACTGACACACTAATGGAGGAAAATCTTACAAAAGCTGCACTAAGTGAACACAGAGCCTCTGGATACAGAAAAAAGGGAGCATCCTGAAGAGATTTTTTGGGTGTCTGCCGGGCTCACAGATGTGTTTGGGTTGAATCTGTAAACACATATTTGGATTTGAACGTGCAGAGTGAGCTGGCAATGGACAGCATTTTTGGGTGAAGCTCTCAAATATCATTATGGCTGTATGCGCACGATGGGAATACAACTGAAATGAACGTTTCCATCTCGGTGCACAGGTCACTGTTAGCTTTTTAACTTAAGAAGGTAGGATAAATGTCAAATGACGCAGCAACATGCGCTTTCTGATACATTATCAAGACCAGTAACCATAAATTGCTTTTCATTTCTGGGTTATTTAAAATACATTGGTCTATTCCTCTTTGAATTTAGACAATGACATTAGCTGGTTAAAGTTAAAAAACTACAATGAACAATATTCTGCTGACTGCCTTGGTCACATGTAAGTGCACCACTTTATAATATTATTCATGGCATTATTACACTTCACAGGCCGTTGTTCCCACTGCAAATGGAATGTATACAATTTCATCAAACATATGTCTGCATGAAAAGAGAACTAACTGATGGGTTCCTGGTAAGAGGGAAGTATCCATGAAACACAGACTGAAACAGAACCTTTAAAACCACGGAGTGATGCCTGGTGAAAAATTTCCATGGTGTTCCATTTGAAATTAGATGTCGGAAATCCCATTTCCTCTCTTGGAAGAATAATCAGAGTCCCCAATTGAAAGCTAACCAACTTTGACCACTCGGCACTCAATATGGTTTGTCGGCACTTAAAAATGTGGTGATAGCTGGAGCAATTCAGTTTGAATTAAAAAAACTGTGAGGTTGTATCTAATTAAATCTTTTTAACAATTAAAGCTTTCCAAATTCTCTCAGTGAACATGTTGCCATGGTATTTTTTTTTTTTTTACATGGAATACATAAACCACATTGAATACTGCACAACATTGGGGAAATGGTAGTGTTTCCCCCCTTTCAACTAAACATAATCACCTGAGCTGGGACTGAAGTCTTAATTCAAGGGAAAGTGATGTTAGCTTTTTTAATCATCCATTGAAGGTCAATGATAATTAGTCAATTTATCCAGAATCCATGTTTCATTATTTTGAAAACAATGGGCCCTGCTCTTGCCTGGGAAGAGATTATGCCCTTCAGACTTTGTTTGGATTATAAACTGGACCTGTGGTCAGATCAGTAGCCTTTATGTTGCATATAGCATTATGTTTACTTATTTAGGAGCAAAAGGTAACTGTGGTTTACAGTTTTCACAACTAACTAAAATGTTTGTTCTTTACGGTTCTTTTTTTGCATTAGAAATGGATCCTGGGAAGGCTAAAATCAAAAAGAAATTAAATGCCATCAGGCACTCTTGAGAAACGCACACAAAAACAGAAACAGAAAAATGTATACATCCTGATTCCAGCTTGGCCAGAATCAAACAAAACTGGTTTTCTCCGCACTGCACCATACCACACGCTGCGTATGCATGAGAGGCTGAGCATCTGTGTGCGACCGTATGTGTCGGAAATGCAAAATAGTTAACTGTATCACACCTTAACCACAGGGAAACACCCACAGCACATTTCAATTACTTATGTGCATGTGTGTCCGTGTTTATGTGTGTGGGTGTGCATGGGTACATGGATGCATAAGCGTGGCGGGGCGTTAGGAACTGCTCTATTGATGAGAGAATGAAGTCATTTTTCAATGTGGGGTTAAGCGCTGCATTATTGCCGCCTCATTTGGCTCCTGTGGGCCACCATAGCCCTCCTGTCTGGTTTCCATGGCACAGAGAGAGAACAGAGAGGGGAATGTCCCTGCTTACCAGACTGCAAGTTCATCCATCAGCTCATACACACACACACGCACACATACACACACACATGCACACACACGCGCACACATGAACACACACAGGAGAGCAGGCAATAAGGGCTTATCCCACTCACAGTCAACTTTCCCACAAAGTTGCAACAAATCATGGGCAGCAGCACTAAGTCTCCCAAAGCCAGCTGATATCACATTATACACCAGTTGTGTTTGGTGAAAGAAAGCTTCTCAGAGTGGCGACTGCTAGAAAAACCAATTCCGAAATCACAGAATTTCTGGTACATTTCACACGGTCCACAGGGGCGCAGTTGTAAACCGATGAAATCTGAAAGAGTCCATAATGCTGCTGGAAAGGAAATGACTTAATTTCTCAGTGGTCTGTGTTTACTTCAGGGCTGCCCGCCTTCCATTTATTTGTGTGTTTTGTGCGAATAGACTGAGCTTTATTCTGTATGGGGCAACAGCAGCATGGTATAATTCCGACCACACTGCGGGGACTGTGCTGTAATGGGATGGGACCGGCGGGCCTAATGTGTACACGCATCTTTGTGTGTGCTCACCTTCGGAGGTGGGCTGTGTGGGCGTGTATGATGCCAACAATTTCTCCAGTGTTATCACTCACCCTGTGTAGACAGAGAGCTGCTTCACTGTGAAGATGGTAAGACGGATAAACGGCCTTCTTTAATGTACGGAATATCTTCCGAGCTTCTTTTGGTTTTCGCCGAACGCGGCAAAAGCACCCGACAGGCCGGGTCCTTCTTTGTCCTCAAGTCTTTCTTTAAACACCTTTGAGGTCAAATCGCCCCACTGCTTTACTGTAAACATCTCCATGTATCACTGTCATATCAGCGCATTCATCTTCTATACAGGGGCCGGTCTCCCTACAGCGCACCATTCACTTTTATTCACACACTCATGCTGAGCACAGAGTGCGAGGCGACAAACACACAGGCGTCTGTGAATGCATGTATGCCACAGCGTTAACACACATATCGACAACTGGTTGTGTGACTTTGTTTTGGTGTCATTTATCATGTTGACAAAAAAGAAAAAAGATAACAAGAACACACACACAAAATTCAACTTTAGTGGCCACGACTACTGATGTCCCATTTGGGAGTTTTCCATTTTTACCTAGTCAGCTTTACATGGTTCTACAAGCCTCGCCACAACTCCGTTTAAGGGGTTTTTTCCGTCAAAGATGAGGTCTGAACATAAATTCTTTATGGGTGACGAGCTTGAGACAGCAATGGACGATATCATGCAACAAAATACAGACTAAACCTCCGCGTTGGAACGCAGTGTGATCACAGATCAATGATACACAGATTTAATGACATGGCACGTCTGTTGATACCATGTCTGAAAAAATGTGCAGGATTCACATGAAGGAGCTGCCGTCCAATCATGTGACTCCCTGGCCGGTCAGTTCCTGGCAGTCTGCCGTTGGCCTGACTGAGCCTGCTTGGAACCCGAGTAGGCGCTAAAACTGTAACTGTTAGGAGGTGCCATCCCCTAATGGAAATGAAAAAAAAAAACATGTTGATACATGCTCAGCCACACTGGGCAGGTACTGGTGGAAAACCTGTGTGAGTCTCTAGAGACGAGAGTATTATGGGAAACTGGTCCTAAAGTAGGTGTGAAGGAAATGTAGAAAAAAAGATAGATAAATAGATCATTGTTAACAACAATAATCTGTTTATCCTGGAGCGGCAAAAGGCTTTGACAACACAAAGGATGTAATTCCACTCTGAAAGCTATGAAACTACCTCAGATGCCAGTCTAAAAACATTGCACACTCATTAATACTCGGCGTGTTAAATTTAGAATGACCCTGTCTTGACTTGAATCAAGACACCATACCTGAGATTTCTTTTCCAAAATACATCAACCTTTACCTCATGGTTTTGATTTGTGTAGTGTTGAACAACTACAGCTTCTGCAGTTTACAAACCACAACCATCCATCCATTGCCACCTCCAGTTCTGATCCATTTCCACAAGAGGTGGGCCTCACCCTGACTCACCCCGAACGGGTCATCGCAGGGCCAAACCTCAGCCAAACATTCTCATTCAGTGTTTACTGTGCAAAAAGTTGTGTGTATGCCTATACCTCGGCTGTTCTCAGGTCTTAATAAGACATGCAAACTAAAAAAAGGACCTATAAGTCACATGCTCAGAGGAATTTACATGCACACTGTAACGGGCTGATGAGGGGGGGGCCCCTGTGAAGTAGAGATGGTCCATTTGGATCCATCTCCACTTCCCCCTGCCTCTAAAAAAAGCCCCGGAGTCACATAGTGAGATCTCCTGCCTTCTTTTCCAGACTCTCTGACGAGGTGTCAAATCTTTTCAGCTCCACCTGACACAGAAGCCACATACCAGTCATCCTCAGTCCTGTTTGCGTGTATCCGTGGGAGTGCATGTTGCTGCTGTTATCACCTTCTTATTTGCGGTTTCTCTGTTTGTCCATCATATTAGGATCCAGCAGACGACTAATACCGATGACCAATGTTTACACAGAACCACTGCAAATGGGAAACTCTCTCCAAATGCGCTGGCTTTGTTAATCACGCTGAGAGGCATTTGCCTCCTGTAATGCTATCATTGCACTGCAGCATCCATGGCAACTGTATTACACGCGTTCAAAGGAACACATAACTTTATTAACTAACTCACAGCATGAAGTGTCTCTAAAAGCAGCGGGCCGTGCAGGCTTCCTGCCATCCTGATAACATAACTTTATTAACCAGTGATACACACTGCCGCCTCACAAGCCCAACAAGTTCATTAAGTGGCTCATTGCTGCTCTTTATACGAACACAGCTTTATTACTAACAACAGAGGCAGACACTAACGCAGCAGTGGTCATTCAGTTGTTGTCTACAAGAGACAAAAACCAGAAGGACAAAATGACCAGAAGAAGAATTTCAATGTTTTTCTCTTTTCAAATTTCTGACCTACACTACGGAAAGTACAGTTGTGAAGGTTGGACTAAAACTTGCCTCTAAATGAGAACTAAACTTAAATCTTAGGTGATAATGACATTTTAAAAGCATACTTCCAATGTCACACAATGCAAGGCACAATCAACCAACGAAACCCGAAACAAAACTAAACCTGCAAAACAACACTGGTAAAATGAGTATGAAGTTATGTTTCTTTTGTAAATGTATATTTATCTCTCTTTTCATTTTTGGTGAATCTGATCCACTGTTTTTTTTTTATCTTTTAATTTCACATAATTAAAAACAACATTTTGAGATCTTGGAAAGAGCAAAACCTTTATTTTGAAGTAAAGTATACCATTTTTTTCTTTTCCTTTTTTGATTGTTTGTCTCATTAAGGAGCACAATTATGTCCACACTTGCAAGCCTCACGGTTTAAAAAACAATTTAGTCAAAGGAACTAATTAAAAAAAATTTAAATATGGTCACTGTATGCAAACCACACACCGCTATGCCAACAGTTGGATTTCAGGACAAACGAGTGGCGTTTATTGGCTAATTTCCTCCAGAAAACACATTTATAGTTTATGGAAAATTTGGATCGGTCTCTACAGCACATCCACTTTTACCTCCAACTTACCCGCCACTTACTTCCCCCTCTGCTTTTTTGTTTACCCCACAACTCTATCAATCCTCATATCCTTATTTCAGCAAACACCTCGTCACCGATGGCACAAATGCGCTGTAAAGAAGTGCTTCTTCTAAATGTTTTCCGTCCATGTCATGAAACTGAAACCGACTGATATCATCACTTTTTTTTTTCTCCACCTTTCCCGTTCTCTCTCAAGGGATTCCAGAGTAGCGATGTTATTAATTGACCAATCAGATTGCACTAACAGGCTGTCAGACTGCGTTAGGATCAACTGCCAATCACAGTCGGCCGAGCCGTCTCCCGGGGCAACAGTTAGCCAATGACCTGCAAGAATCTATCTTTGAGCAATTGCAATCAACCACCAGAAGCAGCTCCTCAAAGTGCAACCTGGTGTAAGCTCATCCACACATCAGGGAACACACACAAACGTGCGCTGGAAAAGTGCAGCAATGCAAGCAGGACAGTTATTCACAAAGGTCGAGTAATATCTTTTTGCCCGAGTGTGTGCACCATTACTCAAAAACCATATTGCTCAGGAACAAAGACTTCTGCCGTCCATTAGTGGCCAAAGGCTTGAGGGCAAGTAACAAACACAGTGTACACGTACACACTAAACACGCTGAGTTTTGTTCACTTCAGTGTCTCTTAAGACTTTCTCACACGTGATAAAGCAACAAAAAAAGTCCCATCAACCTTTTTAAGCTATCAGAAAACTCTTTGGTTATCTGTCTCTTGTGTTTGCTCTCCCTCTTAATCTCCATCTCCGGGTGGGTCTTTACTGCCCTCCCTTCTTTTTATTTTTCTCACTGTTCACCTTCACTTTACCAATTCTTTTTTTGAGCCTCTCTGTCAGATCTTTATCCTCTTTTTTATAAATTCTCCTCTAGCCTTTCACTACTTTATACTCCTCTCTCCCACCATCTGACCAGACATCCACTTTTGGAACATTTCTGGACTTTTTCTTTCTAACTTGAGTTTCCTTTCCTCCTGTTCCCTTCTGTCCATTTTCCTCTTCTGCCCCGAGGGGAGACAGACTTGTAAAGATGCCACTGCTTTTAAGTAGCAGCGGGTTGCCTCTTCAAGCCCCAGACGTGGTCAGTGGAGCCTATGTTATTAACACACACACACACAAGAGCACACAAGTTCCATCTCCTGTCCCATGACCACAGTGGTAGTCGGGGATTGACACACTTATATATATAAATATATATATATATGAATATATATGTGTATGTGTGTTTGTGTGTGCAAGGGCAGCCTGTTAATATGTTAATTTTCAGTGTGCATATAAATGATCATCTGGGCGCAAACAAACACACATAGGCCATCTGCTCCACTCAAATGTGTGTGTGTGTGTGTGTGTGTGTGTCTGCATATTGCTCTCCTTTCATGTCACAGCAAAAAAATAAAATCCATGGTGGAAGAAATGTTTTCCACGTATCAACATATTTGTACAAAACACACACTTAATCACAAAATAAGCCTTGTACACGTGTACACTCATATTTCCATCCATTCCTAGAACATAAATTTGCCTATGCTGGTGTAAAGAGAATTTACCTTCATCAAAACCACTGCAATATCCTACCACAGCCGAAACCTTGCTTTGCACCAACCTTGAATGAGAGGGTTCAAATTTTTGTGTCCCCCCACAACCTGACGGCGCAAATGGATTTATGTCCCCTCACTCAGAGTAATACAAGGTCACACACACGTACTCAAACAGCCATACCGGCAGTAGAAAACCCAGAGGCCTTGGGATCAGCGGAAAAAAAAAAAGGGGGGGGGGGAATCCAAGAGCATGACGATCTCTGACATTCCTCAGAATGCTACAATACTTTATAGTGCGCGCACACACGCTGGCAGAGAAGATGCTTGTGTAATGAAGACAGATAGCAGGATAATCCCAATTTCATCTTTCCAGAGGAGTGGTGGATTAGAGGAGGATTAGGACAGTATCATGACAAGATTATAACACACGTAGAGCTCTGCTGCTCTAAGTCCATTACTCCCTTCTCTGTCTTTTGTTATGCCTGTGTGTGTGCGCGCGTGGGGGTGTGTGTGTGTGTGTGCAATTGATTGAATGATCTCCATCGGATGACTACATGCAGACTTGTTTGAGCTTCCTCCTTAGGGAGGGGGCATATGCTGGAAAATGTGTACGTGTGTGTGTGTGTGTAATGGGTGAGGGGGTGTATTGGGTTGCAGGGGTTCAGATGTACTTCGGATTATTCATACCACACACGGGTCACTGCTGCTGTCCCTCAGGGGCGTGGGGATGGGTTAAGAATTGGGGTATCGGGGAGGGGGCGGAACACCGACGTCGGTCGCCTGAAATCAGCGCTTTGAACAAGGTTCAGTGAACTTTTAAATGGCGAGACATTGGCTTGCACGGACGCATATGGGGAGAGACGCAGCTCAGTCACTCGTGAGTTAATTGCAGTTATGATGAGGGAATGGAGGACTGTGATGAAGGGATCCACAAGCAGAGGATAGACATCCACTTGGCTAGCAGAGTGCGCCTCTATGTCGGCAACAGGCGGAATGGAGAGCTGTTAAGTTTATAGGCAATGTGAGAAAGCAGCAATGAGAGGTTGAACAGCATGTTGTTATTTTTGGTCCAGGGTTCTAAGGTAACTGAAGGCAATCAGACAGACAGACAGACATGGGAGTCTGGAAAGTTACAGGATGATGCAAGGATTTTATTTAAAAGTCATACAACTTTCACTCACAGATATCTTTTATGATATCTGGAACTTGAAGGTGAGAATCTACAGTACAACAGGCAAACGATGGGGGAAAAAAAGAAAGAAATTTGAGCTATTTTTAACGTAATTCACTGATCTGATTGGTAACAACTGAAGGAAAAAATTGAAAAATATTTTAAAGTTTTGCATTGTGCCAGATTTTTCTGCTTCATCGGTCTTGTAACAAAAATAATGCTCTCTCATACAGTGTTCAGATTTAAGATTCATGAAGTACTTGGTGTGTCTCTGTGTACAACCGGCAAATCCATGAGAAACACACAACATGAAGCCCCAATGAGATGCAATTACATTTTATGTACCTTGTTACCAATTCAGTTTTGTTCCTCACAGACTTTCATTGTAAATATAGAGGGTGATGATAAATAACTATGACAGGCTATTATTTTTCATTCAGTTTTTTTTTTAATGTAGATGCAAGTATAAAAAGCAGAGACCAGACAGAAACATAAAACCGGGGGATGAAGAATGATGCTGGCACTGAGGGAATGGGGCATGTTATGACATCAGATGTCGTTAACCAATTAGATAGGGTGTTGCATGAGAGATGTTCCAGCAGCCACTAAAAGCTTCTCTGCCACTGACCTCAGGAGGAGAGAATTTAATAAAAAACTCTGCTTTCTGTTTTTTTATTTCTTTTATCCTTTCTTTTATGCGAACAGCGACAGCCATCTTTGTCCTTTCTGTACTTCTGGGCTGCTGAAAGCGATGAGTTGGGCAAACCTGTCCATCTGGACCACCGAGTTTGAAACCTGAGGCCTGGGCTCCTTAAACTGTGTGTCAAGGCTGCAGATTGTTTGCATATTGCTGCTCGGTTTCAACACGACTAGATTAGCAATTAGCTTTAACGAGCTGTGCCTGGAAAATAAATGCGTATGGTCGTTTTATTTTGGTCCCAAACTAGAGAAAAGAAAAAGGGAAAAACTAAGCAGAACTTAGTAAAGCGTGTTCAGCTGTCTGCTTAGATAGGATCACTATGGCTGAGCTGATTTACCGAAACTCCGTAAAATGACACAAACTTTGTTTAATCTGATTTAGTCAGCGAGGTGGAAATCTCTTTCTTGGAAATTGCATTGCTAATGAAAAAGGACAATCTGTCGAGGAGCTTTTACAATTCTCATAAACACACATGCAAGTGTAACTGCTGCGCTCGAGCAGCTGAGCTTTAGATTGTTCCAAAATCCCCCTGTGACCATGAGTTTGGGCCAGGGGGGTGAAATAAACTTACCACCTGCTACTGGTAGTCCACAAACCCGCACACACACACACACACACTTTTCTCTAACATCTGCCACTGCAGTCTCTTGTGTTTTGCCAATGCCGGAAACTTCCAGACTAATAGTCACAGCTCAAGGCAGTGCTTACAGTTTCCTAGCTTTTAATGGCCGTTCGCCTTACATCATTAATACATATCAATCATCATAAACACACGCACACACACGTGCAGAGCCCACATACATCAAGATTTGTTTCAGTGAGCTGTGAATAACAGAGCTGAAAGCCTGAGCAGTGGGCTTTTGGAGGTACAGAGGGGGAGCAGAGTGGTGGAGGAAATTGGAGAAAAGCGACCGAGAAGAACAAAGGTACCTGCAACTCAGGTGATTACAGACGTGAAGAAAATGTTTTTTTTTTCAAACGCTTTGCAGCAGTGCAGCATCTTAAAAATATGAGCACAAATTTTATGAACGACATAATGCATCAAAATTCCATTTGTTCTGTCCCAGAGAAAATATATTGATACTACAAAGAAGGCCTATTCTACGGTAGTGGAGTTTCCTGGAAGAAGATTTAAGGGAGACAAAGTCTCTGAAATTTAAAAATTAAACCCAGAATTATACATCATGTAAATAGAATATAATTTTGTTCTTTAGACTAATAAAAAAAAATTGATTCAAGGCACTTTCATGTCACTTTTTATGTACAGATGTCACACAGGTGATAGTTACATTTCCATCCCTACAAGGGAAGCATCAAACACTAAAAGCTTCAATATTTTCTCTGAATGAATGTTTAACTAATCCAATTTTAAATCCTTTTCCAGTTAGAGAGAAAAAATTTACTTTCACAAGTAAAAAAAAAAGCACATAGAAAATTAACCAGGTAGCAGTCATCTAACTTATCATTAGTATAACCTACTGAAGGCAGTTCAACGGAATGCGATTCAGAGGTTAATACAGAAATACCTTCTTGACAATTCAATTTGTGCATTCAAGTTGGAAATAATGGAGAATCGCAGAAGACTGACCAGTCATACATCCATTTTCAAAACCATCTCATTCCATTTTAATCCAGAACAATGCTAAAATGCAATACCTACAAGCATAGCCACAAGTGAGGCTGCAGACTCAGCAGATGAGAAGAAAATACATTTGATTTGAGAAGGATGTGTTTGAGGGGGAGATAGTTTGACAATTGAGTCAAACTCCTGGAACTAATGGAACATTGAAGTCTGACAGCTAATATACTTGAAAAGAGTGAAAACATTCTTTGCACAGCAAAATACATGGACATAAACACAGATAGAACCAGCAAATGATGTCTGTCTCTGGGGTCAATTTTAATAAGTGAGACTGGAAAGGATGGTAAACTTCCACGAGCAAATGATGAGTCAGAAAGATTTTCTGCCCCATTACTCTGGCCGGCTACCGCCTGATGTATTACTTCTCACATATCTATATTGGTTTCAAAGTCTCCTTAATGACAAGTTCCCCAACCAAGATGAAAGTAGCCATGGTCTGTTTCTTTCTGAACTGCAATTGCAGATTCATCTTGGAAGAAATATTACTTGTATAATTACCTTAGATGACAAATAACTGTACAAAGTGTGTGAAAAATTAATCATATTGTCTCTGACAGCTTGCTTGTATAAAACATTTCTAAGCTACCCAAGGACCTCTCATTACAGTACAAAATATGTCCACCGATAATGATGGTAAGTTCATGAGCAGAAGAGAAATACTGTAGATTTTATATAAAGAATCAGAGTTTGATGGTAAAAGAAGCTGCAGATTTTTGAAAACGGGAAGTGGAGCTCAGTGACAATGCTACAAATGTCAGCCAAACCAGCCCGAGGCCGGCTATCTCCTGAGACAGCTGATTGTGGGAAATGAAGCAAGAGATAGGGGAAACGCCATCGCCTCAGAAATGCAGATTCAAAGCACTTCCGTCCCTTTGTCCTCAACCAGCTGGATGACGACACTCAGAGTGAGTAAAATATACACATGCTTGGATGTAACCTCAGTTCAAATGGGGCTTGTCATGCTTGCAACACTGAACTTACAAACCCCCGCATACCTCCTTGGGGCCAGAATGTGGAACACACACATACAATGGTAATATCACTCGAAGGTTTTGTTAGAACACGTCGGTTGCCGAGCGGTAATGTGTTGTGGTTAATAACCCTTTCCTTTTCCCTCCTCCTTAACTCCCCCTCCATGTCATCACTCCTTCACGCCCCTCATCTCCTCTTTTTGACTACTTCTCATTTTGCCGGTAATGTATAACCGAAGAAGGAAAAGTTCCTCTTTTTTAAGGTGTAAATACACACACATCAACGCACACACTACACGTACCGTCACTGAGAGTCTTGCCGACTCCTCTCTCTTGCTAGTAGCAAAATTGAATGGTTCCTCTGAAGTCTCTATGGAATGTTACTAATCAGATCTGGCCCTGGATCGAAATATTGACCCCTACATCAAAAGGACCTATGGGTATCCCATTAAATGGCCATATGGGTTTCTTCCTCAAAACTTGAGCCAAAATAAGGGGTCAAAAAAGAAGATTTTGTGAAAGAAAAGCTATTTACATCACAGGGTATAAAGATTTTGTATAGTGACATTATGCATCTTGACAGTTAGCTGTCTGCTAGTTATAAGATTACTTTAGTGGAGACCTCCTGGATCCTCGCAGCTCACTGGGGCCACTCTGGAAAGAATCCTCCAAGCACTAAACACACTCATACTACCAGTAACCAACCTCCCTCGAGTCTTTCTTGTAATTATCAAAGCTGTAAAACGGGCTGACATCATAAAACCAAGCTGCTCCTGCCCGTGTGGCATCAGTTCATAAGCTGTAGTTATGGGATCGGATCTGGGGGTGTACCTGCTGCTTTCCATTTGTAACAGCACCACAAAAAAAGATACTTTTTTTGTTTTTTCCTCCCTAACTCGCTGTAATTATGTCTCTAATCAGCAAACAGACACCTCTTGTGCATTCACGGCATAGCTAAACACTGAGCTCATGGCCTGGTGGACATAGCAACAGCGAAGAAGATGATAAAAGAGAAACACAGAATAGAGGAAACTTCAAGGTGCTGCCAAGACGTGCTGTCATTATCAGCTCATCTGCTGCTTTATTGGGCGGAACGTGAAGACAGGCGGTGGGAACTCTGAATGATGGAACTTAAGAATGCACTGACATGTCACAACTCAATAACCGCTGCAAGTAAAGATAAGACTCAGCAATATGAAACAGAGCAGAGGCCACTCTGAAAATTTCCTTCCGAGGAGACGCAGGACAAACACAAACCCAGAAAGAAACTCAGAGGGGAGCGGCTTGAATATTGAGCAATACAATCTTTTCCCAAGCTCAGAAAACACATTTTTAAAATTCCTCCATCGGAAATCATACATTGTTTGCCAATGAGCTGTCAGTTCAAGGTAACCCTGACTTATGTTTAACCTTTGTCTTGGAAATGAGAGGAAACCTTCAAAATCTCTTATTCCATCTTTACTTTTTTTTTTACATTTCTGGATATCTACCAATAGCAAATAATAGAATTTCTCAGGATGATGAGGATCTTTCTTTTTGGCTACCATCACACTAGGCCTCCTTTTACATTGACCAAGAAGTCACATACCGACTAATAAGCATTGAGCATGAGATGGTGTGAGCACAAGGGAATTTTTAAGAGGGCCTGTGGGGGACATTTTTGTTGTTGTTGTTGTTTTTGCACAAATGTGTGGACACAGAAAAAGGATAGACCTTCAGAAGAACCACAAACCACAAAAGCTCCTCTTCAAGCTGGCTCATTTAGACAATGCACCTAACTAGGAGAGCAATACCGAATGACAGAAAAAGAGAGGAAGCCCAGCTATTAGAGACGGAGACACGCAGATGAAGAACAGATAGAAAAGTGCAAAGAGATAGGGGCCATAAGAAATTAACAAGAGTCTTAACTGGTCTTTGAATAGTTATTCACTTTCAGACGGCTATCCGACATAACTATCCCCCTGGCATCTGTGTGTGGGTGTGTGTTTCCCTTGCCTGACACTTGCTGAGAGGTCAGAGTTCTTTTGAGCAGCCACCCAATTAAGGGGGGGTGTAGGGGGGGTGGCATGGTGTAACCAAAGAGATGAGAGAAAACTGTAATTGGATAATGACACATCAAGGTTGGAACCTGTCATTAGATGCTTGCAAAGACACTCGCGAGCACAGCTTATACACTCCAGGATGTGCGCACACACTCACACACACTCACAAACGCACACGTACCAACCTGTGATTACAAAGCAGCTGATCTATCATCAGCCTACGGCTACACATTCACCGTGTCACACATTTCGGTCTTCCTCCAATAAATTTGTTTTCACTTCTTTATCTCCTTTGAAAAACTGTAGATTTGTTCTTCACTAAATAGTTTTTTTTGGTAAAGTTTTAACCAAAGCTTAAAAAAAGTTATGCTTAAAAGAAAAAGGTTTAGGTTTATTCTTCAAGTCATTTTTTTAAAAAGTAAAAATTGACTGGATGGAATGAGGGGTCAGTTTCTGGCCTGAGTCGTCACATTATGTAAACATAGTGCGTTTTAATGAGCCCGGGTCGCCGTGGTCACTTCAAACACACTCAGCTTTTAAGGAAATAATGGCCGAGCCTCTAAACTTGTGAGCAACATCTCTGGGAGCAATCACTGGTCAGCTCCCAGTTTCCTCTCCTGGTTCCTTCGGCGTCATTACCATGGGTGAGGGCCTTGCGTAAGCCTCTCCAAACCAATGTGTTCGGCTTGGCGGGGAGAGAGCCGGGGAGCGGTGTGAAGAGCGAGAGTAGGCGAGGGAAAGAAATTAAGAGAAAGGTGCTGGAAAGAGAAAGGGAAGATAATAGCGGAAGGGGGAGAGACAGACAAGGAGGGGAAGAAAATGAGGGGGCACAGAAAAGACCAAGTGAACAGGAGAGGCAGCGAGGGAGGGTGTTGAGGTTTTTCTTTTGTGGCGGTTGGAGAGTGACAGGGGTGCCAATGGAGTGGCCAGAGATGACGGTCCCACTGGAGAATGCCGGCTATGCCAGAAGAGTGGCACTAATGGAGCCAGAGAGGGGATGCAGTTGCCTGCCCTGGAGGGGGGATATTGTGCAACTGGACAAGGCAGCTTGACACGGAGCCAAGATGGAGGATTAGAGGGGAGGGGGGGGGGGGGGGGGGGGGGGTAGGCACCCGAGGCAGAGAAAAACAGCCATGTTAGGTCTGCTGACTGATTGACATATACTGAACTTCGTCTGCCTTTCACTTAAGTCTCCACTGAGACTCAGTGAGCTCTCGGAGATTCTCATTTTTTTTCAACCGGCCCACCAATCGATACAACGATAAAGGTCGGCTGTTTCATACCCCAAATCCATAATCCATAATGGCCCCTACTATAGGCAGGAGGATAATCTGACTGGTGTGAGCATTTAATAAGACATAACTATGAGAGACCTCCAATCCTCATAAGGAGGAAGAAAGAGATGGATGGCATAGTTTCTTGTGGTGTTTCCACCAGCACGCCCCGGCATGACGCCGCGCCGAAAGCAGTGTGCCAGCCGTCTCAGTGTTGTCACTTCCTGCCCGGCATTGGGCAATGACATCACTTGGTCGAAGTTAAAAACGATCGTGGTCACAGCCTAAATACACTCCATGATGCATCGGTCGTTATTACACTTCACATGGAGCTGCTCTCACAGAGACGGACGGCTGCGTGTTCTCCCAAGATAATCATAGGTTGTTTCAGCATGTATGGACATCCAATCCGAGGGCACATTTTGCAAAGAGAGAGCAATATTTGATCTAGAATATATTCTAAAATACTCACTCTGGTATTCTTATTGCATTACTATCTCTTAATGTTAACTCTGGCTGGCATTAATACACTTATTTGGTATAAGTGATGGGTGTAGCAGTGCGAACGGTAGAAGGGATTATTTCATGACCACTGGGTCTTTATACGGATCCACACAGCAAACAGGGCTCAATATTGCTGAGTAGCCTTGTGTTTGATCGTGGGTGAGTAGAGAAGCGTTGCATGATGAATTGTCCCGATTACTCTATAATCCATCCCGTAACTCACCGGCCGGGCAAACCCATCTATCAATACGGGGCCTGGATCTATTCCCCGGAGAGATCAGCCGGTAAATAATAAGGAATCAACATTCTGTTGGTTCTGAGAGACGCCACTGCCGAATTACCTTTCGTGTCGTAAATCTAAACGTTGGAGCTGATGTGATTGAGAAGTCGTGAAACAAAGGGGGAAGAGTTACGAGGTGCTGCTGTGTCGCGAGGCTTTACCGCCCACGGTGACCCAGAATCACACACAAGCAAAATGAAGAAATGCTTTGATGATCTACAAGACCTCACACGCGCAAACATGGATTTACACACACACACACACATTCACATGCTATCGTAACTACCTGCTTCCAGGTAAGATCTTTCTGGCTTGGGATTGGTATGTAACCCCCTCCCAGTAATCCAAACTCAAGTTATTCCCCCATACACACTAATACACACACACACATACACCTGGGCACTTTTCTCAGATAGACATGCTGGCTCCAGGCTTCAGGCTACCTGCCATCTACAGTAAGTACTGACATACCACTCTACTCTCCTTTCCACATGACTCTCTCCGTAACTCCCCTCCTTTCTTTACTCTGTCTACCCCTCACTTTCTCCTTCTGCTTTGTGCCTTTTTTTTTTCTTTTCACACTTCTTTCTTCACCTCAGTGAGTTGCTCCCTGCCCCTTTTTCCACACCGTTTAAGAGAGCAAACACATCTCTAATCTTTCCTTTAAATGCCCTTCATTCATGGTGCCTGCATAAACCCCTCCTCTCTCTGTTTTTCAAGGCGTAGCTCCCGCTCGTTGCTTTAATTTGACGGGCAAAAAGGGGCATCGCTGCTGCCAGCTCCATTATCCTGGATATCCCATTGGTTGACGCTGATGCTCCCTGACCTTTAACCCCACAGGCCTGAACTTTGACATTCATGACAGGTGATTAATGAAGCTGCTTGCATTCAAAATGCAGAGAGTCTGGTTTTAATTTATAAACTCTCGTGACAAAATTAGCTGTTTAAAAGCATCCCTTTAAACCTCTCTTTGAAAAAAATTAATTCTGACTTCTTTATATTAGATGAAGCTTTGTTTTGATTGCACAAATGAGCCATACTGTATGGGCTTTTTCCGTACATACATACATATATATCAATATGTGTGTGTGTGTGTAATGGACTTTGAGTTTTGCACGCTGAAAACAGCTGTAGTTCAAATCAAGTTTCTTGTCAAGGGAGCTGAACAGACTTTCGATGCAAAGAGAGAGAAATGATTTCAATTCTCTTTTTTTGGTTAGAGATAAAAGACCTCTTCATGCAGCACAATACTACTCAGCAGTACAACTCCAGCCACCAGAACCAATGATATATTGCTGTTTTGTGAGCCTGCATTCATTTTAGCCGCATAAAGCTAATAAACACTGCAGTGTGCATGCCTGAGCAAACAATATACATCAAATCTCTGCAGCTCTCTGCGAGTTGCTGGAGCACTTTTATACAATGACTGATGATGAAATCAGCTTGCGAGACATAGCCATACACGTTTCTTTTAATTCTATCTGCATAACTTCATCCTCTGTAACGCTGCCTTCTTAACAATGCGAGTTAGGTTTTGGCAGGCCCACTCCAAATAGCTTCAGAATGAATTACAGCATTGTATTGAGTTCTGAATTGCCAAATCTCTTCTTAGGAATGAGAGGCCTTGAGCAATTGAGATATAATAGTAACTGTGTGAGTCACTGATACTCAACACCTAAGCACTGTTGTAAACGGTGGTTTCCACTCAAGGTAATTCATAATGTGTACATGTGTGACATGGATGAAATGGTCTGAAAACAGACAACTTGCCCACAAGAAAGAAAAAAAGAAGAATTTTCCTCTTTGGCCGGATGAGAAATGAGTGATCCAAGAGTTCAAATGAAAATAAGAAATAAAAAAATAAAAAATCTTTAACAAAATGTCTTTGTGTGTGCTGAAAAGATCGGGGGAAAAAGCTGTGTTCTTCTTGGAGCGCACGCGCGGGACAGTTTTTCTATCTGTTAAAGTGCATTGAGAGAAGCAGAAGGGGGCAGGAAATATTGCTGAATGGTAAGACAATGTGTTTGTGGCAGTGCATGTGTTTGCATTTGTTAACGGAAAAAAAGAGGAGAGAAAGGGAGAGGGGCCCCTCCACAAGCGCCTCTGGCTCCAAAGGCTTAACTTCCACTCCTCAGACATTCATAATGGCAGATATTTGCATACTGTATGCACACATTCAGTGACCAAACATTCTCCTGATCCAAAACACCGGACTTCACCTGACCACTAAGAGATAATGATCTTTTTTTCCAACACATTTGACTGCTGTGGTGAAGATTGATATGAGACTAATTTCTTAACACTGCTTCTTCTGATGTGAAGAATGAATTTTGAGATTGTAGTTTATTTTAATTTACAACCATACACAACCTAATTTCCTTGGAGGCTACGAGGTAAGTGTAAATAAAACAGATGTAAACCAACTGAGAGGGACTAAACTTTTAATGTATTCAGAAATAATATGAAACAATTGTGTCAAATACACAAAAAGTATCTACTTTTACTGATTTTTAAAGATAATATTTTAAACAATCGCTACCACGATTTAAATAAAAGAGTTAAGAGACAGAAGCATTTATCAAGTTTAAATAAAACAAAAACATATAGCTCTACATGTCACGTCTTATTATTCTAATTGGCAGTATTTAATGGAAGAAATGCATATCAGAGAAGCCTCCCGGCTTTGCCAGAAATAAAGATTGACAGGAGTTCAATTCTCAAAGGCTGCGGACAAAATAAAAGATTATTTTGCCCGTAAATAAAGGAAAGAATCATTTTATTCCCCTCACCTGTCATTAACCGATCCAGAAAGTCTGGAGGAATTTATGCATGGTTGACACAACGGGGATAAATTTAGTGATTCTTACTTGGTAGAAGTCACTAAATATACTGTATGTGAAGCATCTCAAGTCTCCCATAAATCTCTCACTGGCTGCTGTTTTACTCATTGTGTTTAAGCGAACGATCGTCCATCCAGTTAAAAAAAACAAAAGAAAGGATGTCTTGGATAATCAGGGGTCTCACGGGACATTTTCCACAAGTTATCATTCATCACGGCTTTTGTTAACTACAGGGAGGACATTTTCCCTTCTTTTCCTCCTATGACTCTACTCCTGCTTAGATCTCCTGGCTGGAACATTCTTCACCTTTGACCGCAGCTAAACCCAGAGGTCATCTTCACTGTGGCAACCAAACCGTCCAACGCCCTCTGTCTTAATTAAAAAACATGACTTACTCTGAGAAAATTAAATTCTCTCTGCTTTTGACCCCCGCCTTCCTCTTGCTTTCTCCTCCCTCTCTGTGTTCAGTGACTATCGACTCACTGGGAATGTCCAAATCCTCAAAAGGTTTGCGTCACTCTTGTCGGACAGCAGTGTGGAGCTTGTTGTCTGGGCCGAGGTGGTTTTGTGTGCGTGCGGCAGGGTTAAGCGCTGACGGAAGACAAAGCCATAACCTTCGGCGCTGCTAAGCAACAATGCTGGCTGGTAAGCCTCCTCGCTGCACCATTTAGTGGCGGATTAGATACTATTACAAACACGCAATCAGCCATCCCCTCAGAGGGACAGTAAACAAATCCAGGTTATTGCCGGACGGTAAACGGTAAACCTGAGAACTAAAGAGGGGTTTCGATTGATGACTTGATTGGGCAATGAGGTTCATGTTTTTTTTACTAAAATGGCTTTGAAAATGTCTGAACGGCAGTGAACAGCTCAGGATGTTAATGTGGGCCCTAATAATCAAATTTACAGGCCAAAGGTAACAACTTTTGCAAAGAACTAGTGTTAACGAAAGGCCCTCGGCTGGGTCTTCCTTTGTCACCACTATCTGACCGGACAAATTAGCATGTGAACACGTCTAAGCCTGTCCACGATGACATTGCTCATGGGTGCCTCGGCAGCATGAGTTCACAAGAGGCAGAGAAAAAAAAAACAATATGACCAATTGCTTTGTGACTTTTCACATAAAAAGAGCCTCTCTTGAGTCCTATTCTTTCAGTTTCTTCGCTCCAGATGTTGTAAAAGGGTAGCTTGTTTTCGGAAAGCTGTGACCTGTTACCCATCTAACCCTGATGGGTTAGAGCTCATAGTTTATTCGTTAAAACCAAAAAATAGACAGCTTCTGTTCTTATGTAAAAAGCATGTAACTTAAAACTATTTCACACACTTCTTTCATGCCAGGGCTTATACTTTTGTTTTATGTGAAAATGCACCGGTGGCATCTAGAGCCAAATTTGATCTGCCGAAAAAAGGCCTCTGGTTCAGGAAGGGGGTCAGAAACAAAGGCAGAATGTGTTTAAAGACAAGCAGGCATCGCAGAACACTCCGCTCACAGCTCACCTTATTTTTAAAAAAAAATCTGTGACACCGGCTTGAACACTGTGACACAGGATTGAACATCTTCTGTCTGGCGTGTGATTTAAAAAGGAACAGGGGAGGGTATGAGAGAACATCTTATTTCTTCAAATAGCTATAACAAGAGCTTCTGATGACTGATCACTTAAGCAGTGAGCCCACTCTGCCTCCAGCTCCAGACAAGAAATGTGGTTATTACCAAAAACTATACAGAATTCCCAAAGACCCCTCTAGAATTTTTCTCAGTCCTGTTTCAAATAATTTGTATTCGTATATTATTTATAAGTGTTGTTACCTGTTAATAACTGCATAAGCAACTAAATCTGCCCTGTCCTTTCATCTGCAATGCCACAGAGCCTAGTTTTTTTCCCCTCCAAACTAGGAAAAAGAAAGGAGTCTCTTGTGTATTTTCAATTTTACATAATTAAAGAGCTAAGCGCAGCTTATATGTTCATAACAATGTTGCACTTCACTGTCAACCTTTAAATGACCAAAGTCACAAACTATGACCTCAAGCTGTTGCAGAGGAAGTGGCCGAGCAGTCACAATCGCCCACACAACAACGCATCCACCTTTTAATACACACGACATCTCAAACTAGCTTCACATTCAAGCATAACCAAACTTTTTAACTCTGGAAGCAGTGACCCATTCTCTTATCCAGCCATCAGCCATGCCTTCAGCAGCCCTTCTTTCATCTCCCCCTCTTTCATCTCACTACTGATTCCTCTCCAACAAAGAGGAGGGGAAAAGGGCTGATGGAGGAGAAGAGAAGAGGGAAATCTAATGCATTGTATTGGTCTGCACATCAGAATGGAAGGATAGCAGCTAGACGCGAATGACAAAGAGACAGAGGCAGAAAATAATGCTCTCAATCAACTGTAGCATAATTAGAATAGACACAGTGGACAATCCTGGTTTGAACTGTAAATAAAGAAAATGTGCCATAAGGAATATGGCACAGCCTGTGCAAAAAAATATGTAAAAAATGTTTTCACTCTAACTATCTGAGTCCGTTGTTTGCTTGACAGGTTTCGAGAGATTTTTACTTGGCTTCCTTACACTGAGACCTCCACTGGTTCCATTATCTTATGCAAAAATAATATCAATAGACATGCCATATAGCCACAATTGAGATCTCTCCGACACAATTTCAGAAAAAATTTCAACCTTCAGCCTGGCACTGAAATCCATCAAGTGCTTTCTGAACCAAAATGCAATTAAAAGTGCTTCGCGAACCAATAAAGGGTATAGAACAAAACAATAGAAGATTAAAGAATAACCACTCTAAATCACGCAAGAATTAATGACTGTAGAGTCGTCTACAAAAATGTCAATAAAACACAAAAAGGCAAGGAGGCTTGAAAAGACTACAAAAAACAAACTTCTTGCATGGTAGGACCTATTGAAAAATGAAAAGGGAAGCTTTTGATTTTTTTTCAAATATTACAAATATGAAAACAAGCAACCGGACATTGTTTGAAGCAAAAATGAAAGAAAATTACCCAGTGGTTCCTCAAATAACTTTTGGTGCTCCAAACTGATTCATTTGTTGAAAATTACAGAGGTCACTCAGAAGCTGGAGACCTAAGATCAAAAGCACCACAAACAAAGGCCTGTGTTTCATCAGTGACTCACTATTTAGAATTATTTGTCATTTTATTTCAAATAAGCTGAAATGGCTAAAATCAATTCTCTTATTTAAACTACTTTATTACTGGCTAAGTGGCATCCTTTTGAACTATAAGTGCCTCTCAGTGTGTGTGTCATTGAGTGTAGTAAAAACTTATGATTCCATTAGGTGGTGACAATTGTCGCTTCCTGTCCAGTACTGTGAGCTACAACCAGTCCATCTTATTTTACAGAGTCGCTCTAATGAACTGGCTTAGTTTGATCCCCTGTTCAAAGTGTCTGGCTGCTCTCTTCTCTTTATGTCCCTCTACTCTCTCCCAGAACAAACAGCCACAGCTGTGGCCCCCGGTATTACTGCTGTGTGGACACAATGATCAACAGAAGAGGGAGGGAGACAGGAGGTCTGGGGGGTGTGCTTTAGAGGCAGAAATGTAGAGTTTTTGTGAGGCTATGCCCACCACATGGTGCCTCCAGATGCGCGAGTGTCTGCCTAACCTAATGAGAGGACGGGCCCTTGGGTGCTGGGGATGGCTGAGAGAGTCTCTAATGTGTGGAGGGATGGAAGGGGGTGGTGTGGACACAGGTGTTCTGAATGAGAATGATGGAAGAAGAGAACACTTATCTTTTCGTACGAACTCGCTATCACCTTTAGCTCTTTTTTGCTCAAATTTGAACTTTTAACTTTCAATTTGTGCTTTTTCCCCCTTTTCAATTAACACATTGAGGAACTATTATTACTGATTGTGTAAAAAGCTCTGGGTGAACTGTTATTTCAACAGTTTTTAACGATGAGGATCTGTTGGTTCTACATAGCTTTTACATAGTCACATTCCCATGATCTACGTAATCCCAACATAATAAATCCCAGTAACTTTTGTGATACCCTGTAATCTTCATTTAAAATGTACACACCACATCTTTTATGAAATAGTGTAAATCAGTAACTAACTGACAATTTTGGGACAGATACCAATAATAACCGGTGACTCTGAAACACCATCTAGTGACCCCACCTTTATGTGGCATGGCAGCATCTGGCAGGATCATTTAACGAAAGAACCTCATGAAAAATGTTGTCATGGTAATGTGTGGGCAAACTACTTTGTGACTTTTTAAAAATATCTTTAAAAAAAAAGTATTTATACATCAAGGACTAGAGTGAAAATGAACCTCGGCTAGTGTGTCATGTTCTAAATATTGTAGTTTTGCAGAATATCTGCAACATTTGGTAATGCCATATCCTGTTTTTTCTTTCTTTTTGCCCAAATGAACAACATAAAACTGTTTACCACCATGTTGGTATGGTGGTGAACAAACAATAAAATTTCTTTTGAGTCCATAAGTTCGCTGCTTAGTGCCCACTATTTTCATTACCGGGACAAAAAGGCATGGACACATCAGCCCTAATTTTACCTCCCTCCACAGGTTTTCATATTATCTTTAAAATTAGACTGGACTTTTTGTAAAAAAAAATTAGCATTCTTTAATTTCCTGAGGGAGTCTTCCCAAGGGATCAATAAAGTGCAAGTCTAAGTCTAAGTCAATGGGGAAGACAACAGACCAGAGCATTAGTTGCCAATCAGTGAACTAAAGGTGTTTTCTCCTGAAAAGTGCAGACTGTTTCTGACCTTTTTGCTTCTGTCCTCTTCTTGATTTTGTGGCTACACACACACACACACATGCAATGTCTATATTACCAATCAGTCATTCATCAAGGACCCCAAACCACTATTTTTGACCGGCTGGACTGAAACACAAAGCTTTCCCGCTGTGCTTCGTAGATGCCATTGCATGCCGGCCCTCCCGTGCATTTTCAGCTGAGAGAGCGCTTCTCCAGCAGAAAGTCTCCTGCTGGGAAATTCTGACGTGAACAGCAGCTGCAGAAAAAGGACTGCGCTGAATTGTCCGCACTTTCTTTTCAATGTCTCTTGTGGTGATGTGTGAAAACAGCTTTATAAACCTGGCATGTCCCACCGGTATGGGAACTATTCTTAGGTCAGTGTTCATGACAAATGAAAATTGGACCATTTTCCACAAGAGCCCCCATCTAATGGAGCTCTTCACCATGAACTCTGGCAAAGTGAGGATGGAGTTACCTTCCTTCCTTTAAGATTTCCTTTTTGTGAAAGCCGTTGGTAAAGTCTGATGTATTTATTACGCATTTTACTCATGGTTGGAAAACCCAGTCAACCACTTGAATTTTATCCGAGAAGCGCGTCCAAAACCAAATCCAAAAGAAAACAAATGAAAGGATAGGCCATACTAAGGCGGGTTAACACCAAACAGAACAAAACATCCTCAAATATGTATCTGGCTGACCAAACAGGTAGAATTTGAAGATGCACACACCTGACCTAAGTTAAATTTAGCCCTCAGAGGCTTCAACAACTGTGGCTCACAGAGATTAAACATAGAAACATACAAGTACTAAGTCAGTAAGTATACGCACACACTTAAACAGATAGTCTGAATCCCAAAAAGTAAAAACATAATTCCCATAATAGCAGGTTTAGCAAGTGTTCATTTATAGCAGTACTCTTGCAAAACGCAAAGTCGGTTAAGTTAGCACATACCTTCAACCCTCAAAGCAAACCCAACAAGAATCCAGTTCTGAGGTTCTCAGGGGTAACATACTGTGATTTTTTCAAATAAACACACACTAAAAAAGGGATAAAGAGGCGGACTCGAGATATTGCATTGCACTAAACACTAATGAGTCGGCCTCTGTGGATTTATTTTAAATGACTCGCCTGAGAAAAGCTGCAAGCTGCAGCAGCCGTCTCACGATTTTTTTTTAAAGGTTTGTAAATTCTACTCTCTCTCTGTGTACCGCCAATATTCATTTTGCTTCTCCCACTTATCTCAGGTGAAATAAATGTCAATATATCTTCAGTGCTGCAGGCAGCTCGCACCAAGGCAGCTTTTCAGTGACAAGCTGAGCAGAGCAATATATCTAAGTGGTATTTTTACCTCAGCCCACACGCCAAGCAAAATGCCAACTCTTGGCCTTGAGAAACACACACTTGCTGAACGACAGACGCACATGCGGACACACACCCTTAGACACGACAGGTCAGGCCCAGCCGACCGCCGCAGCGGCCGCAGAACATAAACAACTTTCACACACTCTCTGAATCATCTGAGTGTTTCAGGGTAGTTTTAGATAAATATATTCCGCCGCGTATACAAATATATACAACCATAATTATTCGCCAGCGCCACAAATGACCGTGACTGGAAGTTAGTTCCCACAGTTTCGGCAGAGTTGCAGCCCAGCCCTACGGTACTGGGAATCCGAAGCTCAGTTTACAGCAGGGACGAATGGGCTGCGAGTGAAGAATGGAGGGCGCTCGGTGACAGCAACCAGTGGTTTTGTCGGTTTGAACGCAAACTGGAGCGTTTATGTTCTGCAGCTGAAACTATTCTGAGCCTCACAAACACAAAAAGGTCACCGAAGAGGAGAAACCAGTTTCGACAGTTCTCTGCTTACACCTCCAGCAGTCTGGCATGCCCACTTTGACGTTTCAATGTGTTGTCACACACACTTACAAACTTCCCAGTGGGCAGCAGCTGCCAGAGTGCTAATCTCCATTAGCTACCGTACCGGCTTCTTTGGAGCCATACATGTCGAAAAAAAAAAAAAAGTGTCTTTCAATTGACTTTCATCTGATTCACACCCCGGCTATAATACTGCCTGGCATCGTTTTCTTTACATTACATATTTAAAATTTTTCTCCAAAACATTTTGAGCTATTCAAACTTCTGCTTCAACTCAAACTCATTTTGAGTTGTGATGATACATAAAATCAAGCAAAAGACACCGTGACACATTGGCATGTATTATCTTTGTCAAACCAAACACCTCGGTCATTTTAAACAACATTTCAATGCAGATCAGCAGAGTGAAGGGAGAAAAAAAAAGAAAGAAAAAAAGACTTACATTCTGTAAAGCTTTGTCGTTCCCAGGAAAAGGAGCTCAGGAAACACGGCCAGATTATTCCGATTCAGGCGCCTGTGAAAACACAACATAATTTAACTACATGGCTCTTTCCAAAAACAGTGTGGGAGAGGTAAGCGTTGCGGGATTTGTGTTTCCGGATCGTCATCTTAATCTGCTGATGTGATTTTAATGAAATCTAAGATCAGTTCAAAGAGGTTTTAATGGCAATGAGGGGAGATTGATGGAGATATTCTTTCAACAAATTTGCAAAAATAAAACAAATTAAACATTTTTGGGAGATCTAAGAGGTACAACATGGCTGCCAGACAAACAGTGAACCTGTGAAAGATGAAGGGAGCGGAGGGGGAGGATGATGAGGGACGGGGGTGGTGGGGGATGTTTTTTTTTTTTCCACAAAGACGGAGGAGAGGAGACGATGTGGGAAAAACAAACAGGCAGTCTGGCCGGGCTACCGAATGTGTGAAAAGGACCCCACTGGGTAAACAAGGCCCTCACAAGGGAACAACCCACAACAACTCATCATTGCACATACACACTCACACACGCACACACAGCAGAGTTAAGAGAACTCGGGCGAGTTTAATAATCTGGGTGCGATCATTTAACCCCGGCTGAGTGGAGTGAAGAGGTTTTGTGTGCCAGTCCATGTGGGTGTGTGTGTGGATGTGTCTCGGTGTGAGTCAGAAGAGAAGGAAGCAACAGAGTGACACAATGAAAGACAGTCCCCCTGAAACAGTTTAACCCTGACACACACACACATACACACACAGAACCCCATACATGATGTCAGGCCCAACAATGGACGCTGCTCTGGCTGCTATTAAACAAATAGAAAGAGGGGGCAAAGATAGGAAACACAGACTAAATCCAAGGGAAAAAAAGTGCAGTCCTGACTAACGACCCATAATATTCACAACTTATACATGCAGACTCGTATCAATCCCACAAATATCCCAGATTCCACTCCGATAAAACTTCAACTCCATTCAAGAAGTCCCTCTCACTGACTTTTCTTCACATAACCCCTATCTTTCACCTCTTTTTGCCTCTCCGAGGAGCTCTTGGCTCTCTTTAAATAACATCAGCCACTCCACGTCCATCTTTCCACTCGGGAGTGCACAGATACGTGAACATGCTTGTGCACACACACACACACACGCACACTCACGCACCTATTCCTCAGTTACATCAGAGGCTGCTGAAATATTTAGAGTGCCTTAGAAATGATGTTTCTAAATTATTCACTCCTCTTCCGTTAACACCAGCTCTGGCGGCTAAGAGCCCCACATGGTCCTGCGGAGAGGCCCACTCCCCGCGCTGCTCCTGCCCAGCCACCAGCGCCAGTTAGTGGGCTAGACATCCCCCCGGGAGGGTGCGCTTGGACAGGAGGTGGGGAGAAGTGACGACGCCAGAGAGGTAGTATGAGCTCATCCTCTTGAAATAGTTCTGGCCCTGACGATGCCGTCAGACTTGGAGAAAAAAAAAATGAAGTAAAGGCACAGAAATCAAATCTGGCCGGCCCCACAGCCCCTCAGGGGAGCCGATGCACTTAACTGCATTTTATTGATTTGATAAAATATCAGTTGGGTTATCCAGCTAGTGTAGCTATGTTTGACTGAATAGTCTCCACAAACACAATGTTTTTGGGTTAGTTGTGCATATATAGAAAAAGCCATGCATACACATACATATACATATACACTCAGAGGCTTGATCTTTACTTGAGCCTGTCTGCCAAAAGACGACAGGTTGAAATGCCAGCATCATGTTGCAAGTCCTCTGTCACATATTATATAAATAAATAGATCCTGCTGCTACAGCAGCAGAATGGTACAACTTCCTTTACGAGCACAGGGTGTTAATGAGGGGGATTTTATTTAGATAGACCCGCTCTGACACATTTTGCAACAGCTATTTGAGAAAGCAAGTGATGATGATGGTTCAAGCTGATAAATCCTGGTCACAGGAAAAAGTTCAACTAGAAATATAAGACTCAAATATCAAAACTCAGTTGGAAATACATGACAGAAATCTGCTCAGACTGCTGGTAGGATCAAACTTCTGCCCAGACTTCTGTCTACTACTCAAATACATAAATCAGCTCCATATAAAAGGAATTTCCCCCTGATTCAGCCATCCTTTAAACAATCAAAAGTTGTGTAAGTGTGTTTTTGCACACTAGATGAGGCACGTATCACTTCTGATACTCTCCGCATTCTTTTGAGATGGCCGAATGCCTTTTCTCATTTTCAACTGCTGCGCTGAGCATCAAACAGAGCCTCGTAGTTTGATTTACAATTTGTAGTCTGGGCCGGTTTTTTCTGCCCTCCCTCAGTTGAGCTGTCCTGTCTCCAGACCTGAAGGAATGCATCTTTGTCTTTAGTGGGTGTGTGCATGCGGATAATGTAAACAGCCACTTTCACAGTCGTGTCTCATTTGTCAGTCTGGCTGAAAGTGAATGAATACTGTGCAGCCAGAAGTCGGAGGTGTGAGGGTGACTCCAACGAGTTAAGGTCACACTGCAGTGTGGTGATAATCCTTGCGGTCATAAACAGATGCTGGAAGGCCACAAACCACACAGTAAACACACTCATTCTGTCAAGCATGCACAGTGGGCCACAACTTGCGTGTGCGCGCGCACACACAAATGCTCCGACAAACATAAATTGTCAGAAACACATGTGTGGGGGCCACGGGCTTCCAGACTCAGGATGGAAATAGATGAAACTTGCTTCCTAGAACACCACACATTACCCCACCGGTGCAGTTGCGGCTTTAGTGTTGCTTTTACCGACAATTTGTCACAAAAATACACCTCACTTTGTTATCGCTAAAACTGTCCTCGGTTTGTCAATGACCCAAAGAGAGTGACTTGCATGCAAAGTTCCTGTGAACCAATCCCTGTGTTTGCATGCGTGTTTCTCGGGTTCAGCAGCTCGTGCTCTCCGTTTCACGGCTCTGGCCTCTAAAGTGAGTCAAAATCCACTGCGAGCCAAAGATTTACACGCTCTAATCTGATCTGAAATTCCGAAAGCTAATAAAAGATACAATCTCTGCCTCGAAACACAGAATTGCAGACATCACCTGACCAATAAATCCCTCCGCTATCGGCCAAATATCCAGCTGCAACGAGGAGCTCTTTTCCTCTACCCTCTGCGTGAACCAGCGTTTACCGGCAAACATGACAAATGTTGGCTACAACAAGTCTCTCCGCAATTACTTTCCTTTGACAGAGCTGCTGAAGTGAAAACGCTTTTGTGTCTTCACTGTGCAGATCATTTCAAGCTCTGCTGCTCGGTGTGAAAATAAATAAATGTAAAAAATTGAATTGAACAATGTTATCGGCGACAGGCTTCAGAGCTAATCCAGGTCAGCGCCCGTTGCCAGGAATTGTCGGGAGAATAGTCTTCTGCTCTTGCAGATCGAGGGACAAAAACATGATCCTTCGGGAGATGCTCAGTTTTAGGCTGTATCTCTGTGATCCTATTTGTCATTACCTTTTCCCTAGGAGTTATCTCCAATAAACTGATGACCAATTTACGGGTTAATTACCTGAAGCCTTAATTGACTTCTGTTCTCTGAAGTCAATACCGCACTACCTGCAATTGCCATTTCATTCTCTATACAGGCCTAAGAGTGTTATCTCCTTCGGCCTCACCGGCTTTGAATTGGATGGGTGCTATAAACCAGTCAGATGTGAATGAAGGATAAGAGCAATCAGGAATCCTTCCCTTTCCTCTTTTGCACCCACAGGGTGAGAGTGAAGAATGTATGACATTCCTACACACACAGGATGATAAGCAGAGAGCCCGATGGGCGAATAAGGAGCGAGAACATGAATAGAAGTTAAACAATGAATGACAAGCAAAAGGCATTACAGGGGGTTTGGGGGGGGGGGGGTTGTAAAAATCAAGATAAAACCAGTCCTGACGGAGCAGCCTTGCGTAAGGGAATGCGCACGCATGTGTGTATGCATATGGGTGTATGTGTTCGTGTACGTGTGTGTTTGTGTGTGTGTGTGTTGTGACATGCATATCTCCCCTACACTTCCCTCCCCAGGGCTACTGGCCCACACCTGACCCAGCCTTGCCTAGCTCCACAGGGTCTGTTGCAAAAAGAGGATGGAAAGGGGAACCGTTTTCTACCCCGGTGGGGGGCAGTCACTGTGGATCCATCAGTCCAGCTTAAGGCCCTCTCCTCTGGGCTGTGGTGCCCAGCAGGCCCCTTCCAACCCCCAAGAGTACAGAGGCCTTTGAAATAGGCTCCCGAACTCCAGACGCCAGAGACGCGTCTTTGTCTGGCAACAGCGGGGGGGCATTGATGACTAACTCCGTCTTAGTGTTTGTGAACATGCCACGCTGAAAATACTAAATTACTGTTAAAGGCTATCACAGGGACGACAGAAGACGAGCACGTCGTGTCACAAAGTTAGTCAAAGGAGATTGCCGCCACTGGAGACAAAGAGCGCTGCCATTGCTGTTAAATGATTCAACAGATCTGTGAGTGCAGGCATGTGCCAAAGCCCCTCTTTCTGATACGTGCCGATGAGAGAGGACACTCACCAGGTTTTAGTATCTCTTTGTACAATACTGTCAAAGTTCTGTATCAAATCCGGACCATATGCGGTTAAATTTCGTCCTCTTTGTCTACGGCTCTGGGCAGGAATTCCCCGAACTGCAAAGCTGAACAGCGCTTCGACATTGCTTGCATGAGAAACACTAGCAGATTTCCTATAGAAGTCCACAGAGCTTCCCTCTCTGTCAACAAAGAGCGGCTATAGTGCACCAGACAGCAGAGAAAAGCCAGGCGTGATGGGGCAGAGACAAGAGCCGCCGAGGAATCACGGTGTTCTATCCTCTTCATCCCCACGACTCCTGGAGGATTTACCCAAAACATCTATCAGAAAGATAAACTACCCGCTCAGGATTTTGTCCTATGTTTAATACGTGCCCCTGTGGTTCCCTGTATGCGTACAAGTATGTCTCCTTTTTAAAAATGTTGCTAATGTGGCGAGAGGATTTTTGCATCTTTAATTAAAAACCTGTCACTAAGTCTTCTCACATTCTCCCACGCTCTACCGTATTCTAGCCTGTTGCTCGCCACGCCACGCAAACACACCAAGGTTGTCCTGAAGACTTTGTAGAAGAAAAGGCGTGAGGAGAAACTTTAACTGCTCATCTTTAAATGTAATGAATGATGGCATTCAGCTTGGCCAAGCAACATCCCCGCATCAATTAGTTAAAACCCATCGTGACATTGTAGCATTCAATTTTTCTTTAAAGGGGATTTGATTAAAGAACACAAGCACTTTGTCCTAGATCAGTGTTCCCAACAAACAGGCGATACATATTCAGTTCACATCACAATTAATTCGACAGTAACACAATGTGCATATCAGCAGTCAGGCGGTTTGCATACCCCCTTCTTTCTGGCGCCTTCTTAAACACACAGAGTTAAGACCTAATTATGCCATAACAGCCCTGGGGTTAAATGCTAACTAGCATTGATTCCAAGCTGGCACCGTAAAGCATTCAGCCGTCTCATTTGTGACTTAGTCTTAGCATTTTCTTCTTAGGCTGAGGCGTCATTAATTTGCAAGTCGGAGTCTAAGATCTGAAGACACGGAGAAGTGATGCTTAGAACAAATCATTCAGATATATGAGTTTGGAAATACATCAACTGCTTTCATAATAAAGCACAAAGGAGGCCTGAATGGATTGACAGGCATGAAATCGAGGAGTTTTTTTGTGTGACTTCAGGCACATTGAAACAGTCTTAGTAGAGTAAAATGGTTCCTCAGGTCATTTTTGTGGGTGGTAACGCATATAGTCACAAAGTAAAGAGCATTTTAACTTTACTTTTTTTTGGAGAAAGACATAGCTTAATCAAGTGGTTGGCAAACATAGCAGATCACTCAGTCTTAGTGGAAATGTATGGTCAAAATTGAAGTAGAAAAATCCTTTATAGCCGATCGATTAGCAGCTACACAAGGAAGCTGGAACCTGATTGATGAGGAATATTGGTTTTCATTAGCAAAGTCATCAGTCCTATTTTTGTCTGCCGCAAGAGCGTCTTCCATGCACACTGACCGCCATCTTTGTCTGGGGTTGCAAGCAATTTCATGTCAAATCTGCTCTTTTTTTAATATATCTAAGATCACATATTTTATATTTCCACTAGAACTTTGTCCTGCTTGTTTAAGTGCATAACATTAACAATAAGCTGATGTGTTGAAAGCTGTATTGTTATCTTATGACATCAAATAATGGAAAGGAACATGTTGCAGACCCTGAGAATTTCTAACTAGGTGTGTCAAAAGCACATGGAAGACCTCCATAAACACTGCACACTGGATGTAGATACCCGAAAACGTCTGTTTTTGTCAAACTTCTATGCATACACACATTGATTTCAAGTATACGCCTCTAAAATATATTGCATTTAGATAAAGCATGCTTAATGAGAAAACGCTGATCCGCTCAACAGCTTTACTTACAGTCTCTCCAGCTCCTTCAAGTCCTGGAAAGCTCCTCTTTCAATGGTGGTGATTTTGTTCTCCATTAGCTGCCTATGAGACAAACACAGAGAGCGTTAGATTTTCAGAACAGAAGCGAAGAAGAAAAAGACACTAAGGCTGAGAGTCAGTGATGCCATGGAAAGGAAAAGGGGAGAAGACACATGGCTGGGTTGGGTCACCGATAAGAGAGAGAAGAGGAAGAATGAGGCGAGAAGAGGCAAAGAGAATGATATGGGAGACGCGAGGAGGGGAGGGTTGGAGAAGATAGGTGGCAGTGGGTGTGAAAAAGAGACAAACAGACTGGTGGAGCAGGAAAGTGGTAGAATGTTGAAACAGCAAGAGAGGGAGAAAAGACAATCAGCGGCAGGTCGATAGAGCCTCCGGATTGACTTTAAAAGTGGCCTGTCAGTTGGGCAGAGGCTCATCTATCATCCAATTTACTTTCTGTCTAAGCACATAGCTGTGACCACTCATTCACTTACACTAGCACAACTCCACCAGAATCACTGCCATCACCGAGTGAAGCGAGCAACGTGCACGTTTCACGTGCCACGTGCACAGGCGTGGTGAAGAACTATGGACTCCGGAGCACTGACACCACCACCATCATAAAACATAGAGGACTAAAACACAGACAACCAACACAAACTGCAGCGCAAAGAGGGAATTTGTATTAACAAATCCAAAATGTGTCTTTTCCAGGAGGCTTAGGGTAGGTGTTCTGACCAGATGTCTGAATCAACTTAACCTATTTCCACGCGAGAAGAGCAGCAACTCCACTTTGAGCCTCTCTGGGATCGCCCTCTGTCTCTGAGAGCGAGCCCAGCCACCCTTCATTTCAGCCACTCGTAATCGCAGTGGCATTCGAGGTAAGGGTACGTGCAGTTTTTGTTGCTTTCTGCCACAGCTCCCTCCTCACCAAGACTGGCAAATACGTAGCAGGAATCTCTGAAGATGCTATGCCTACACACCTGTCAGTCTCCCACTGACTTCCACTCAAAATGGGAACCCTAGGACAACTAAACTCCACCACTACTAAAGCAAGTTATGATGGGGAATCCCCTCATTTCCAACACTAGATCAATTATTTATTTGTATTCATTCATCCCATGTGCTGTTCTTTTAATCTATTTTTACGGACATTTGACATTTTGAACATTTTTCCTCTCTTCGGGGCCATTGTGTATCTTACTGCTTTTTTTTTAGACATTTAAACCCACATTGTTCATGTAACAGGGTTATCTGTGTTTCTTCCTTGTGCTCTTCCAGCTGTTATCTATTTATTTGTTTATTTTGTACCTATTTTGGGTGTAAAACTAAAGCCCGTCACTTGTGATGGATTTTATTTTCTGGAAAAACCATTGAACTCAAGCCGGAATTGCGGAGAATGGGTGCCTGTGTAAGCAGGTGAGCGTGCACAACAGGGAAACAGCACACAAACACACACACACACACACACACACACACACACTTACAAACACACAGACCTAATTAAGGATATAATCTCTGGTGGAATTCCAACTATGTGTATTCCTTGCCATTCACTCTCAGACGATGAATGGCACACACACACGCACACACACGCACACACGCACGCACACACACACACACACGCACGCACACACACGCACACACACACCAACTGAACATGAGCAGGCTGCCCCAGCAGCGTAGATGCAGAGGAACTTTTAACCAAGATTAATTTCAGGTAAGAAACCTGTTCTCACTTGACTCTGTCCTTTTTTCTTCCCTTCCCTTCCCCTCCACCCTGCCCTCCCTCCCTCCCAGCAGCTGCATTCCTCCCTCTGCAGTTGGGCTACACCTAATGACCGCTATCTCTTTCCCTGCTTGCCCTCCATCATTTCCTCGCCAGCGCGTTAATCACTCCAACACATGGGCCCCGGGGCCCAGTGGTTAAAATAAGCCCCGCCTGACACTTCCACTGGCAGATTAACACGACAGCATTAACAGGTGCCACACACTGCTATTCTTTCTAGACACACACGGGGCTCGGTGGAACCCACCGCTGCTGGACGCAGTGCTGCATGCGGCAGTTCCGGGGCCGCAAAATGCGGAACATGATCGGAAACAGTTGGACCTTTGTGCTGCGGCGGCGTGTTTAGAAAGGGGGAGAAAGTTGCTGGAAAAGCAGGGAGTTGTTTGTCAGAGTTTGTGCGTGAGAATGCTATTTTTCCCTTTTCCATCTGCGAACACACACACACACACACACACACACACAGAGAACAGGCAAGAGAAGAACTGATAGTAAAACAGCCACTTACAACACTCGCAGATGCCTCAGTCCTGCAAAATCCGCTTTGGTAATTTTGGTGAGGTTGTTTGCATTCAGATCCCTAGTAAGAGAAAGGGTTAAAGAGGGGGTTTTTAGAATTATGTGCATTCTGGTGAAAATAAAAGTGATGATAAAAATAAAACATCAATTGATTGATATTGATTGTTGTAACTTGACGCGCCACAGAGGTGCGGGTGGAGAAAGGAGCTGCGGCTGTGTCTCTCCACTGGACCAATGTTAGTTTCGTCATAAGTCTCTGCCCGATAGAGCTCGTTCAACTTAAAGCCCACTTGTGCAAATCCGTTTTTGATTAACTTGCTGGTTTCAAGGCAAACCGATGTGGTCGACGGAGGCTGTGTGGCGACGCAACAGCGCGCAGCCACCAGCTCCACCACAGCACACAGCAGAGCCCCAACTTCAGACCCGCGATCCGCACTGACGTGTCCCCACATTAAATCCCAACTACATTCTTCTCATCGCGTTCACGACCAATTAAAAGAAGAAAAAAAACGATCAGCAGGTGGATTCAGATGCGTTCAGGGGGTAGTTCTGACACGTTGGTTGACTCGTTCACAACCCTGCGGTATCATATTGTGCCCCCAAATTAAAAGAAACCTATTAGATCGAGAGCGCCATTTAAATTTTAAAAAGCATAAGCTGAGGTTTTTTAAAAAAAAAGTCATATTGAGACCACATTCGGTAGCGACGTGATGCAGTTTCCACATTTTAAGTGTCAGTAGTCCTGATTAAATAAAGTCTTCAGCCCTCTTAAATAGCCCAACTTTTATAAAAGTCGATATATTATGACCACATAGGCCACTACATGGCTATATCAATTAAAAGCACATACATATTTTTACGTCTATGTTTTTTCCCCAGGGTAATGTGACCAAACGGAGATATTCAAAGTCTGATCCCGGTATACTTACAGTCTCTCTGCGTTTCGGGGTATGTTTCTGGGGACGCTGCGGAGTCCTTGGCCGTGGCAGTCCACTGTGGTCCCGGTGCAGGAGCACTGGGTCGGGCAAGGCTGACCGTCAGCTCCACTGACCAGCACCAGGACCAACACGGTCACCACCAGCCCCGGCACAGTCACCGAGGAGCGGCTCCGACCAACGGGGCACAAAGCTCCCGCCATTACTGTGGCAAGTCGGTGGCAAATTAAAAAGAGCCGCAAAATACTTTAGAAAATACAAGGGGCGTTAAAGAAAAAAAAAGAAGAAGAAAAAGACAAGCCTCGGAATCCCCGAGGGAGCTCTCCAAACTCCGCACTCAACAGGATGCTGTTCTCCTTTACGCCGTCCTCTCTCTCTGCAGATGCGTGTTTCTCTTAAAATTATCGTTGTAGATTTGACATTTAGGTCCTCGTTGAGGTTGCTCGGAGTGGGAATACTCGGAAGCAGGAGTTTTGGTCCCACTGAGCCGGAGGTTGACGAGATGGTGGACCGACTCTCTGGCTGCGCTACAGCGGCGCAAACTTCCACATGTCCCCGGCATGCGGTGCCCAGATCATCCCGACGAGTGCTGTCTGCCTATAAACCTGGGACTGTGGGTCCTTGCCAGAGAATGACTTTGATCGTTGATCTGATACAAAGCAGCACTCTTAAGTACACACACTTTATGTATATATATATATATACACACACTCCAGGTAAGGCTCTCTTGGTTATTTATTCACAACACGCGTCCAGCGCGGAAGCGACGGCAGCGCTGGCTTCTTCCAAAAAACTCGCCTTAGCAGATAGATAAGGGGTTCCGATAGTATAGGCTATCGACTGGCAGTCGCTGACAAGGCTGTAGTCTGTAGGAATAGCAACAACAACAAAAAAACCCTCAGACACCAGCGCGCAATACTATATTCCAACTCTGCGTGGTGCGTCAAAGCGCTGCTCTCGAGTGTGTGAGGAGAGAGCCAGACGGGAGCGGGCACGTCTGCTGCAGCGTCTGTTTAGGTTCTCTCTCCCCCCCCTCTCTCACACACACTCTCTCTCCCTCTCCCGCTTTTCACACGCACACACGCGCGCACCGATTTGGACACAAACGCATTGCGTATTCCCTCTACGTAGAAGCAGGTTTTCCAACTGGCCGTCAGTCAAACAGCAACAGTTTGACCTCGGAAGGGGACTCTCCTCTCTCTGCAGTGCACCGATCACCTGACGTCCTATTTAGCTGGCTTGGGGAGGACGGAGGTCCTTACTGAAAATGACATAGCAGAAAATCAACAGCTCCAGATCCGTCGCTGAGCGCACTATGGAGTTGTTAATGAGCCATGGCCGGAGTAAATGATGTGAACCCATTTATCCCTAGTCGTCATAAATCACACCATCTTTTTATTTAAATCAGTGACAGACGCATTTGGTGATCTCATAATTCACGACTTAAGAAAAACGAATAAACCCTTTTAGTATAAGGAAGATTACTCCGAGAGTTCTTTGCGAAAGCCTTGAGCCACTGCAGAGTTTTATTCATACATTGTCAATACAATAATACACATTTATTGAAACGTTTTAATCCAATTGAAAATATGAACCGATGGTGTTTACCACACTAACAGGCTTAAACGTTATCATTTGGGCATGACCTCCATTCCTCAACAAAAACCCATATCCTCTTGAAAGGGTCTTCAGGGGAACTTAAAAACTCCTCTATAGATGTTGGCTGCATTTTGTTCTGTTCTCTGTCAAGAGGATGTTGAGATCAGGCATCTGAGAGGGATTCATCACACCACAAGAGTAACTGACACTGATTCAAGTCCAGTTCTCCTGTCACTTGGCATGCCCCATCATTTCCACCTCGTTTCAGTCTATGGCTGTTTGATCACTTAAAGGTCCAGGTCCATCTCTCAGGCTGTGTGTCAGGTCTTTGTTGGACATTTTATAAAACATTTTTCTAGAGAGCATCACAAACTTTTCATCTTCTGTATATATTATTTTTAGGCCAGCCAATTATTCATTGATTCGCTACTTATCCAGTTTCCCTGTTTTAAAGAAGACACTGCACACCACAGATGAACGTGCCAAGTTTTCCGCTAATTGCTCATGAGGAATCAATTTGTTTGTAAAACAATGACCGGCCACAAGAATATAGAGTTGCCAGGAAAAATGTTCAAAAGGTTCTCTTCTAGACAAAACATAAAGCTCTAAATGAGCCCCTTTGATGGTTTATCCATTAATTTATCAATTTGTTAGTTTAATGATTCATAGATCAGCTCTGAATGGCAAAAAAGCACATTTATCTAGTTCACATGGTCAGACACAAGGCACTGGGCTGCTGGTTTATATACAAAGACTGAGGTTCTATAAAGGTACTGGTGTGTTATTTATCCTGTGGAATCTCTTTCCCTCTGTAATCACACGTTTATCAGATGTATTCCCTGAGAATGCAGACTTTTCTTCACATTGGACTCCACACCATTTAACATTGTTGTGTGTGTACGTGTGTTTCATGACTAAAACAACTGGACTTGGTGAGGGAACTCACCCCTGAAATCTATATTTATTGGAGTCATCACAATCTCTCATTAAAAATCACATGTATACATATATATAATTAAGTAGATAACAAATCTGCTTGCTTGTCCAATTCGCCCTGTCTCTCTCTCTCTAACTCCTTCCTAATGGCTCCAAAACAGAATACAAACAACTATGAGTGTGTTTATAATATTGATGTGGACTCACTTACTCCTACCGCCTCACACACGTCCGAGAGTGAAGAAATACATCTTGTGGTAGAGTCCGCATATGATTTCTTTTTCTGGAAGGAGAAATAATTAACGCAAGATGATATGAATCAACACGTTTATACATTTTAACAAAGGAGTTGCGAGCAAGGCAACGAGACCACGAGAGAGGCGGGGGTAAGGAGAGTTGAGAAAACATCAGGAGGGTTATTAACGGTGGTGTGTGTGTCAGCTGAACTGAAGGAAGAGGACGTGAGGAGCGTGAGGGTGACCCCTATCTCCTGTAATACAACAAGGCTCCAAGGCACAAAGCGTGTTTGGACAGAGCCTTATCTGACCTGCCTGCTCCTTACGCACAAAATGTTTTCTTAACTTCGGCAGGAACTGCATCGTCCTTCCCTCAGTTCCTATAGCCTCATCCTCTCATTTCAGACCTCTTTGATATTTACTGATTTATATCGTGGAACATGGTTTTTGTCTTTAACGCATTTGTGTGAACACATTAAGACAAGCCAAAAAACCCCACATGCAAATCATCACACCCAAGAGAGAGGCAAAGATAAAGTCCAGGTCAGGCTAGAAAAATTGTTTCCATCCTTCCTATAATCTCAAGAAACTACATCTGTACAAAGACCTTTAAACACTCACATTAATATATGAGGACATGGTGTTGCCTTTGTCGCTCTTCCACAAGTGTTAACCTTGGACCCCGTTTGAATCAAAGCCTTGTATTGAATCAGAATCGTAAAATCTGATTATTTGATTGACAAAAGGTTTTAGATACTAAAATATATCGATATCTTTCAGGTTAAAAAACGTTCTCACAGGTAGTCATAGTTCTCAACGAATAATATCCTTCAATGTCTTATCGTAACTTTGGTATCCTAAGACTTCTACTTATGGAGCACCGTCATCTCATTATAAATTGGTTCAAATTCAGAGGAACAATCAGCAGCTACAGACATTCTCCATGCTTTGCTTCGGAGTTTTTTGGTAATAAGGAAATGGAGAGGTTGTAAAGCCATCAGTGGAAGCTTGAAAACTCCTGCTGCAGCAAAAATGTTTGCATGCTGAGAGTTCATATAGAAAGGCTAGTATGTTGTTGCTCTCTGTTTGTTCCAAACTGATCTGATGTGGTCAATCTAACAAGGTAACTTTCCTGATAATCGGTAAGTACGATTCATTTGTTCAAAAGGGATTGATTTCAACCATCACCGAGGTAAAGATCTGCCGTGCAGTGACAGCTTTGTTTTTCAGTAAAGTGAAATATATTTTTCCGCTTTGATTTCCATTTTCTATTTTGCAGCTTGTAGCTGAAATCTTTTTCGTAATTGATATGCTATATTGATGCTATATTAATGCTATATTGATATTGATTGATATTCTTCTGTTACGTCCGTTTCATCTTCTTATGTGTTCTGGGGCCATAAAGTATTCAATAAAATGTGAAATGTTAAGATCCTACATCATTCATTGGCATGATGAAAACATAGGCTATAAGCTCCTCCACCTATGTTTCCATTTGCTAACAAAATGCAGGAAGGCTTTACACGTCTTCAAAATAATCCCATTTATATGATGTGAAAATGTCACGAACCCAACAAGATCAAAGATCTATTATTCCCTGAAGTGAGACAGCGAGGTGATTCTGGCATTGTCAATGAAGACAGGTGCAACTTGACAAACTTGATTTACATTTCTCAGAAGAGGCCTTCTGAGACCTTGGACCACAGCATTCCTTTTTCCGTGTATTTGCACACGCCGCTCCACTCGAAGACATGTTATGAGGGTTTTCATATATAAAAACATGAGTGTTGTGGTAAAAGTGATTTTAAAAAATCCCCAATGCAGACTGAGCAGAATGCCGGCTAAGTACAATGCGTATCCCATCCCATCCTATTGGCCAGTAGTGAACCCCAAACGGTTGAGAGGAAATCAATCTAATCTAAAATCACACTGAGTGACTTTCGACCAAAGAGCTTTAAAGGGAATTCTGAAGTTTGCTCCCAAAGTGTGTTAATTGTGCACAAACAGATCGGAGGAGATGCGGCCATTTTGGGTTAAATCTCAAAACATATTGAGAAATTTCCACTTCAAGCGACTCATCCGGCTGGGAAGTCCGTAAAGCTGCTAATGAGAAGTGAATCTGTCTGTAGGCCGTGATGTTGGTCCCGCTCAATCTGGACTGTTGATTTAGGAGCCGTTTGTGTTGTCTTTGGTTTGTGGCCACGCAGTAAAGCTGAAGGTGTGGGGGAAATGTGCGTGTGTGTGCCGAGGTCAGTTCAGCCACCTGGCCTCTGGACAGCTGCTACTGTGCCATATGATGCTGATGTGTGTTCACTAGGACACACACACGCACGCACACACACTCAATTACATCTTGCTAAAATTCATTTATGCGTAGCCACAAGTTGACACAGTGCAGCAGGCAGACAAACAGAGAGAATGCATTTTAAATAGTTTATCATTTCCAAGTATAAATGAAATGATGAACCAAATCTGCCGTGGATGCTTCCCTACTCAAATCCATGTTGTTTGTGTGCATGAGCGCAATGCCTAATCTTCGCTTCATTAAAAAAAAATCCAATGGTGTTTGTGTTAGGATGGGTACTATTAACACAATGACTGGTTACACAGCTGCATGTGAGACGCACACAGTCACACAAGATGAACAACACACAGTGCCACACCAAAACATACAAACACCATCATAAAGAAAAATTAAAAATCGGGAAAAAAAACTCCTCCCATCTCAAATTCCTTTGACTCGCAGAGGCCGGTTCTATTCTGGAGCGATCCGTCCACGAGACGTATTGAAACTGCTTTGAGGCCCCGAGGTGTGGAAGTGGTTGGTTACCTTTGTTGTGATGGGACTGAGAGGCTGTTGTGTGCTTCACACACCCTGCTGCTGAAGCCCGGGGAGATGAGGAGGAGATGAATAGGATCTCATGAATTGACTGGTATGTTGGAAAGTCTCCATTCTTCTGCCTGTGGAGAAAGGTGTGTCGGGTTTCGCGTCAGGTGAGTGTTTTGAGCTGATGTCATGAGAGTGGAGAATCATTCATAATTTCCTCTCGGCCGAAATGCAAGAAGTCATTTATGGTTTCAAACTCACAAACATGCTGTATTTGTACACAGCGTGTAAATAGCAACATGGGAAATCCAATTTTTCTGATAAAAGAAGCCAGCAATAACGACTGTAACACTGTCAGCCGTTGTAGTTTCTGACCTAAACCTCACCAGTGAACTTATGCTTTAAAAATAAATTTTAAAAAAGGCAGGTGAAAGAGGCCAAAGTAAAAACAAACCAGAAGGCTATAAAGAAAAGCAACTTTTCTGTCTGTAACTTAACTGTTATTTTACAGGCCTTATAGCTTAACGCCATCCACTCCTCTTTCTATCTTATGAGGATTTTTTAATTTGCTTTCTAAAATACCAGGTTAACCCTGCAGAGAGATTTTGTGGTATTTCCTTTTTATTTCCTGGGCCAGCGTGTCAGGAACCGAGAGCGGAGTGTACCTCAAAGACATCGGGGTCTTAACAGGGTGGCAGCATTTGATGTGCTGAAAAAGAGAATTTGTAGTTAACGGTACCATTTCAGAGTTATTACTATGTTGCTGCTGGATTACCTTGGCAGGACGCCCACCGCAAACACTGCTGGCCTTTTGTGTAAAAATGGCAGCGCGTTGTTTTCAAAGCAGCATGTGCAGCCAGTATGTTAAAGTCCTGTTGCTTCAAGGAATAAAGAACAGCGCAGACTCCAGTCAGAATTCAATTTCGAACAAATTATCTTAAACCTTAACCATAATCTTTTCTATAGTAATTTATTTACGTTTCTATAATAGGCCCACTTTTGAAAAACTTTGATTTTAAAGTTACACGATCAGAGTTCAAATGAATGTAGATATGTAAGAAAACTGTTGCTTGTCACGGAAACATTCAAAGTTCATTGCTCGTTGCTCCTATGATGCATCTGTCTGACACAAAACAGCTACCAACAAATGAGTCATCTCTGAATTTTGAAGCCCAAATTAGTGTTCCACCCTTTTCTTGAACATCCTGATGTAACTCACATGAACTACAGACTCACTGGGTTTCGATGTCTTGTTCAAAGATGCTTCACTTGCCTCAGTTGGAAAGTTAAGGGCCAAACTGTCCTCCGAAAAACGGGCATAAATCTGATTCTCTCGCTCGGATTCATAATGAAAACCTCTTTCTTTATTGACTCAAAGATGTTGGACCCTAAATCTCCTGTCATCCACTGCCCATACAGCTTTATTCTCCGTGGGGAGGCCGGACCCCACCCCAGCTGACATTAGGCCAGAGGTGGAGCACCGCCTGGACAGGTCGCCGGTCCATCAGGGGGTCAACACGTAGACAAACAACCACACACACTCACATTCACTCCTAGGGGCAATTTAGAGCGTTCAGTTAAGCCTACATGGACATCTTTGGATGGTGGGAGATAACTGAACTCAGACACGGGGAGAACATGCAAACTCCCCCGGGGAAAGGTCCCCCAGGGATTGGAACCAGGAACCCTCTGGCTGTGAGAGCAGCCCCAGATAACCAGATAAACTAAAATAAATTAGATATAGATTTGTGTTGACCAAAATTTGTATTGACCAAAAAAGTGAATCTATTTTTTTTTTTTTAAACACCTCCCTGATGGGTAGTGGTGATATGCACTTCATTCTGTTTTTTTTACAGTGATGGATATTTCTGGTTGCTATGGCGTATGAGGATGTTTGCATTCTTTAATGAGAGCGGGCAAATAAACAGTGCGGTTAAACTCCATTCACCGGTGTAGGTTAGTTTGTCTGAATATGAAACAATGGCAAAAGAAAGAATCCTCCCAGACACGACGGTCTGACATATTTTGCCTTGTGGTGCAACAACAGCGTCTCAGCCCCTCTAATCCTTTTGCACAATTATCTCTCGGTGTTTGTGTGCTTAAGAGCAGCTACTCCGACGGTGGCTTTTCCACAGACATGAACCAAAACAGCTCGGCTGCCATTATTTCGAAATAGCTTGTAAGCACAAGGTAAACATTTGTGTGAAGCTAATTGTGTGTGGTGCGGCGCTGGCTTGCTGAAGAGAATTGTTGTGACAACAGATTAAACATCTGTCTGAACCCATTGATGAACTTAAATAGAGATTTAGAGGGAAATAGAATACATCCCATAGAACCCCTGTCTCGCCAAACTAAGGGAAAATGCAGTCTAAATGACAGTAAACAGGTAGAGAGAGATACAAAAAAAGCCCATTATGGACAAAGAACAAAGAAGATTCCTCCTCTTCTGCATTTTCTTCTCCCTTTTCTCTTAGCTTTAAAGGCTTGACAAAAATTAAAGATAAATTCGCCTCATTAAGCGCCTCTCCTTCCCTTCGCGGTATTTGTCGCATGCTGAATAAGAGAAGAGCCACATGGAGTTAATAACCGGTCCCATAAAGCACCGCTTTCTGCTACGCGCCTATTCACACAAATGTGCACACACATGCATTTCTTAAGCAACGAGGAGGGCGCAGTGCTTGTGCGGTTGATTTATGTCATGTGGATAATCTAGGAATTTGTCAGACAGTTTGGGTTTAGTCTGGTCATTCAGTTTTTTTGTTTAAAGAACTAGATGCATGTAAAAATGCTCCATATCCCACAAACATACACGGTTCCAGCTTAACCCAAGTGTGCGGGGCAACACCACAGTGGAAGAGGTGAGTGAGTGAATTATAGCTGGCTGTAACTTGTCTTGAAGAAAAACCTCTTAAATACTGACACAGCACATAATCCGATGCAGGTTCTTGTTGCACGTGGGGCTTTATGGAATATATTGTGGAGTCTTCCGACCTCCGGGAGCAAAGCAAAAGCAGTTCGACTCACTTCTGGAAGGGTTCTACTGAAAAACAGAACACAACCGGAGCATCTTGGGATGCATGTCATTGTTTTACTGTACAAAGCCTCAAGGCCTCACTGTGAGGTCTGAATCAGGGCGAGTCCCTCTCAGTATTTAGGATGTAGCTGCAGCAAGCTGCTAAAACAGACCAGATAAGACAACGGAGTGGGGGGGGAAATACTTTAAAAGAGGTGTGACAGAAAGGAGTTTGAGGAGCGAAAAAAAAAAGGAAAGGTCTGAAAGAAGGACAAGAACGGGGAGGAAAGGGAGGGAAAGAAAAATAAGACGAGAGACAGAGCGGAGGCGAGAAAATGAAAGGGAGGTGTGTAGAAAGAGGAGTGTGGGAAAAATCAATACGCTCTCTGGAGCAACTGGAAGAGACAATCAGTTCTGTTTGACCCCTTGTCTCCCCTTGGTGTCAATCTATGTGTGTTTCCATGAGTGTGTGCCTTTTTGTTTTTTGCTCATAAATCTGTTTCAGAATAGTCTCTTCCTGTTTGTGAGCAACATGCTCGCTGGCTTCTGAGTTTGCGTCGATTCCGATGTGGATGCGGGCAGCTCAGGTGCGTGCGGCCGTGGTCACGTGCTCATTGGACCCTCCTTTTGAGGGTTTGCCGTCATTGGCTCAGATCGGCTTTATTGGCACGACTGCTGAGGCTGGGGGAACGACGGGGCCAAGCCGGCTAATGGGATAAAAGTTCATTACTCTCCCTCCATCAGCTTTATGAGGGGACGGATCGAACCAAGACTCAGAGCAAAGTTGAAATGGGATGAGGCTGCCACGTCCAGCGGCTTTTAACGGCCGGCGTAGGAGTTGATTTCTGCTTACGGTCACTCTCGGTCACTTTCCAGGCTCACTCCATCTGTGTTACTACCATCAACGGGGTCGCGTTCCCGTTTCAGCCACAGGCTATGGGCCAGACTTTTTCAGCCCGTCCCAGGCAGCATTTTGTAGAAATGGCCTTGCTTTGATAGCTATTATTATCAATATAAAGAAGAAAAGGCCCCCTTTCTCTCCCCCGCCTCTGTCCCTGTATACATATGTGTGTGTGAATGGTTAGTATTTCTGCGAGCCTCCGGGCTGGTGGCTTTCACCGGCCGTCCACTCGACATTTGGGGTTTGTATAGCTGGCTCAACCAGCCATTGTCCAAGTCGCTCTCCTGAATTCAGTTTCTCCATCTGCCCCCAGGGGCCTTTTAGACTGTCAGGGGGAGCGGGCCGAGATGGATAGATGAAAGAGCGGGCAGGAGGAATGCAACTCCTCAGAGAGGGAGAAATTTACCAATCGCAAAATGTACTTTTGCTCGATTTCTCTATCAGGCCTCCGCCACCCCCATCCAGTCACTTCTTTCATCCCTCCTTCCCTCTGCCCACCTCCTTGCTCCGTCCCTCCACTGTGCAGTTGCAGGGGGTTAATTGAGGTCTGAACAGTAGGGGACTATTATGACACCCTTTCTAATGAGGACACACACACAGACGTGCAAACCCTCGATACGCACCACCATAAATAAATGATAAATATAAAATTTGGAATAAAAGTGTGTAAAACCCCCTTGCGTTTGGAGGGATACTGTGCAGCTGCACAGAGAGAGAGAGAGAGAGAGCTAATAGTGTGTGTGTATGTCAGAGAGGTGATGTCAGATTTAATGATGGTTTCCACCCTTTTAGAAAAAGGGTGGAAGCACCAAATCAGAAACCCACAGCATAAATCACAAGATTAATCCAACAAGTCAGCGTGGCGTGTCTAAGCACTGCACACACATAACAGAATGGATTGACAGGTGTGTGTGTGTGTGTGTGTGTGTGTGTGTGTGCGGCTGTGTGGCGCACACACACTCCCCTCTGAATGCTCTGTAAGTAGCAGATGGTAGGCCAGTGGTCGGTTGCCAAATTCGTTGTGTGATCATGTAAATAATCACATGCACTGTCACAATAAAGCAACGCGAGACCCCCTGCAACTGCTTCGAGAAATAAACAAACACGTGGGCGTGCGTTACAACGCACGAGCACGCAAATGCACTTTTAAGGAGATAAGCGGGTAAAACTGGGATGATCCCCCCCTTTGCTCTCCGTCGCCTCCTCTGTCTCCACACTTTGTGGATTCTCTTTGCGAAGTCTTTCTCTTGAAACAGTAGCTGTCTCGCTCTGTGTGCCAGAGCACCGGTGAAGATGTTGATTGAAGCTGAAGTTTAACAGTGGGAAGCTTTACATCAAACGACTGACATTCACCTTTCAAATCCCCCTGCTTTTGATGAGGGGGGAGACAGACTCGCACACACTTCGCGGCGGCGTACGGTGTCCCCCGAATCAAAAAGTGGCATTTGCTTCAAACCACTCCAGAAGCGTCGCCGGCAGCCCCGCGTGCGAGGGCGCGTGAGGGCGCACGCGCAGAATTTTGGGCCCCTCTTGGCACCCGTCGCCTTCCACAGAGGACTTACCATGCTTTGGCTCCATGAAAACAATCTATAGAACAACACACAAACTCCCCTCAACAAATGCAAGCACGCCACGCACACACACACACACACACACACACACACACACACACACACACACAC
>CAJRST010016668.1:3193846-3264747 GCA_907169785.1 Menidia menidia
CTATGTAAACACCTCACTGCCTCAAAGTCCTCTCAGTCAAGCATTTTTTGGCTCTTTGTCTTCAGATTGTTTTTTGCTCCGTTATAACATTGACCCTGCCAGCCTGTCACTTTTATCTTGCTTCGTGTCCGTCAGCAAGAAGCATGGAACACGCACCAGAGTTGGAAGGGGCGCAAATGTTGATTGCACAGATAAATATTGTTGATTTCAGTTACAGAGTATTGGGGAGAGGAAATTTGTTAGATGCAAACAGCTTTTACATTTGATAGCTCTCCAGACCTACTGCCTTGAAGATTTCATCGACTTAGAAGTTCATCGGACCTAACTTGATCACAACCTCATATTTGAGAGGTAAAAACAGGACTACATTGATAAGGCTTTCTGAATAGTTGTCTATGTCGTTATAACAATTGAGAAGCTAACCCTCCAGGTTTTAGACCAAGGCACTCTCTTCTATTCTAGTTGAGGTTTATCTCACAAATTCAGTTTTTGGTGCTTGTCTTTAAGAAGATACAGTAAGATTAATGTTATAATTCCCATATTGATAAACTTGTGTTGAAGAAAATGAGAAACCTTTATTATACACTGAAAAATGCCTTCAAAATGTTAAACCACACGATGGCAAATGTTTAGAGTTTGATAAATGGAGCTATTTATCAAGAATGTTTTACTCAGTCTTTTGTTCTCCAGTGTGCGATCTTGTTCTGGTAAAACAAGCTTAAGTTATTCATCTGATCGCTTTGAATACACTGCTGCTTCCAATGTTTTAAGTCACCCATCATACCACAAGGATGGACAGTTATTGCTCTAAAACAGGCTAATCTGAATTGAAGTGAAAGGAAAGGTTGGTAAAAAAAAAGTGCTATGGTTCTTGACCAAAGCATGTCACGGGTATGTCAATATGCTACAATAGCTGTCAGAAGATAAGCCAGAGTTGGATGGTAAGTTGTATGTTGTAGCAGATCCATTGTTTAACAAAAAGGTATAAATGGCAACTCACTCTTCTTGTTTGCAATTCAACAGTAATGTTTTCTGCCCCTGTGAAATGGCTTAAGTCTTTATCTGAAAGTTATGGTGTTCGGGTATTGGCAGTTTTATGACTTTTTAAACTCAAGTTTCTGATTTCCAAGCACCTGCTTAAATTGCAACCCCAACTAGCCTTTATCACAATGATATCCACAAACGATATTTACACATTTGAATTGACATATTAACAAGGAGTTTGAGATGGATTTCATGTCATTGTTTATATATATATATGGAGAGAAAAATAGAGATATATCAATATATGAAATCTTCATATATAATAAAGCTGTATGATCAACAGATTTTCATCAAGGTATCTTCTCTGTACTCCATCAACCAATTTATGTAAACAAATTAGTCAAATTACAGGTTTCGAGAGAACTTGTCCAGCATCATGTTTTTTCTTTAATAGGGCGATAAAACCATCCATATGATTTGGGGTCAAATTGTTAGCCTTCAAGTCATAATTATGCTCTCTCTTCTGGACCACAGAAACATGATCTGAGGCTAAATGAAGTTTTTGCTGAGTTTCAATACAGAGGAAATTCTTGAGGAGATGAATAAAAACCCACAATACTGGCCGGCGTCGGACACATCGGCATTGTATTCCGACACACATCGGCTTAGAGAACAAAAGACATTCAAACCTGTACGCATGCACAGAACTTGAGTGACAGGAAGAGTGGGTGAGTGGGGGTTAGAGAAACACGGAGAAAAGAAAAGTGTCTTTGAAAGTAAACAAAGGCAGAATGATCAGGACCAGATTGGTGCAGATCAAACAGTAGTGTTGAAGTAGGAGGAGAGAGGCCTCTGATGGAGACATCAAACAGAACTAATGTAAAACACATATCAGTCTGACATCATGTACACTCACACACACACACACGCACACACACACATAGGCAGGCAATAATGTACTGCAAGCCTTCACAACCAAAATGGACACTGGATCTCAGGAACACATACGCAGGTCCTGTCAGGTGCCTGGACAAATTCAATACACACAAGATATAATGTGCATGAGAAAAATGAAGCCTCCTCATGCAAGCTGTCACACACACACACACAGTCATCCAGAGCCAAGTCATCAGTGCACAACAGCGCCAAAAAACACAATGAAACCAAACAGAGTTAGAGAAGATATTTGATGAAGAATTTGTAATCATTAAGAAAAATTACAAACGGCTTAGACTGGGTATACTGCTGGAAATTATTACACAGTGTTTGGATCACTCTACACGCTGCACACAGCCACCAAGCTATGACATCAGATGACTGACGGAAGAATGATGGATTATACACAGATTGGGCTCCGTCTAATTCTGAGCGTGAGACTGAAAGGTTACAAAAAGGTTGGTGACAGGACAAGCCGGTGAGCTAAACAAAAGTAGAAAGATAAATATATAAGCCTTCCCCACTTTCGGGAATCACCTTCTTCTTGTTTTTCCTAAGTGAAGAATGAAGAAACAACTATTTGGAAGGGCAAAAATCTTCAGTAGTACGTCACCTGTCGGTGCATCCTTTATGGCAGCCATCTTGCTTCCAGTTTAAAAGGAAGCCCCGCCTCAACAAACGCTCCTTTACAGGAAGTGAGCATGAAGAGTCTCAGTTTTGATTGGGTGGTGAATTATATTTGATTTAAAAATGGCAAAGGCTGAAAAAATATCAGTAATGGGTTTTTTTGTGTTTGTTGGTATATTTTCTGAGGAATAGAAATTACAAATGTGCCAACTTCATAAGCTAACTTCCTCTAGAAGCTTGATTCGATTGGAAAGTTCAAACTTGGAGGCAGAGTTTCATGCTATTCAATTGTGTAATATTGTTTATCCTTGTTTTTATTTGTCATCTTGCCACACCCATGTCTGTAAGGCTTCATCCCTCAGAAGACATTCTTGTTGTTGTGCTCAGCTGGCCACATTAAAAATTATAATTTGCTTTTGTCTTTTTAAGAAGAAAACAAAAGCAAACCATAAAACAATGCATCAAGTATTCATATGAGAGATGAATAGATGCATGAGAAAAAAAGCAGTGTCTTTTACAGTTTCCTTTTTTCTTCTTGAAAGTCCTAAAAACTATTTGGTTGACATTTGTTCAACAACATACAATTCTATATGAGGCATTCTAGACTGTTTAGCAGTAATATTGAAGAATTGGCAGTCAGTGTTTTCAGAGTCAAGTCCATTTATTACTTTCTGACACTTTCAATCAATCAGACCACATTATGAGGTGGCAGCATTCTTTTAGCAGTATTCATGCAAGTGAGCCCTCAAAGGACCTCCTGCTAATTTGTTAAGAGCGACTATCACAAACAATTTTTTTACATTAGGCATTTCAACAACTATGCTAATTAACCGTCCCAACAGTGCAGATCCTGAGAGTCAGAAAAGCAAGCAGAGCTAGGCTGAGAGTGACTTGACTTTGTGAAGATAAAGATTTTGTTCACATAAATTGTGGTGTGTTTTTGCAGGGAGATGTGGGTTTTCAATTATCTGTGCCCAGTCTAGCCTTAGCGAAAGAACATCAGAGGTATTTCCCCCTTAGATAAGAACAACCAAGATACATGTAAGAGTCATATCAGGTCTGAAGAGGGCCTGGGATGTTCCTTTCTGTATCCATACATAGAAACACACTGTAATTTGATTTTTCTTTCAACATCAAGTAAGTATTTCCATGAGAAGCCTCTTCTTATCTGTTGATTATATTAAATCAGACACAATACACTGGAAAGAAAAAATCAACTCAATTAAATAAGCCATCAGACAATTTGCTCTTTATGTAAATTTAGCACAATCGCAAATCTTCTCTAAGATGAGGAAAGTGTGATAAAAAAAACTTGTTTATCATGTTTATTATCGTCGTTTACCATCCACGGTTTACTCCACTATGACTTTTTTCTCAAGCATAAGAGTTATAGACACTGATTTATCGCAGGTTTCTCCCTGTTTCTCCCAGTCTGCTCTGCTTTGCCAAGAGATGTTGTTCACCTCTGAAGTGGAGCCAGAGCAAGTAATATCCAATCCAGCCTTTTTTCTTTTTTTTTCTCAGGCCGCTCGTCTCTCCGGTCTTTCTTGCTGCGTTTCCTCTTTTTCTATAGTTCCATTCATTAAAGCTAAGAGTCCATTGAACAGCGGCCTAATTAATTTGCTAAACAATTACGGGGTGTGGTGTGTGTGCGCGCTCATGCATGATTAACGACTCAGGCAGGATGTTTATTTGAGTTCACATGTGCGGGTGGGATCTGTCTGTTAGCATGGCCTATATGTACACATGGATGTTCAGAAGTTTATTAATGTATTATGATGCTGATAATAACACTGGCTTCTGCTCCACATAAAGGTCACAAAGACAGTGCACAAGTGTGTGGCTTTGGGGTTTTTTTAAAGCGATTTGCATTGCTTCAAATCTCATGAAGGGCTTGTTCTGTGCAAGACTTGGGACCTAACCCAGCACAGTATCTGAGATAAGCTTCATCCTATTATTGGGGCGCTGGGAGATTTTAGCTTCCACGGGCCTCCCTAGAGGTTCACAAGCAACTCGTAAATGGTCAGCTGTGGCATGCTTTGAATGTGAACTAAAGCATATCCGTTATTAAATGCAACAGTGGCATAAAAAGATGTGGGGCTGCGATAGGTTTGCGGGCAGAGATTTTTTGAGAAGCAGAAAGCAAAGCAACTGAGTCGCTGACTAATCGACTTGAAGCCCAAATAACCATAGAGAATCCGACCAGCTAAATAAATAAGCAGAAGAAGATATAGTCTTTCATTTTGTCCAGTGTTTCAATTAGACACACACTCCCGCACACACTTGTACATGCACAAACACATACCACCTTTGCTGGGTTATTTTACAAGGATTACGCTGGCAATTACATGGGGTACATTTACTGGCTGTTCCCACATTCCTCTCTCTCTCCGTCTCACTTTTTTGTTACTCTTTCTTTTAGGCCCTTTCAGTCTTTCCCAAACCTTTTGTCCTCTTTCCGTTCTTTGTCAGAAGGGGAAATTTATCTGAGTGGGGAATATGGCGCTGCAGCTCCCCTCCTTTATTAACATTTCAAACGCACTTTCAGATCAGGGAAGGGAAATAAACTCAAGTGTGTTGGTGCCTTTTGCTCTCCTAAACTGTATGGTGCATCTCTCCCTTTCCTCTCTCTCCAACTGTTCCAGGCCCACAAGAGCCAATTCAATAAGTGAATGATAATCCCTGTAGGAGCAGGGAGCAGTCGGCTGGAGGGCCTTTGTAGTTTTGAGGGTAGATTAGCACGGTGGCCGTAGAGAGAACAGAGTCCTTTGTCTCACTAAAGGCCTGGGATTAGATACAGGCACTGGCCTATGAACTTGGTGACTGTTATGTGTGCTTGCGTTTGCAAACGTCCATGTGACCATGTGTGAAAATGAAGGAATTGCCTTACAAAAGATACAAACACAGGCTAAAAAGATATGTCTGATTTTACTTTTTTCCCAAACTGAATTCATATCCAAAGGCTCGGGTTCCGTTTACAATGTTTTTTAAAAAGAGTTTGGGTCCCAGTAGCGTCACTCACTGTGTGTTTTAGCAAATGAGGTGCAGAAGGACTTCCATATGTCCTGCTCAGACTACGCCATGGTTACCCATTGACCTGTGAGCAAAGCCCTCTGACTTATTGCACTAGAAGGTGTTCGCTTTGAGCACAGCTGATATTGAACATCTGCATTAGAACATGCAGAATATATGAGAAAAGGTTAACATTTTATTGCAGGAAGCTCTGCAGTTTTCATTTGTGTTTTTATGAGGCAGAATGCACTCACTGTGTTACACTCACAAAAGCCTATTGTCAATAATTAACTTTTATCAGCTTTTTTTTTTTTATCACTGTCTCTTTATTCGGTCAAAGGCTCACACACAATGAGGAGGAAGAAGCCTTAACTGATGTTCATTATCTGTTTAGGCATATTCACGGGCAAAAGCGGTGGCCGTTCCTCCAAAGTAGCAAACTTATCACACTCAAGCTGATGAGTTCTCAGAAAAATTCTATTCTACCATCAATCACACAGCTCCGGGTTCTGTGGTTAGAATAAAGCGCCTTTTTTACACCAGCCTGTTACATTCAGGTCAGGTAAACATTTTTCAAATAAAACAGTGCTGGGGTTTGCATAAAGGGCCTATAGCTCAGTGAATTTAGATGTTAGTGCAAATGCATAGTTATAGATATAAGGATTAATTCCTTTCCCATTATAAGTCATAGTATGCCCTCACTGTGCTGAGGTGCTAGAACTCACCGTGACTACAGTACATCGACCACTGAGGGGACCTACCTGTGAGCTGTTGCGCATCTCTAAAATGCAAGACTCTCTCTGTTTGTTAGGGCAGACTATTTATTTTACAGCTGACTTTATGAAACAGGCCAACACAGTGGGACTAATAGTGAGCTGCCAGCTTTCTGGCAAGCTGGTAAAAATCAATCTATCTCTTCGCTTGTGTCTGCAAATCGCCACTGCCAGTATAGTGTGAATTAGTGTGAATTACAGCCAGCTAACATGTATGTCTGTTTTAAAAAAAATAGAAAAGAAAAAAAAAAAAAACTGCAAATTTCGCATTCAGATTAGTCAGCACAAATGCAAAGTTATCGCATTAAAATGTAAACCCGGGACCTGTGTTCTCGTCACTGCCAATCAAAGCTGGAACAGATAAATACTGAGAGAGTCAGTTGTTGTGGGACTGAATGCCAATGGAAAACTCTCCCATTGCATTCAAAAGAGCTTCATCAACTATAAGAACAGAACATGATGTTGCGTGATTTGAAAATGGGAAAAGTTTCTAAATGTAACCTGTGAATAATCTATTATGTTAGTAGTTTGCAAGTCTTGTGAGGCAAGCATTGCCATTGGCTGAGGTTGGCTGAGGTTTTACGTCTACAAACATAAATGAAAAAGATAAATGAAAAATAAGCATTATCAGCACAAAAGAACTCTGTGAATACTCCTGATAGATTCACATAGTATAGCTGCGTGATCTTCCAGAAGCTGGGCACAGATTTTCAATGAGCAGTCAGTAGCAAATATTACAGACAGTTCCATTTTTTTTCATGCTGATCCTCCAAAACAGCACTGGGAAATTTTCTGGGCTGCAGTGCATGTGTGAAAACACCATTAGATTCTGCGCCTTCTCCTTTCTTCTGTTTAATGTGTTAAATATGTTCACAAAACTGAAATTTGTCCAGATGTTAGATTAGCTTTGCTTTGCTTTTCTGCTGTAAAGCTCAGCTTTAATCCTCTTCTCAAATTGATTAGTTGACTCCTCTGTTGTGGGATCCCATTATTTTCATGTTGCCTTCTGTAGCTGCAGTTCACCTCAGTTTTACTTGGCTTTGTCAGCCCCTTAGATCATTTTTTCTTTTCTTCCCTCCATGCGGACACATGCAGCATTTTAACATCCATATTCCACACGCATTCAGTTACATTTCCATGTTTTTCCAATGGAATTTGTTTTAACATCTGAGAATAGCATGCAGGTACACAGCATGTTTGCCAGCTGTGACTTATAAGACAAATCTTTTCTTCAAAATCCTGAAAAAAAACAAAAACGGATTACTATCAAGTTTAAAGGTATACGGTAGGAATTTCTCCCATCTAACGGTGAAATTGTATTTTGCATTCTAACAAATCGTGCTCTCTAGTGCCTCATGTTTTCAAATGGGTATTGCAATTACGATAGCCGTCATGCATAAAGAAATAATGACAACATGCCTTTTTAATTCCCTTTTTCGCTATTTTGGCGACGATGATTCCTTTTCCAGTGGCCCAGCATCTGACGATCTTCCATTATGGTATTAAAGCGCAATGCAAGCTTTCAAATTTGCGACTTAATGATACATTTAGGATTGGTCGACAGTTGAGTTGGATAGTTGAAATAGGCTCCACCTTTACCTCTAACCCAGAAGAGACTTTGAAAAAACAAGCATGGAATTTAAATGAAAGAATACACCAAAACACAGAAGGAGAAGGTGAAAAGGCACCTTTGTGTGCAAGAACAAGTAAGAAACACCAGACTATCTTCAATCTTTTCTAAGACTCAACATAGTCAAGTCAAAACATAGGTTCCCCTCCTGTGCATGTATACAAGAACAAGGTCTGTAGACCAGTTAAATGGCTAAGTCCGTATGTAACCATGGGTCAACTCAGCTGTGCATGTAACTGTGCTGACAGGATAGCCGTGTAAAAGACTGTCAGTACTTGCCCAGGAAGGCAAAGAATGGGTTATAGGCTATTAGGTCCTCACTAATTCTTTGCTTACAATTGTATAATTAGCACCAAATAGGAAATACACAAACAGAGTTGGGAGCGCAATGCAAATTGATTGGTCACTCTCCTTTGTATGGGAGCCAAAAACAGATAGGTCATTCAAGCCGTGAACTGAAACAGGAAATAAAACAGAGCTGTGGAAATACATGAACATGAAGATAAAACCAGAGAATGTCCATGGATGTTCCTGTAAATAAAGGCAAGTTCAAATAAATACTGTTAATATGACTTCAGATGACTGGAAGTGCCCTGTGATGAGTCCCATTCATCACTTAGCCACACACACACACACACACACACACACACACATGCAGCGTTCCATTCCACCCTTTCCATCAACAAACACAGACCCAGATTTAGAACCACAGAAAAATGCCAGCAATGAAACAGTGTTATGAGAACAACCACCGCTGCCAAGTGAATTTCTGCTTTTCTCAAGCAGTGTGTGTGTTTGTGTGTTTTTGTGTGCAAGAGTACACGTGTCAAAGAATTAGCATTCCTGTGGACTTTCTCAAACAAGTTTAGCAAACCCAAAAGTCTCTGCTCATCCTCAAAGCTGAGAGCAACAAGTCGACCACAACCTTTCTGCTCTGTGTACATTTCCTCAACACTCACATTTGCAAACCACTAAATAATTTGAAGACGCTCTTGGGAGTAACCCATTAAAAATGAAGTGACCGTCAAGGTTCACGCGCAACTTTATTTTCACTGCCTGTTTGTCTGGTAAGTTGAGATGCACTGCGAGGTGAACCTGGACTGAGGAAAAAAGTCATTATCTTCGCATTTAGCTTAGCCGTCGCTGTCGGTGGGGAAAACAGCCCGTTCCCTGCCTCCAATCTGCTGTTATTCGTATTACTATTGAAATTTATGGATCTCAAATGCAATTTTCCAATGGTTTTAATGCTATTGGCAACTTTAGTCACTTGAGCAGTGACATAGGGTGGAAAAAATATGCATGGGAGTGTGTGAACGTGAAGGGTATCGTACACAGGGGTATCGTTACTCAAAGCTATCATCTGGTGCCACTTTAACACACGCAAAACCAGCTGTCTTTACAATAATGTTAGAGAATGATTATTTTTTTGGGAAGTAAAGTCATAAAAATAATATACTCTAATTTAAGAAGAAACCAATTAACCTGGCAAAGCCTTAAACATTTTTATACCATTATTTTTCACTATGTTGCTTTTTTTTATTTTGTGAATGAATTTCAAATTCATTCATAACAGTTGCAGCTGGGCATATTTTGGGTTTAACCCCAACTTTAAGCAAAGCATTCTTTTGTATTCCATGATTAAGAGTGACTCTGCGTTTCAGTGATGTTTTACTATTCCGTAAGATGTGAAATCCTATTACAGAGGTAAAAAATAAAAGATTCTCACAGATCACGAAAAATATTGACTTGAGCAGAGATTCATTGAACTTCTACAAACTCAAGGAAATGGTACAGTAAATTCCAACAAGTGGCCAATAGGTAAAGACATGGAGTTAAATGTAAATATAATTGTACATTATAGAATATCTCAAGGTGTGGTACATTTAATCGAAGAAAAAAACAACAGGATAATTCTATTGACATCATTGATTTGTTATTTTCCATGCTCACTGTAAGCTGTTCGGGTATGACGGGGCTTGTCCCAGCTGCTGTCGGCCAGACAGTGATAATCATCCAAAAAAGTCACTTATCAATATTATTATCAGTAGATTATTAAGTAAACCAACAAGTGAAGGTGGCCATGCCTGTATGATTATCATGGTGCTGGAGTATGTGTGGGGCTGGACCCAGATGCAGACCCAGAGCACAAGGACACATGGGACAAGGGGAAAACTGAAATCTATGTCTAAAAAAAAAGACAACAAAATACACAACTCCTCCAGAATACCAAAAACCAAAACTCTACTTGAGAAAAACAAAAGCCCAAGAATAACAAAAACTTAGAGGCCAAGAGAAAAAGAAACTGGAATAATAACTAGGGAGCTAAAAACAAGGAGCCAGGAGAAACACAAGAGGAATTAACAGGAACAAGAGTAGAAAGACCACTGAGCAGTGATGGACTGATGAGGATGAATGGGCAAAGATCTGATGAAGAATGACTGAACCAGAGAGCTTTTATGAAGCCGAGGACGATTGGTGAAATGAAACAGTGTGAAGGCAGGAAGCACAGGTGGCTAGAGGGGAAAAGTTCTCAGGAGCTTGTGGGTGAGAATAGCAGTGAAACACAGAAAGATCTGACAGGAAACTAAGAAAGACATCAAAATAAAACATAGGAAACAGAACGCAGTATCATTTCTATTGAGCATTAATTGTTGGGTCCTATCTAAAATAGTGTCTGAACCACAGCTAGACTATCCTGCTGTTCAGTTAAATCTAGGTGCCATTAACCTTTTGTTATAGTAACATTATTCACATTTATGGGTACAAAGTGTCAACTACTTTTTATGACACCAATCTTAATTTGCTTTAAACTACTTTAAATTATTCTTACTTACTTTACATGACAAGATGATTTGTTAACCTAACCAAGTGAGCCTAAACCTGAATAACAGGTGTGCAAAATATTTCAAAAGTGAAAATGTGAGCTGTTGGACACTGACCAGAAATGACAGAAATTAGCAAATAATACTGTAGGTTTCAACATGCTATGGGTCTTTTCATCCTTTAAGCAAAAACCTTGAAGTCTAATCATGAACAGTGCTTAATTTACAACATATCCATTTGCTTACATTGAGGCTTTAATAGTGTTCAGACTTTAAGAAAACAGTACATAATTACATACATTCCTCCCTTGTGTAGTATTCCCATTAAAAGCTTTTTAAATGGGCCAATTTGTCTTTTTGATTCATAATTATTCACAGTCAGGTGCTTTTTTTCTCTTTTTTACGTAAAGAGAGAAGTGAAAGGTCCTAATGAGAAAAAAGTAAAGAAAAACTGAGTGTATAGACGTTGACATGAAGAAAACATTTGCTGGTCTGCGTTTCAAAACGGAAAGAACAAATTTCTGTTGCCTCAAAGGTTTCTTTGTCCCTCAAGATTCCCTTTATTGTTTCAAGTTCTACATTTACACGTCTGCGCCAGTTCGCCACAGAATGTAGTTGTCCTTAGAAGGGCAGAAAGGATGAGACACTTTGGTTCTCTGGGCAATGTTGTGAGAAATGCGTCACTTTGGAATCTTTTTTTTTTAGCTTCGCAGCAAGGAGCCCCTACATCACACACACTGATCCACGTCCAAAATCTCATCAGCGACAAATCTTGATATCTGAGCTGACGGTATAATTTTACCTGGTGCAAGAGGATAAAAAACAACTAAATCACTGACCGCAACCATTGTAAACATTACTGTGTGGTTTCGTGACCTCTCGTGACCTGAAAGACTACATAGAGCAGCTTTGATGGAGACGCTGAAAGCATGTCTAACTGGAAGAACATCAGAGCACTTTCACTTCTGTCTACAGTTTATACTGAGGAGACCACTGCTGTTATCACAGATGGCCTTCAGACGTATGAAATGTAAATTCATGTGTATTTGACAGCATGTGTGGTTCACATTTTAATGTATTTGGCATTGGGCGCGGTACACTGTGCCAGTGTCAGGTGTGTTTGTTCTTTCATGTTTCCATAGCTGCTGGCATGCATCGTTTTCAAACTCCGCTCGTTCAGCCGTGCATTACTTAGCGATGAATAAAACACTGGGCTTAGGGTTTTCCACCACAGAGTATGATTCAGAGATGTTAATCAGGGAACATGACAGGGATCTGCACAGTGTCTGATTTGGACCAATCGGCTCTGTTTACAGTGTTTCATGCTACATCCCGGAGGAAAAGGAAGCAAAAAAAATCTTTATCGCATTGATAATATCCTGACAGGACTGCAGGGGGTGATGGAGAAAGCAGATGCAGAGCGGAGGGAGGCACAGACTGAGACGTATTTGAAAGGTTATGAACTGAATAAACAAAAAAGGGGTTTTTATTTATCTTGTGTTTTTTGGCCGGGACAGCTAGAAACAAACTCGAGACCACATTGCAAAGCGTTCACCCAATGTCTTTCCATGTTGATGTTCTCATGGGCACAACTGTGCTTAGTTTAAAAGCAAAAGAAACAACACATGGACTCAAGTTGAATATGTCTGTTAAAATTATGATTATTATTGTGTGTTGCTGCAGGATAAGAGGAATCTGTTTTAGTGATTAGTGTGGTAACTTTCTTTCTGAAGTTGTTTTTTTCCCATACTGAACAGATTGGCCAGGACCTATTATGGATAAAAAAAAATTAAAAAATGGACGAGGTCACTTGACCATGATAATTCATTGGTGAACTGGTGTTTTCAAGTCTTCGGTTTTGCATTTGGCCCTTGCCACATTTGTCATTTTTGAAGTAGAAGTGGCTGTCCTTGAACTAAAGACCCAAGCCTGGAAAGTCGTACATGAGAGATTACTGGGCAAAAATAATTATACCAGCAAACATCAGCAAATGAATCAGAATGTTTTAAACAAAAAAGGGAAAACAATCATCGAGATGACAATCACAATAAAAAAAGTATATAAATAGTGATAGAAAAGTAAATAAAATCCCTATTTAATTAAATTTTTGTATCTAATTTTCCAATCGATGGCACTGATGCATTAAAAAAAATAAAGGAAAAGTAAATTATACTAAAACAGCAACTGGAGGAGCAAACCCAGGCTAATAAACATGGCTCGATATACTGTAAAAAAAAAAAAAAAAGTAAAGCTGGGCAAGAATTCAGCTTCTTCTGGGAAAAAAATGCTTTTGTAGCTGTCATTAAATACAAAGTGATATTACAATGTCCCAATTTGAACATTTGCACCTCACAGCTCTCAGCAGGTTTGAACTTCCACTTCAGCTTCAATGGAAAGATTCGTAGCGCATTCAGTCCATTAGCCATTTGATTTATTTTAAGAACCACAAACTGCAGCATTCCATCACTGTCTGGATAGTGCTGAGGTCCATTGCAGCTCTGTTGTACTGTGTATCAGATTTCATCAACATTTTTTTCACTTAGCTTTAATGTGTTCAGCAGGTTTTTCACATTCTCACATTCATAGAGTCTTCACTGGGTCAGAAACCAATGAGGTCCAGTCTAATGACCAATAGTGGTGTTAAGTTTGAACTTAAAATAAAGTCACATGTGATTATATGTACTAATGTAAGTGTACTAAGTGTATGTACTTATAATAGTATGAGTTGTCTTATAAAAAGTATACATGCTAGTATACTTGTAGTGGAAGCATTCAGTGTTTCATACAAATGGGAAAACTATTGGGGTTTTTCATTTTTGGAGGCTCAGAGTCTGAGCAGTACGTAAAAGAACAGGTAATCCTTTAAAGAATGATTAGGTGCATGTATCTCAAATTTGTACTTCAGTCTAGTTTTAAGTAACAGTAATACTCAAGTTTTCAAAAGTTTCTTCTGCATTTGCGTGTTCCCGAACAGCCTGACATTAGTCTGCTTCACAGTCTCACACCTCAAACTATATTTCCAACACCACCGTGTTCTGAGCCATGCATTCAGGAGTTATTACTCCATTATCACATGGATGCGCATTATCAGAGGATGAAAATGAGGCTGGTCACACTGTCACAGCAGGTAGGAAACTCCTTTTCACGGCCCCACACTCAAACCCCTCTCGGCAAGGACAGTGGCGATTAAATTAAGATGACAGAACGTGCTTTTACTAAGCTGTATGTCAAACTGCAGGCCTTGCACAGTAACCTGTGATTAATGTAATCACACCAAGGCCTGTCACCTTTCCTTCAACAGTCCCATGCTTTTATTTTCCTCTTTCCTAGATGCAAGAAAAATGGGGAGAGGGTGAAGTTACCTTTGGTGGTTTATCATAATAATAATAATTCTAATTATTTCTGGCAGTTCCCTTAATATCATAATGATTTTTGGATAATCTGTTATGTGGAGGGCTGATGTTAATAAATCTGTCCCGGAGAGCCAGCTCCAATGGAAAAGATTAGTGTAGTAATGCTCATGCTCCAAGTTGTTCTTAAGGGCAGAGTATTTAGAATCTAAGCCATGTCAAATATGACGCAAATTAAACGGTGCACTGAATAGGTGCTGAATTGGGAGGAATTTGTGGTATGAATGTAACTGCAGGCACAGGTTTATTGAAGCTGACAGGAAATAATGAGTTTCCAAAAGGTGCGAGCCTAAAGTTGAGGCAAACTCGGCTCACACTCCCTATTTTAACCTTGGGTGGCTGAGGTGTAAAGATTGTTAAAAAATTTTGACAGGCACTATATTTTGTTTGTGTGTGTGTGCGTGTGTGTGTGGGAGAGAGAGAGAGAGAGAGATGAAGAAAGAAGGGGAGAGAGAATTTCATTAAAAACGAGACAGCTGAGAGATTAATCGTCCAGTTTATTCTCAACTTCTGTGTGTGTGTTGTTTGAGCCACAGGTGTTTCCACTGGGCTCAAATAAACACCAGTCCATCCATCTTAGACAAACTCCCTAAGCCACCCCCCCCCCACCCCAGCCCTTGCTTACAAAAATATGCCTCCCTTCATACCTGCGTCAGTTTATTCCACCCCCACCGTCTTCTTCTCCTACTGTCTTCCTCCACTGAAAACCTTTCACTAAGCTGTCTTGCTTACAGCAGAGAGGGACTACACTATTAAACATTCTAACACCGAGGCATACCAGTAACTGTATAAAGACTTCTGCCCACATAAGATTACTTCTGTACATGCAGTGAAGCAGCATTTGATGTCAAATGCATGTTGGGGAGATCATTACACCCAATAATACTGGGCTAAACTGAGGGGCAGGCTGGTCACGCCCAATGAAGTAAACTTTTGGTTACTACTGATCCCCTTCACATAAGGATAATATAATTAACTTAACTAGTCTGCTTATATTTGTATAAGTATAGTCTGCTTATAGTATCTGCATTCCTACTAAAGTGATTAAGACATATAAAACAGAAAAGTACAAGAGACAAAGGCCTTAACCTGCCAAGCCTTTGCAATATATAATAAAATAATTTCCCTCTGGGATTATTTAAGTATTTCTGATTCTGATTTCTGATTCTGAATCATATTGAGAAAGACTGGGAAAACATAAGATCCTGATTTCATATGCATTTAAAAAGTTTTAAAAAGGCATCTTAGGTCCAGGCTTGAGCTGAATTTATACATGCAGAATACTTCAAAGGCTGGAAAAACAGCTGCTTTTATTTTTCTTTTATTTTCCTATATTTTTGTTTCTGTTTGCAAGCGCCGCATTTTTTTTCATTTGAGTCGGTGATCATATTCGCATGTAAAAGGGTTCTTGCATACATCAAAGTGAGTAAATGAAATGTTTTCATGATTGGTAGGGAACAGCATCTGAGGGGAGGGACAAGCAGTTTTTCATCTCCGCTGGTTGTTTATCTTGCAACCATTTTCCTCCAGTTTGGATGCTTGACTGTGGGGTAGCACACCCAGGAGTGGGACCCGTGACCCCTCCTGCAAATCGTTAGGGGTTTTCATTCAGGCACAGGATTTTTGCGAGTACATTTAGAACCACTAACCGAGATTCACAGGTAATTAACTTAGTGCTACTGTCCAAAAGCAGTGATAGGTTGAGCAAAATGCGATGCAGTGACTTTGTCTTGATAATGTATTTCTTGCTTTTATGTGTTCACCTCAAAGGGCGACAGTCATTTTCTCATAATTGTGAAGCGCAAGGATCATAAAGGGTTAAATTATCCTTCCACCTGTTCTCCATACACACCCAGTCCATTCCTTCTTTTATCATTCACTGAATTCACTCAATTCGGCCCCAATGCAAAGCTAATTGGTGATTTCTTCTGCCTATTCAGTGCATATGTTGTCAACCTAATCTATTAAGATCAGAAACTCTAAAGGGTGGACGACCAAAATTTGATTTATTTATAATTGGTTTGATAGTATAGTAATATGATGCAGTTCAATGTTTTGGTTTTTCTTTTTGATCAATGTATCTCATTAAGAAATATCATTTATAAATCATTAGTTTATTTATCTAGTTGTTTTCCTTGTTTTGATAAAGTATTCTTGAGTTCTTATTAGTATCATCCATAGTTGTCTTTGTTATAATGCCTCAGTTCTGTTTAGTTGCTTGTTCCACCCTTTCACCAGAAGTTTAATCAGTTCTCAGCTTTATACTCACCTGTATTCAATCTATTTCAGCTGCTGCCCCTCACTAATCTGTGCTTTTGTGGTGATTATGCTCAGTGTTTGGTTCCAGATCCTTGCCATCCCAATCGGCGTGGTTCTTCTCACTTCTTCTGTTTAATGCAGGTCTCTTTCTTTTTTTTCTTTTTTTTCATTCACTTACACTTGAGTTTTTGTTGTATGGTTCAATTTAAGGTTTTCCAGCTTCACCTAGGTTTTTGTCAGTTTCAAAATAAACCTCAAGTCAAGGGTCCATCAACCCTCCGTCAGCCGCACTGTTTCTGAGTCCTCGTCTCTTTCCCACTCAGCCGTGACAGTAAATATTCCAAATAGTTAAATAACTAAATATATAAGTGTAAAGAAAGGTGACTCAATGTGTGTTAATAAAGGAACGTTTATTTGACCTAATTCTTTACTTAAACAAACAAGTGTGGCACATATCAGTGGCACATCATCAATTAAAGACTCGTTCTGATGCACATCCAGCAGCACATCATCAAAGCATGCAATCACGAAACTACAGTATTGAATATGAATTGCCCAATTAGATGCTCTAAATCCCACTTAATGCACCAAGTTGTGACCAACTTGTGTCTTCAGTGTTCTTGTTTTTGTTTGTTGTTCTTGCTTCTGTCATTTTAGCATTCAACATTCAGCGATTGATCGTGATGTTTTCGGGGGACGAGCCTTCAGAACTGCTGGGCAGCCGCTATATGCAGTCAGTGTCGAACAGTACTTTGCCCAGTGTTACGTCCTACCGATAAAAATGGAAACAATTTACAGATATTAGGGTGCACTCTCTGTTAAATGTGTCAGTGTTTGTCACTGGCCATGTTATGTCTCCCTGGCAAGCAACAATTCATTATTCCCTCATATGAGGTGGGTGGAGGGCCCGGTGTGATAATTAAGTCATGTACAGCCTTAGCTGGTCTGGTGTTTGCAGATGGAATAATGCCGCACAGCACGTTTTACATATTTTTCCGATGGTTGTAAGGAATATTGCTTTGTGTTAGTGGTGCAGCCAAACCCTAATCCCATTTATTTAGTCTATAATCCATGCATTGTAAACAATCAAAGAGTCTATGTATAGTTAAAATTTACTCGAATCTTGTTACGGGCAACACCTAAAAAAACCTGTGACTTTCTCAAGTGGGACCAACATCTTATTCAACAGTAGCTTTTCACCAAAACTGTCAATAATAAATAAATGTAAAGAAAAAATTTTGAATATTTGGAAAGTGAATGTGCTCAGGGAGGGCCTGATTGGATTATTTTTAAATGCCTGAGGGCCAACGGTCCCTGTGAAAATTATTTTAGAATTAAAAATGAACTGTTCATCAGCAGGAAGTGAATTTGAGGAGTTCTTTCTGAGAATGCCATCAGGAGAACATGTCCGTGGTACAAAATCTCAGCTGGTCCGCAGATGTGGCAAAAAAAAGTCATCATCCCACATTAAATAAATCACGGTGACAGAAGCGTATATGTGTAAACAAAGAGAAGCGGACAAGTAGTTCGTACAGTCGAGATCTGGATCGTGAAAGAGAAGCCGCAACTCGATATCGGGGCACTTTCGGGAGCAGGCTGCAGGGTGAAACTCTGCTCCGGCTGCTGTTGAAACAGCAGTAAACCTAAAACTCTCCCGTGTCAGTCAGCCGGCCTGCTGAGCAGCCCTCGGGGGAAGAGTTTTATGGAGTTTGTGGGTCGCTGTTTTGTGGACGGGCATGAATCTCCTGTCTGCTGTTGCGGATCAGACAAGTGCCGGGTTGGGATCTTCGGGAGGATTGGCTGAGACCCCTTAAGTTATGGCTGGGAGGAACGGCTCTTCTGCACGCACCGCTTTATGGGGTCGCCAACTGTGAGAAACCTACCTGGACACACGCAGATGTATCGAACCTGGAGGCTTGTAGGGCTCCCCCAGTGATTCAATCCAGGTGATTAACAGGCTAATCATCAAACTCTCTCTTTTTACCCTCTCAGAGGCACACATAAACACACACACATACACAGAGTCTCCATTACCCTTTGTTTGACCCTCACAGTTCAGTTAACATACTCTTACTTTCTCCTGTTTTTTACCCACTCAGCTACTCCACTCCTCCACGTAAACCTTCTGCCCTTTTGTTTTAATCCCTACAATTCCCTGCTTAGGACAAAGAGATAATTAGCTCGATGTTAGCTCTCAAATAAGAGCAGGACCTGCACAGCTCGCTTTCAAATCTGTGGAAACACTGGCTCACGAGCTTCGTATTGTTGGAGCGGCGTGCAGAAGCCCTGCTAACAAAGGCATGTTAAAAGCATCACGGCGGATGACTATTGGCAAGACTGGCCACTGGCGGATGACAACTCTTCAAAGTGACATGGAAAAACATGACTGGAGGGGTTCTGCCTTAACACAACTGCTGTCAACTAAACTCAGAAAGAGACAGAGAAAATTATGTAAAAAAGAGGGAAAAAGGAGGAGAAAGTTTGAGACTGGGTCAACTCTGCACACCCTTGTCATTTATCATTAGCGTACCAGTTCTCCCACTGTAGCCTTGTCGCTACCAACAGCTCTCTCTGACACACAAAGCAATGTGCGAGGGGCCAACTTGTCCCAGGGCACAATGGAAAACATGTCAAATGGAAAGTCAACAGGAAAAAAAAAAAGTGTGTTGGAGGTTGTCAGTTTATTCTGGGGGAATTCTTCACATTTCTCCAAGCCCACATCATAGAGTTCAGTGAAGGATTCTGCCACACCATCAAATAATATGCTTCCATCAAAACAGAGATACAAGGCTTTCATTCAGTCATCCCCGAGAGGTCTGAGTCTACGTTTCTCAGTCCAACAGAATCTCACCTGGAGCTCATGTCAAAGGTGAACATGGTGTCTGCCTTCAAAATATATTATGACTGTTGGTTCCACAGAGTCAGGGTCCTAATAACGGAAGGCTATGACTCAAACTCTTATTTTGGTAACAGCAAGAACCACAAGTAAAACTAAGGCCAAAGTGCATTTATTACTGGGTCAACAGTCTGAGCAAAGATGATGTGTTAACAATATGAAGCTGACAGTATAAACTCACTAAATATGGTTGTGTATTTCTGTGATGGATGAATATGTGAGTCCTGTGGGGTGTGCAGTGGTGCAAAGTGTTTTTCATAAGGTTTCTTACACAAAATAGAAATAACACATTGATAAACAGCTGCAGTAGTATTAGAGAGGAAAAAAGGAAAAATGGACAAAACTCCTCTCCAGGAACTACTTTAATAAGCCAATCAAGCATGTGTGTTTGCTTAACCAGAAACAGCTTCTGAGTTACTTGCATTTCGATGGTTGTCATGCTAGACATGTTTTTAAACGGTGTTTGCAATCCACCTAAAGTTCATCTTCCCCTTTACCTGCTCCTACCTTGACTGCATGAATCCCAGATCCATAACATCCAGAACATCTAGAGGCGAAAATCTGTATGTCTTTTAATCATCAGTTTAACAGGACACTTCGCAGTGTCATTTTTTTTTTTATTAAGTCACAATTTTTCAACATGAATTTGGTCTGAAAATCATCTGGACGCGATTTTGACATGAGCTTGCCATGAAAAATAATTCCAGATGACAGCCATATCACATGGATTGGCATTACACGGTGAGTTATTCCCACACATACATTTATTGTAATAAATCAAACACATGGACAGCACAACAAAAATGTAATTCAAATTAAATAGAAATTGTGATGACAAAAAAAAAGATACATTTATTAAGCTGAGTATGGTTTCTCTCCCTGTAGGTTCCAGCCAAGGCAAATATTGGCTGGGCTGCTACAAATACATGTAAAATTAAACTTTTTTCTAAGTGTAATTGACACTGGCAGTTAGGATTAATAGTGCTTGTCACTGTGATTTCTGCAAGTATGACATCACAGCTGAATGTCCCAGCATCTGAACACTTGTGTGTGCCTGTGTATGTGTGTGTGTGTTTGTGTGTGTTTTCTTGTTTTTGGAACCTCTTTAGGACTTTTTCTGCTAAAAAGTACCCTGTGGCCATGAGGAATACCTCTTGGTAGCTCCGGCTCTTGTTCAAAATCAGACAAAACAGTGTCCTAGTGAAACTGAACAAAAGGTTGAATTTGGGTCTCAACGTGAACTGATAATGTTTGATAAGGTTAGCGTAAAGGTTAGGCTCTGAAAAGTTACTGGAAGTCCTTGCACTGAATAAGATCGGCGTGAAAAGGTTTGGTTGTGTTTATGTTTGGACTAAAGTGTCCTTTGAGCAGAGATTCAGTCGTGACGTCCACACGGGGCTAAAGTATTCCAGTGGGCTCAGTGTACGCTTTTATCCGCATAGCGAACACCCACCACCCACCCCCTGACCTTAACTCTGCGCACCATCTCTCCCAACCCGCCACTCTACTCCTCCAAACCCACCCTGCAGGTCTGCGGGCGTGACCGTTTCCAGCCCGCAGTGAGTCACAGTAGGCAGGAGGAAAGAGAGGTGACGGGGCTGTGAGAGACGTGAAAAAGGAGGAGGGGCCCGGAGACACTGAAAACCACCACGGGAAGGAGTGAATAAATATCAGCCCCTCGCACTCACAATAGACTTCCAGCGGTTGTGTGTTGCATGACAACGGGCCACCTGGCACCGAAAGGTCAGCCGTCAAACCGCTGACGGCAGACGTGAGAAATTACAGCCGGCTAAGTGACGAAAACAGCGAGAAAACTCTATGCGTCCGCCAAAAGAGGGAGTGTTCTGCGTTAAAGATGATTGCAAGGCTCTATTCATTATAAGACCAACCATGGCAGAGGCCAGAAAACAACATCCAAAATTAACAGCATAAATGATATAAGACCACAATCTCTCTTTCCCCTCGCGGTGATTTTTGTGACTGTTTGCTGGCTGGGGTGATGGGAGTCTTCCCTTATTCATAACTCACTGATGAGCCTGTTTTTGATGAGCTGCTCGCCAGTCACATGTCTGGAAAAGGCAGAGCAGAGGTACTCTGGGGTTATGGATGCACCATGGAGTGATAATTGCAACTTGGCGTGTGCGTGAACTACATAAACGAATGAACCTTTATTTAGGTTAGGAAGTGATATCAGAATACTTGTTTGATGGCTCACAGGAATTTCCCTTGCAGAAGGTTTTCTATGAAGAGATTACAGCGCTCTACACCCTTGTTTTCTCTGTCTTGAACATTCCAGCAACCGCAGATTTGACTCAATAACTTCTCCAAAAAATGATGTTTTATTTTTTTTGCTTTTGTAATGTGTTTTTCCCAGTATAGTTGAGCTGTTATTTTCTACACAATTAATATCCACTGACAACTTAATCATGTCCTGAAGAATTTGTCACATCTCAGGACAGTGACGTCATTGTTTTATAAATCCTGGCTGATACAGTGAAGTTGGAATGAAGCAATGGCATTGCTTCATCCACTATTTTTAGATCCTAAAAGGTATTTTGGACAAGTAGAACATATGAATATTGTCATATGTACTTATGGAAATCCTATGTAAGTAAAAATAATAATAAAAATAGTTTGATACAGTTGTTGAAAGAAGATCAAAGATATAATTTTGATGTCTTTAAATGTCAGAACAATCAGCAAAACCACCCAAAATCATCGGCAGGTGGGAGTATCAAGTGTGGCCACTGACAACACATAGCTGTGTCTTTTGAAGTGACCACTCACTGACCAGAGACGGCCATATGCAGCAGCTCTGATGCAATAAATAATACATTTTTCGTTGCATTCTCTTTAAAGGGCAATGCCTCATGCCCCAATGACAGCTGAGACAGGCTTAAACACGCCAGTGACAATGCTGGCAATAAGTGGGTAATAAAAATGGAAGAATGGTGGATGGAGCTTTTTGGGGATTTTTCTCTGGGAAAACAAATGCTGAACTTAACAAAGCTGTGTTTGGATGCTGAAGCGATACCAGGACACTGGTAGCATTGTCTCCAATTTTTTCTTATGAAATGCAAAATATAAACAAAAAAACAAGAAATGGTTTGCATGTTTGGGCAGTTGAACCTTCCAAAGATAGATAAAATTAGATTACACATGTTTTTTTCCACCAAAAATGTACTTTATGTACCTCAGTTTATGTGAGGCTTTTAATTAATCCAACTGAGGCATAAATCAAGAAAACAGAAGAGAATCCACTGGGGGAAAACAAAGGCAATGAAGAAAGGGCAATGAGAGGAAATGATCCGACAAGGATTGACCGTTAACTAGAGGTAGATACGCCGAGGGAAATAATTGCAAAGGGGAGGCAGTTAGCAAATTAAACCCGGTATGACGTAGAACCTGTAAAGATCAGGATTCAGTATAAGCCACATCCTTAGATTTACATTTTTGTGTTTGATCCTGTCAACATTTGATAAGAATATGTTAAGTGTGTGTGACTGGAGACTGTGGGTTTTTTTTAGCAGGGATGGTGGCGTCTTTATTTGATTTAAGATTGATGCTCATTTCGATACTCTGCACTAGACTAAGCAGATACAGACCTGCAGGCTGGGAATTTATTTCTACTTTCCAGTGCTGAGCAGCTGTGGGCTCTGAGCCATATTCGTAGGATATTTGTAATGTCTACACACACACACGCACAGACACACACATTACAGTCTGTAAAAATATGTATGTATAAGGTCAAACAGATGAAAACTAGACACACACAGACCGAGAACACCCAACATGTTCAGAGACACGAAGCCGTAAAGGAAAATGGCAGCCAAACATACACAAACACATGCGCACACACCACACCGCTGATGTAATTTTAATGTGCGACATTATCAGACAGTCAAACCCGGCTCCAGCATTTATGCGTCTGACAGATACTCATAGATCACACACAAATACTCAGATGTCAGTCTGGCATGAGGCGGGATCAAAATGATATAAAATCCTTTTAATGTTCATTTAAAGACGCATTTTTCTTGTGGCTTCGTATTTCACAGACTTTGTGACTGAGAAGTGCATCATGAATAAGTTGGCTCGAAACTCTTTTTGACGGGCCCACAACAGGTCTCAACTCATAAATCTCTTCCACTGATTTAAAAAAAAACTTAGGTCTGAACAATTTGGCTTTGTCAGATCAGAAGACGTTAATTACCACACGTTAACTCCAACCCCTTTGTTCAACTGAGGGTCAAGTATGTTTGTTACTTTGTTGTTTAGAAGCTTTGGCCACTCCGCTGATGGTCAGCCTCTGAATAAAGCCACTGCAAATTTTCCCAGCAGCTGGATGACTGAATTTTTCTTAATAAAGCCAGTGATTTGGCTGGCATTGATAAAAGAGCTGAACTGATGTAGTGAAGAATGATTTACTGTAAAGTGATAATCAAGTGGTATCAGCCAGATGGGACAGATTTTGTAATACAAGCTAGTGGCAGCAAGGAGGTCAAGAGCAACGGGAGGAACGGGAGGGAGATCGGACGGCTGGGGAAAAGAAATAAGTTAACGTTCTTCACTATTCACAGAAAAGCTAAAAGTATGACATCTGCCCAACATACATACAAGTAAAATACTATTCAAAGTTGGGATCCAACTCTTTGAGGGCGAAACAGAAATGTATGTCTGTTGTATCCCAGCAATAGCATTACACTGCCATGAGGTGTTTGGCTTTCTTCTGAGCTGTGCAACATCTGGAGGACCAACACGGATCGAAGTTCAAACGATGCAGTAAACTGGAAGAATCCCACTTTCCATCAGTTCCATTTCTTTCTGTCAGCACTGAGCTCTGCCGTAAAGTGCATAATGTAAAACAATCTTTTGATTGGACCGTTTCCCTCTTTCTGTTGTCAAGTATTTGCCCGGTCTAAAAAGAAAGACAGAAGAAGAAAAAAAAGACAACGATATCTCATAAAATTTTCGTATGCAGCTGTATTGACTGCACGATCGGGATGTTGAGAGCAACCTCTAAAAAGTTACAGCATTCTTCTCAGTTTGCAAATACCTCATGCAGGTAGAGTGGCCAACAAACCACAGGTTTCCTTGAAAGATTTTATTTCAAAAGGGGCACCGAATGTTTCCAGTTTATTCAACTTGATCTCGGACATTAGAAAATGAGCAATTTACATGAGCTTTTCTTTCTTTCTCAATAATACGGCAAGATAAAATATGTGACAAAGGGTCATACGCAATCCATCTTAGTGATAATCACAATGGCCGCTGATCAGAAATAGCATTGGAATGATTTCACCTCCCTATTAAAAGTGTCATATTGCGTTACATGAACTGCTGTTTCTAGTCACATTTATCCTTCTTCCTGCAGCTAGAAACAGTAAAATAAAGCTAGCTTACGGAAATGCCAAAGGCGACATGTAATAACAAAGGTGAGACTACAAGACGCTATAAGTGAGAGCAAACAGTCATTAGCAAGCTTCTAATTTTTCACCAAGTGTGAACGGACAGGAAAAAACCTGGCGTATCAGATAAAAACTTTAATCTTATGAGAACTGCTCCTGGAAAGCAGAGGTGTGTGTGTGTGTGTGAGAACACTTGAGATGAATTCTCTGCTGTCTGGTCAAATAAAGACAAACCTGAGGGAGCAGGACTGCGCCCACAGGTAGTGGGTGACATGTACATATGGTCGGGTCTGAATCCGTGTGTGTGCTAAAAAAGACTCGGTGCCACACGCGTGAATCGTGGCTGGCGGATTTGTCCAAAAAGCGTGTGAGGCATCACATCATGGTGACACATCTCTACAACAGCTCCCAGTGCTCCCAGCGTATGTGGCACAGATGGACTTTGACAGTGATAACGAGTGACAAGGAGACGGAAAGGGACAAATGGAGGGAAGGGGAGCGCACTGGTGGACTCTCAAAGCAGAGCAGGAGAACTTCTTGCATCTCGAAATTCGTTTCCTTTGTGGTTTTGAGATGGAGCGCAGCTCTACTTTCCCGGCAAAGCCTACAATTCACGGGATTAATTAAATGTTTGTCCCAGTTTTATGTGCTTATTTTTTAGGCGCGCACGAGCACCTGTGACCCTTTTCTCCAAAGACAAATCGCTGTCTCGCCTCTACAATAAATTGCCATCAGTTTACCGTCCTCATAAAGGAAGGTCCATCTTCGGGAAACTTCTGCGAAACGTATAAACCCAATTTGAACGCACCAAGAAGATGTGCCGCACGAAACCAGGCTGCAGACTTCAGAAAAGGTCTCCCCTTCCAGGTTATAAAGATAGATAGCCTCATTGTTCATCTTTACAGCTGTCAGTTAGCAGCCAGGGCTCAATGCATTTGTCAGCCTTTTCTTTAATAGAGAAAACAGCCTCTCCGCACAGCCATTGATTTACCTCCTCTGCTCTCACTGTCCTCTTCCACCCTGAGGTTTGATCAGGAGAGGTTAAATCAAATTTGCCCTGACTATTTTTCTGCATGTGTGTAATGAAAAACAAAGGAGATATTGGAAATCAAAAAACTCTAAACAGCGCACAAGGTTTAATGTTGCCGAGTGCACTTACTCACTTACACCTCGCCGCACTTGTGATTCTGCGCCTGTTCAGAGTGAAGCTGCAAATTGAGCAGCTGTTTTTTATCCCGTGAACAAAAGAGGCCCATTTGTATTAATTTGGCTAGCAGGCCTTTTTGGCATTCAAATGCGCCCCCCAGCAAGGCTGATTTGATTACACGGGTATCTGTTACTCTATCTCAGTGGGTAAAACAAGACTCCATCAGCAGAAGAAGTCGGCAGACCCCTAAACACTTCCAACAAAGCATCACATTCTAGCAAATATCGTCACGGCGAACGGGCACTCGTCTTAATGAACCTGTTAATGTGTCTTCTCTGTCTCTCATTTAAAATGCTCCCAGAGTGTAAACTCTCTTTCTGCACTTTCGTTCTTTTTTTTTTTGTAGCAATGTTCCCAGAGGCTTTTTTTTGTTAAATTTTTTTCCTTGTGCATTTGATTGCAAATTTCCAAATGAAAAAATCCATTATTTATTACAGAAATAAATTTACACAAAGGAACCCTATTATGTCTAATGTTACATTATAAAGGGTTTTAACTCAGTCATTTGTGATTTACTTTAATGAAAGAAGAATTACTATGCTTTTCCATTTTTTGTCATGTAATCTATTAAAAATTATATCAAAATGTTGGACGGCCAGAGTTTCTAATAATGAGCTCAGCATATGTAAAAGTAATCCTCGTCAGGCAAAAAGCCCAGGTTTCAGTTCTTCAGTATTAGCTCTGATTTTTTCTACCTGACTTTAGCTGGTCACAGATGTTCATCTATCTTCAAAGAGTTTAGAGATTTCTCCTTTTGTATAGTCAAAGAGACGTGGGCTCTGCATCTTTGCTGCTTTTGGCACAGCTGGGGAGTTAACAAATTAAGCTGTGTGCAAGATCAGGACTCTGACAAATGCTAAATGCAACAGATGAGTCTGACATCTGGATCATTTTCTATGTTTCGAATTTGCACAATGCAATGAAGTTCCACCTCCTATCAGAAAAACTCGATTTTGATACTGTTAGTATGCGCATGGCTACATTTAATCAGTAAAGCAGATCGTTTGAAAAGTTACAATTATTCATGTTTCCATAGAGTCGTTCAAAGTGAACAAACTAAGCTGTTTAATTTCACCAGAGGGTGGTGCCACAGACTATGTTGCCAATGGTCAATTTCTATTTAAAGAAGATTAATAACAATACAACAACTACTGCAGTGGACATCCACAGGAGGGAAATTAAAATAGTGCTTCTTTGACCACTTCTTTCTCATCTACGATATTATATTTGGGAATATGCTGATAGTTTATTTGAGTTTGAAAGTCAACCCAACCCTTAAACAAGTATTGATTCATTGCATTTTAAGTGGTTCCTAATTAGATTATTGTAATGTTTAATGTAAATTATCTTTATTATTTAATGCACTATATGAGTCCCCTGCAGAGTTGAGGAGTTGCTGTGGGAGGGTTTGGACTTAACCTGTGTGCTCTGTGAGGAACTGATGTATGAGACGATAATCTAAGCTGAAAGCTGGCTGTTGTTGCTCTGTGGAGCTCCTTTGAAGATGAAACACCAGACAGGAAATGGGTGTAAGGTCTTCATTTTTGGACAGCTTTCTTGAAAATGGGATCCTGCTGAGCTTTGCTACAGTAAACAGAACCTCCCAGGTTTTTACTTCAGTCAAGCTTAATCTCACGAGACAACATCCTATTCAACGACCCTCTCACTGTGGGACACCGTAATGGGCAAAGACTAATGGAAGCAGGGATGTTCCTCAAGAGGGACATAGAGCTCGAATTTTTCAAAGTTTTCAAACCGTTAATATCAGAAAACATGGACCAGTTTATCAATTCACATAGTGATTTCTATTAGTGAATCAAATAATTGCATTTTAATTAAGTAGTTTTTTGTTTTTTGTTTTTTTCATGACCTTTCATGAAAATTACCTTTTTTTTTCAAATCTGTGGCTGAAATGTAAAGAGATTTTCTATTGAACAAATGGTTGGCCTCCCCAAACACACACACACACACATTGAGATATGTTATCTGAAGCTCATATCTGCAGCTCATCTCCTCTCCGTCCCCTGGGAGATTAGGATCACAACCTGGTTCATCTTCAGCCAGGGCACAAATCTCTCGTACACAGAAAACCAGCTGTGGCACCAACAGTGAAGGGATGGCTCGCAGAAGCTCCGAGGGACAGATTTAACTCCGCGAAGAGTCTCGTGCTCCTAATGGGGAGGGCGCCAACGGTATTGCACACTGCGTAACAGACCAAGCCTGTGTGTGAAGAACAAGAAGACGGAGAGTCAGCAGCAACAGAATAATATGGCTGGAATTTGGAAAAGCCTGAAAACTGTCTCAGGCTCAAGGGTTAAACCAAGGTTTAAAAAAAAGCGGGTGAATGATTTGAGCGGTGCTAGCACCTTTGCTATTCACCCTCTGCAATGTAGAGTTCTTCATTAGCTCACCACACTGCCGTTTCCATTCATTTGTAGCATTCCAAATGCACAAAGGAGCATTACCGTTGGTCACTTCTCCCAAATCAATCTACAACTCCCACGGTTCCTTCAGTTTTTAAAGGTCTTCTGCCAGTACCCTCTTCATCAAAATTATACTTTACACTGTCTTGAGTGCAAACCTTTTTTCTTTTTTTTCTTTTTTTTTGTGGATGCTGATAAAATCAGACATAAATCCCTAAGACACAAGCATGGCATTTTAATATAGTGGAATAAATTTGTAATGGATATCTACACATATGAAGTAAGTTATTTGTGTTTTCGCGTCGAAATAGCATGGAGACTTAACTTGTGTTAAGAAATCATTCCATCTGTGCTGACCTATCATACTGTTGAGGCACACCATCTCACACACCAGTTATAAAGCCAACACAGTGTGATTGTGTTGCAGAAAGGGGGGGGGGACAACAGTGGGGATTTAAACTATACTGCCAAACACAAATCAGTCGCTGTGAATCTGCAGTGTAGAAAACGTGTGTGCGCTTATAAGTATAAATTGGATTTGCTGTCAAAAGATGGTAAAGAGCTCTTCATAAGGTCCAGGTGAGATATGGAGATGTTTTCCTCTAATTTGTTTGTTTTTTTAATTCCTGGTTTAGGATGACATCCTATTCTGGCCACTTAGCTAGGCTGACAGGCTACGAATGCATCAGGATAAATGTGTGTGTGTGTTTGTCTGTGCACATGCATGCCTAGCCTGTACATGTCTGTGTGGCTGTCCCTGATTGCTTTGGTAGCATTATTAACCTCCCCGGTCAGGAGCTGTAAATGAAATGTCAAACATCATATCAGTTAGGAAAAAGATATGCTCTGTTTCTATCAGGAGTCTATCCATGGCAGCCGATATTAAAATTCATGTAGAGCATGTATGACTTTTAATACTCAGATGGTCTGAATCGCAATTAGATGGCAATTCTTACAGAATCCTATCTCTAGCTCAATAGATTGATATGTAAATGTGTTTCACCTCAAGCAGGCTGGCCTCACCTGGCTGGTCCTTGTCCATCCTTCAATCAGCGGCATTATCAACCGCAACACGGGGAGTTAGCTCCGTGAGAGCATTCCTCTGCATTTGATTTGAATCCTGCATCTTTGATTATCTTGCTCTGATAATGTCATTACGTTATATCTCACCCTCTGGGGCTTCCTTTTCTATCGTATCGCCTTAGGAAAGAATGTGAAATTACTCCGGACAGAGAGGAAAAGAGCCGAAATTTACTCAATGGATGTGGAGCTGGAAGATGCTCTCTCAAATCATCACGTGAAGTCATTTTGTCATTTGTGTGGCCAATCAATTAAATCAGTCCTTGATTTTTGGGGGAATCTGTGATTAGAGGTTGTGCTTCCCACATGAGAGTGGCCTGCAACCGTTCAGGCAAAAATTTTCAGAATTTATTTTCAGTATCAGTTACAGGTAATATCTTGCAATAGTTGCAAGAAGAGCTATATGATGCTCTGACCAGTCAATATTCAGTCAGAATATATACTAATATTGATCATATACTAATATATACAGATAATTTAATGTTCTGTTGGCAGACTGGAATAAGCTATGAAAATCTAGATGAGTGGTGTATTTCCTTGGGAACAGCAGTAAAAGGTTCTGCTACCACTTTTTTCACAAATAGTTACATTTCTAGCAGCTGGGTTTGGCAAAGGGAGCTTATGATGCTGAAAAAAAAGAAGAAAAACATGGGTTTCCCATTAAATTTTTCCACACAAAGACATGCGGATCCATCTCTACCACTTTTGGGTTTAATGATGCAAATTTAGGGGCTTATTTAGCAATTGTCAGATAGAATTACAACAATACTCACTTTCCAGAGCTGTAAAATTACCCCTCATACAGTGGTATTACACCGTAAATCACCGATCAGTGTCATTTGACCTGCACTTTGGGATTGTGTTTAATCTTCTCACTGGCATGTGCTACTGTCAATGTGGCTGCCTGCTAAAGCTCAGAAAACACGATGGAAAAGCACAGTTTTGTGGGGCTGATTTAAAGCTGTAATACAAGCAAATAACAGCCCGGATTTTTAAAGGAAGTGTGAAATTTTGGTTCTGGCCGGGTCCTTTACGGTATGCGCTATGCAAACTTTTGTGCCCTACTATGTTCCCCCATTTATCATCCGGTGCAGCGATTAAGCTTTTTTTTTTTTCCCGCAATTGATGGACGGAAATAAATTCAGTGCAGCCTCAGCAACTCCTTGGGTGTAGAAAATCTGGACATACCAGTGTACCACATACAGTGAACCCAGATGGGGTGATAGACAGTGTTTCCATCATCTGATAACAGCCACGCTCCTTACTCTGAGACACTAAAACCGTCGCAAGCAGAATCTCACACGTCAGCTACACCGAGTAAGCCACCGAGTGAGCAGGTCGATTAGAGACTATTTGTAAAAGTGGAGAAGTAGTATGCACTCCATTTACTCCATTTTAACAAGCAGATCAAGAACCAGGAATTTTGTCTGTAGTTTGTCTGAGAAAAATAGCTCAGCGGGATAATTCCTGCTCTCAAGGCGCCTTTATTACTGATTAAAAGGAGCGATAAGACAAGGATGTCCCACACAAGCCGGGTGTGAAATGTCCAGCATGTTGTGCATAGCGATATTTACCTCCTCAAACTAAAAACTGCAACCACATCAGTCCCACCCACCTAGCAGGAATCAGAGGTCTGAAACACAAAGGTCTCACTCTAAAGGTAGCCTTTCTCTTTAGGGAGTAATGCTACAACATCACAGAGGAAAAGCTGGACAATTACTTGCTCTGAGGTCATCAAATTTTTTTTTTTATTCTATTGAAATTCTAAATGGGAATTTTTATAATTAGTAATGCTTTGTAGGACTTCTGCCAGCAGCTGACGTGAAATATCACACACTGTGACATTAGGCCTTGAGAACACAAACTCAGATTTGAACCTGATATGTTAAATCAAGCCATGGAGAGCATGAGATAGGATTGTGTCCTAATCACGGCTTTGGGTGTTTTGCAGCAGCCACTGCCAAAAAATCCCCACCCCTCCATCGTATGTTGTGTTGGATCCTCCACACAGGTTCCTTTGAGGGTCAGCGCGCATGCAACAATCGCATCGGAAAAAGGAGGCCTCCATACTTATGCGCGAGCACACCCGAGCTGCCAAACTTCTATCAGCGCGATCCCGACTGGAGGTTGGCGTGGCAGAGTTCACACTGAGATGTGAAGCGGAGTTAAACAGACTTCATCTGGATTCATCTCAGCGGGCAGATTACAGGCACGTGTTTACACAAGGCTTCGGCGAAGAAACCCGACACGCCTGCTCCCTGCTCCGCGTGTGCATTCGGAGCACATGCGTGCATGTGTGGCATATGTGTGTTCCTGTATGTTTTTTTTCTGAAAGTGAAATCAGATTAAACTTGGTCGGAGAGGTTGGCGGGGGACTGTTGCTGGAAGTGCTTGGCCATGCTCGCTTTACTCTGAGGTATGCGAGAGTGAGCGTCTACGTGTGTGTGTGTTTGTGTGCAAGGATGAGTGTGTCTTTTGGGGGGGTAGGTAGGTTGGAAACACAGTTGTTGGCTCTCAGGTTTAACCTAGGGGCACTTGTGTGAGAGCTGGGCCATGTGTAAGAGTGTGATTTGCATGTAAGTGTAGTGGGTGGGTTCCTAAACTAAAAGCCCACCTGCTGACAGTCTTGATAAGGACCCTTCATGGCTCAGTCTCCCATTTCATCCACAATATTCACAGGGCGCACATCAAGACAACATGATTAAAGTAACTTTTTTAACATGGACATCACAAGATGTCAGGTGATTTATCTTCCTGAGAGGACCCTGAAGGAGTTTGGGATCTAATCTAACAGTATTTTTCTGGGGCTGAAGACAATTTAGTATGGACAGTCTTTGAATGCTGCTTGGAGATATAACACAAGTGACAGCAAAGATAACAAAATAAAAGTAAGTTGGACATTTGCCCAGTTCTCCACTGAGAGGAAGGGCTCAGTGGTTGTTAAGCTGCTTTTAAATGCTTGAAATGCTCAGCAGCTATTCAGAGCCAAATTATATGGAAAAGCTTGTTAATGTTTACTTATTCACACTTTATTAGAAACACACAATGAACCCTAAAGCATAAATTAACTGGAAAGACAAAACACTTACTCCATGTTTTGAGTGCAGTTTGATTGGTACAACCAAATGAGTGTGGTTAAATCAGTGATGACATAACTTGAAGATATACAGACTAGTAGCACGGCAACAATGTAATGGTCATCTCAAAAAGAAAGCCCATCCTATAGGAATTTTCCAATTTCCTTACATTTAAGTTTGTCATCTGTGCCTTAAGAATAGAATTAAAATAAACACAAGCTCACAAAGCAGCAACACAAGGCATACCACAACATGTCATAAACTATTTAACAAGCCACAGTGCAGAAGCAGTGTGTGTAAAACTAAGTACACTCATGACGGTGATGATGATTCACCCTTTTCCTGCTTTAATGACACATTGGGCAGTTCTTAAATAAGCCTTAGTATTCCTAGCAATCTCTCATTTGTTTGTATGAAGAGGACCGAAACTTTTACACTTCTAAAAAAAATTTTTAAAGACGAATGTCTTTTCCATGGCCACAGGACATGTCTGCCAACATGGTTGTTTTAAAGAGGAAAAAGTTACTTAGCACACAAGTTGGAATTAAATAGTATGTTGCCAGTAGATACATACTTAATCACCATGGGGCTTTTCCAGTGACAGGTACCCTGACAGCTGAACTTTCTAATCAATTAATGTGTTTTCAGATTACCAAACTAAGCGTTTAAACTCATTTTTAAGTTTGTGTTATCCACTGTGAGTTGGAAATATCATAGAATAACTCTTAAGGATTATATCATTGTACCAGTAAATTCAAAGAAGCTTTCAATGGCTTCTGCACTGATTTGTGTGTATAAATGTGCGTCATTGCAGGTGAATGTGCATTATCATTAACATCACATGTTGTGGAGGGAAAAACAGCTTTTCCAGATTGAGTGAAAGCTGTTGCTTTGAGACAAAGAGTAGAAAAAAGATTTAAAAAAAGAGGGCGAGGCAGGCAGACAAAGATAGACGTGACCTCTCTTTCAGATTCTCAGATCATTTGACATTTATATTTTCAGATGCTGAAGCTGTCTCTGTGGAAACCCCAAACTGAGACATTTTCAAAACATTTCCCAGCCATCAAACCCATATTTCGGGATAATGTTACAGGAAATTTTCCCTCACACAGAAAGTGAGGTTATGACACACGAGAGATCGGTGCCAGTCAGTACCATAACAAGCACAAACCTGCTGGAGCCATGCTCAAAGAATGCTGCCACATTTCCCTCGGCCAGCAAAAATACTTAGTAAACTGCATGCAACACATACACACGATTTATGTGTGATTTTCTAATTATTTGATTGACGAATGGCCTTGGAAAAATCATTAGAATTCACCTGATTTTGCAGTGTTGTAAAGTCTTCTAACATAAATCAGCTCTTGGGGGTTATAGACTTCAACAAGGGAAATAATGAGGACGTAAAGTATAATAGAGAGGCAAGCAGCTCTTGTTTTTCACAACATTGTACTCTGTAATGAATGCTAAATTCTTAATGAAACCCAAACAAATGTCACAGTATTAACTAGTTCAGTCTGCAAGTCATATATGGGTCTAACAATGGAGAAACATTTTTTTATGTCTGTGACACACTGTGAAATCTAAATGAGGGGATAACTGCTTTATTTTAGAACACACAAGGGGAAGTCAACGGTGATGAAACTGTTTAACTATTGGCAGAAAACTTAACAATTATTATTAGAATAAGTCAAGCGAAAACTTTAAGGGTAAGTCAGTGAAAAAAAACTAAAAGAAAAACTTTGAAAAACATGAATCTTTATCCCTACATGCCACAACGTCAACGCATAAAACCTATTAATCATTTGTTCCCAGATTAGGTGGTTACAGATGCGAACAGAAAAGATGAGGTACGAATGGAGAGCTTTCATTACTTTCATTACTTCTACATCCACACACCAACACTTTCCCACACTTGTACACACACAAAGAATTGCCAGCCCAATAAAATCCGGTGTCTGACTCAGCCTCATAGAAAGTAGGTTTATAACTAGTGTCTAGTCCACCCATTCTCTGTAGACTTTATAAAGACAGCCGGCGTGATAGGGAGCGTGCTCTCCCTTTATAAGACCCAATTTGAGCATCGAACCTTCTGAGTTCTCAGAAACTGGACATGTTACCAAGTCGTCACCATTTCAGACATCTGCCTATGATTTTCCTGTTCAGGACAGAACAAATCAATATTTCCACATTAACCCACTACTAAAGTGTTACGTGAGACGAGCTGCTTCTAGAGAGGAGCCAAAAACAGCACTAGAACCTGTTTGCAATTCCCCTCTGCTTTACGGAGCATTTGAGCATATGGCAAAAGAAAAGACTGAGATATTTAGGTGTGTTCACCACTACAGCCAAAGAAACAGGTCATGTTTATTTTCTATGTGTTGAATATTCAAATATATCAAGAGACATACAGTCATTTTCTTCTGATGGAAAAGCCATTAATAAAATGAGCTTACTTCAGTCAAATTTTTCTCCTGAATTAACTGTTCTTCAATTAGGACGTAACCCTCATAGTCTGCCACTGTAACAGTTGCATTATAAATCTGATCTGAATTCATATAACAGTAAATTACCAGCAATGCTGGATTAGTCTGTTCCAAAACTGTTATCAAAGATGCGTTTACAATCTTTTTAAGTGACTCCTATGATTTTTTTAACAGTGCAGATAAAATAATGTAAATGTAAGTGTTAACTCAGTTAGTTTCACTCCAGCATTTGATCCAAGATAAGATACATGTTTGATATGTGAAACTAAGTGTGCGCATCAGATGCTATGAAGATTTTCCCTTGTGAGGGCTGCAAAAAATGTTAAACTCTATATTATTTAAATCAATATATTCGACAGAAAACCTTTCTTAGCACATGCTAAATTGACTTCATACCTCCTGGATGTGTGATTTAGTAACATTGTAGAACAAAAATGTGTCTTATATTTTGGCTTCCCGTGCGGCAGTCATTAAATGTTTCTGCTTCATTAATAACATGTGAGGGTGGCACTTGGCTAACGTTAGGAAACATCTTGTTTCTGCATTATGTGAACAGTTGTCCCAACAAGTTAACAGCACAAAAAACAAAACAAAAAATGTGTGTGTGTGTGTGTGTAGACAGGGTCAGGAATTGTTCTCCCTTGGGGATGATCTACCCACTTAGATCAAAGCAGACTTCCAGCACAAACTGTGGAGTGTCCACTGTTCCGGACGCCGCCCGGAAAATCCCACACACTGGAACACAGTCACCATGGGAACTGAGCACTATTGTGTGTGTACGTGGGTTTATAGGTATCTGTATATGTGTTTGCATGTAATGCGTAAATGTCCTGAGGCTCAGTGAGACCTTTCATGTAGGTCACACAGAGTAAGCTTGTCCGTTACATACAATGTCAAACACAATCCAACACTATCTTGCCCTTTCACTCTTGTTCAAATGGAGAACAAACAAATTTAACGCACACACATCAACATCCTGCATTTTGGACAGTGGTTAACCAGAAAGGGCCATTGTATGACCAGCTTGCTACAGTATGCTGTGGTGATTTATTTTTCTTTCTTTTTTTTTCCATCTGGCTCAAGGTCCACATTTAAGGGGAAGTCAACGTTCAAAAGGTCACTCGGTGCCACTCCATGGGTGGTGACAGTTCCTGGTCCCTGAACAAAGCCAAATAAAAAAGTAAAGGGGTGAATAAGCCACAGATTTCTTTTTTGTTTTTTTCCCCCTCTCCGGACATTTAGGGACAGAATTCTCAGTATTCTCCTTCACTGAGCAAGAGACAAATCGAAGAAAGCAGACCCATTCAGCACATTAAATGTCTCTTTCTGCTAGGCTCAGTTACAGGAAAAGAAAGAAAACAAGAGGGATTCGTGTTCACTTTACTCCCGTTGAGCAGGGAGTACTGATTTGACCTCTTTGATTGTCTCTGATCTTTGGAGGAAGAGAAAATTACATACACGCCATAATGCAGATTCTCCACTGCTGCTTTCATTTTGAACTAAAATCTACACATTGGTGACCATTTTCTCACAGCCATTGCCCTCTCAATGGAATATTGTTGCTCAAAATTGCTACTCATGTTTATTATTATGAAAACATCATAAATCAATCTAATTCTTAGGCAAAGAGTGGAAATAAATAAATCATAAGAAAGTGAACACCATGTCCCTGTCACCAAAAGTCAGATGTAAATATGAAGGGCTTTGAAGATAAAACATTACTGTGACTTTGATTCTAGTATATCAGCCATGTCCATGTTAGAGCCCTGCAAGATAAAATCAGACAGGGAACAATACTTTAGTTAATAACAGGGCGAGGTAGAAGTAACTTTCCACTGCAAAGGAAAGGCTGCAGATTTAAATTGAGCGGAAAATAGAGTAAGAGAGAGTGTGACGGCTGTCAAAATTTTGGATGTAACATCCATCACTATACTACTGCACAGCAGTGTTAAGTGGATACTTAATGCATCGCCACGAAAAACAGTACTTATGCAACCCGAAATTACAGAAGACCAAAAGTATACTAACACTTTGCAAATGAGAAATAAAACTGTATTTAAATATGCAAAACTATTTCATGAATAATAAATAATACATTTAAAAAAACAGAAACTCGGGTTAGTGCAGTTTACACACACAAAGAAGCAGGTAAGGGATTGTGTCGGCTTTATCTGTGCTGGCTAAGTTGACCGATTGATCTGTAGAATGGCAACGTAAAAGAAGTTTGTATGGGGAGACATGAACCCATTAAATTATTTTCAGACTTGTCTAATCTTAGGTTCTTGGTTTAATGATTTTTAAACAATTGTGGTGTGGATTTTGAGTGAACAGTAGACACAAATGCACAATAAATATGCATAACACATGTATGTGTTGAATTTAGAGAGTTATTCACTGAGTCCTTTCCTTTTTAGGTTTGCACCCAGTCTTTTACTAGGCCTAGCACAACAGTTTATGCAACACTAAAACAGAGCAGATTACAACAGCTGTCAGAGGAGCCACATGGAGGTATTTTGAGAAGCAGCCATTGGTGTAAAAATGGTCTTCTAAACCTCAGAAAAGAACATCTGTCACATCTGACTCTGCCATGTTTGCATTTTCTCATTGCCGTGGCTACTTCATACACTTTGCTGCCCGCATTTGTTGTGGGTCTATCCAGTTTCATTCACATGCTCTGCGCTCTGAGATGGCAGGTGACCATCCACAGCAAGTGAAAATGAAAGGAAACAGGATTTGCCAATTTCATTGTAGACACGTTCCTTCAGACACAGCCTTAGTGAACAAGCCAGAGAACAACTGGAAGCGTTACACTTTGAACATCTGTCTGACATTTAGCTTGCTACACTGTGTGTTTCCTCCCCAAAGGTGAAATTGCAGACTTACTTCAGCTGCAACTTCCTTGCAAGACGCCGGTGTTTGATATTTTTGCGAGAGGGAAACTAATGAATTAGAGAACACAGAGTGTGCAAAGTGCATACAGATCTATAGGGAGCTCTGTCAGCCAAGGGTAACGGAAAAGACCGGAAGCCCACCTTGAATTTCAACACGTATTCATGCTCCCAAATCAATAACCCCACAGCCGGTGTACACTTAAACACACACAGACATAGGCACTTATATAAGCACGCTGAAAAACACTTGAACTGAGCATGGTTTGATCTAGGCATCTATAATGTAAATGCTAAAGGTGGTAGATATTTTATCATTAAAGACTTTGAGGTGAGTATTAAGCCAATCCTTAAGTATCTAAAACTTTCCTCTTTTTTATTTAAAGCCCAAGGTATCCAGATAATAGTCAGATAGGTTCCAGATGGACAATAGCAGAACCATGTGTTCGAATCAGCCCTGCAGACACTATCGATTCCACCATCGTAACATACTGAGGTTCCTCTGTTATTGCTTCCTATTTAGGACAAAGAGGCCCCAGCTCTGATCCATTGGAGGCCGCTTGAACGCCGCACTGTGAAGAACACAAAAAAGTGAATTAATCTAGATGCCTGGTTAAAGAAAAATTGTTTACTTTGAAAACTTATTTTGTTGTTGTAAATGTTTTATATGAATCTTATTTTCCTTTTGAACTTCAACTCCATTGGCTGCCATTGTATAACACATCGTGAGCTGGACTTAAAGGTAGACAGTGGTGAAAAAAAAGACTTGTGGAATGTGCAAGTGCACAAAATTTCTTCTTCATTTCTGGGCAAATACGCTTACTTTACACATTTACTCAATTTCTTGTCAAGCAGAGTTACAATGCAGCGAAGATGCTAAAAGCTATAAAGCGCTGTCTTTGTGTAATGTAGTCAATGGGTGAAATCAAAGGGATCAACCGCAGCTTAAGTAAAAATGTCTACAGAATACCATATTATTTCCCAGGGGGGGATTGGCCAATCAGTGCCTGTATTTCCTCTGACTCCCAATGAGTCCAGCCTGTCAGACTTTCCATCTGTTTGTCTGAGTGACAAGACCCCAGATGCCCTTGTCTGTCTGTCTGTCTGTCTGTCTTGCTCTCTTTCTCAATTCCAAATCAGATTATGAATTTAAGTATTCACTTCATGACTTCATAAAGAGACAGGGAAGGAGATGGGAAAGTCAAACTGATTGGCGACACATGCAGACACACAAATTCCTGTGCATGAACATGGGCAAGTGAACACGCAGGAAAAATCTCGTCTCTCTGCTTCGATATGCCTGAGTTTACACTGGGAGTGGTGTAAAGTACACGTCCAATAAGATTGTTGCTTTACCCTATTCATGGTGAAAATGTTCAAGACATTTAGACATCTAGAGACATCTAGATGGGCATACATTTATTTAAACATATCACCTATTTCCGTCCCTCACATCGATATAAACAACACCCCCATGTTTGTGTCTGAATTCTCACCTTTAGTAATAGGGGAAATCACAGAAAAAAATCTTGTAGAGAGTTTTATTGTACTTACTGGTCAGTTATTGTCTTGTGTCATTGCTTTGCGTCATCATATTGAGCCTCAGGTATTGGTTTGTTTGGGTTTTTAAGATACTAACCCTGATCCTGCCGTCCCAACAGGTGGCTACAAACTGAACCCTCCACCCCAGATATATAAAGAACACAGCACCTACTTTTTCTTGAAAAGTAAAGTCTGCTTTGTTCTCTGTTAGTCAGATGAATAACCAAATATCTGAAGACCTCTTCCTTCCCTGACTCTTGTACCAGGATAATTCTAGTCATCCGTAAATCCACAATCATCTCTTTTGTCTTGTTGACAGTCAAGATGTTGATTGCTTCCACACAGCGTCACAAAGTGATTGATCAGTTCCTTTTACACATGTCTGATACGCTCAACAACAGCTGTCCCTCTGGTGCTTTTGGAGATATGAAGACTTTTGAGTAGCTGAGCTGAGCTCTGGAGGTCCAGGACCTTTCTGTTTGGAGCTTGTACATTCTACCCGTTTCTGCGTGGGTACGCTCTGGGCAGGCTAATTGAACACTCTAAATTGCCTCTGGGAGTGTCTGTAAGTGTGCGTGTGTGGTTGTTGTGATGGACCGGCAACCTGTACCCCGCCTCTCACCCAATGACGGCTGGGATAGGTTCCAGACCCCCCTGTGACCCTCCAAGGAACAAGCGCTACAGATTATGAATAAATTCCTCTTGCAAACCCAAGGCTTCAGGCCGGTGCATTGTGATCTGTTTTGTCAGGTACTGAAACATGTCATTAATTGGGCATCCACATGTATTTACCAGCTTCTTACCAAACACTGACAAGCTAAATTGTATTCATAATCACTCCATCTCACCATTTATAGATGAGACTGAGCTTGCTGAAGCAGGCTGGTGGTAGGTTCTTTAACGCCAGCTGCTCCTAATAAGAAAACTACAGTGAAAGGCGTTCACTTGCTGAATTAAAAGGGCGTTGTTTTCTAGGCTGTGATCATTTCTATGCCTGAGGTAAAGGATGACGCTGGAGCCGACACATGAAAGCTGGAGGTATAGAGAGTTTGTTGTATGTAGTTTTAAGAAAATCATCTCCATCTTACTGGCTCTGTCCTAACTTGTATCTGTCTGATTCCTCTGATTCTTGCTTCTCCTTATAGCTTATGATCTGTGAAAAATCAGCAAAATTTTGTTTTAAAGTTAATCATTTCTTTACACTCCTCGTTAATTCCAGTCTTCCATCCCTGAAGGCCTTTTTCCACATGTTCAGCAACTTTGTCATGTTAGTGGTGATCCAGTGCTGATTATACCCATGTCACACATTTGCTGATCACACCAATTAAACCTCCACTAGGAGAACACAAAGGGGATTCTAGTCTCTGGCCTCAAACACAGACTTAGATAATTAGACTCCTTTTTTCATTATCAAAAGCTAAAATAGAACTTGTAACTTGTCTTATTAGCCAACACTTGTGCAAACTGTATGAAATAAAGTTAAGAACAAGTTTTAAAACAAACTGAATCAAGTATTTCATTAAAACAATCTGAGCCGTTGTGTGGTACAAAAATCCTTCTTACACAAATAATGAGAGGAGCAACTTGCTGTAAGAGTAGGTATCCATCCCCATGACCACTGTCAGACAAAATATAACATTACATTAAATTAAAAAAGTTTTTGTCTCAGAAGAAAAAGAATACAGCTTGTGCAGTGCTCAAGAACTTGAAATCTGTAGAAGTCAGGATAGAAAGGAGAAAAAAATTAACATGGCATGTGGTACTGAACTGAAGGGTGATGCGGCTAACTTACTCTTCGCTCTGTAGTCATGAGTAGTGTGTCACGATCAACACAAAGTGGTAAAGAAAACAAAAGACTGAAATGAATTCTATTTAAGCACACTAACTTTTATGGATGGAGAGAGGAGCTAAATAATTTGTGAGAGTGTCAGAGTTCCCCCTTTTCCCAGTGAATGAGTCCAAGTTAGACGGTTTGGGCATCGGGTCGGGGTGCCCGCAAAATGCAAGCAAGTACAAGGATTTTCAGCAGGTCCAAGACAGCTGCTCTAAACTGTGGAGGGAGATCTGGGCATCCCTGTTCAGGCTGCTGCCCCGTAAACCCTACGATGCACGGAAGCACAAGGACAGACTGATGTATGGTGAAAGCATAGGAGCTAATTTGCTCTAAATGGAGTCCCAAACAACCAACAGACACATCCGTAACTTCAGTGTTTCTAAAGGCATAATGCTCAAAAGAGCTGTAATGACTTTGTTCTATTCCCCCCAGAGGACCAGGGTTAAATTGATTTTCATGTAAAATATTTGACCTACCAGACAGTTTGTTCTCAGGGCACAGTTCTCTCTAAAAGAACAGGATGTTTATTTTTCCCCTGTCTTGGCAGGTGTTTAGGCTGCTGTGGAAAATTAGTGAGAAATTCTATAAAGGAATGCTTCACTTTCTTTAGAAGCAATAGAAAGACTGAAACTTGAGGTACATTGGGTGGATTCAACCAAACATGCCAAGTAGATATAAAACAGACAAACAAGTGTTAATTTGTGAATCCGACACAAACACGGCTGGATGTGGATGTCAAAGTTCATACAAAACGCCTTTATGTGCATCAATTACTCTTTACTTAATTTTAAGGTTGACGTTTTCCTAGATTTGTGTCTCTTTTTTTATCCTTGTCAGCTCAAGAGTTATAAGTTGATGACAGAATGGTCTGACCAACACTAAATCCTGTCAGCACTCATGAATGCACACACACTCACAGAGATATACCCATCAGTCAAAAGGGTATGCTGCTCCCTGCTGTGTTGCCGAAGCCCCTACACAGGATGTTTCACCAACTGCAGCCTGAATACGCAAAACAGTTGTCTCACACATGCACACCGTGCAAAAACTGATATTCAACAAGCCCGGACAGATTGCCAGAGTAATCGCCACAGACGTTCCCTCCCTTTTCCTCCCTTTTCCTCCCTTTTCCTCCTTTCTCCTCTGACTTTATAAAAGTCAAACTTATAATAACTCACACATAGCGTCTCATCCCGGTTTCCCGCTCTCCTGCCTTGATTTTCATGGTGGTAAGCTGAAAATCGCGAATGTGTGAGATGACGCAGTCAATATTAGTCATCCTCACACACACACACACACACACACACACACAATCAGTCAACACTGTCATTTAGACGCTCACTGACAGACATTTCCCGCGCTTTACTGCAGTATGAGCTCTCCAGTGCACACAACAATCGCCCGTACGTTTCCTGCTTGCTTTGGCAGAATATATGTGCTTTTAGGTACATATAAAAAGAAAAGAAAAAATCTCTGAAGCAGCTCGTAATACTCACACTAGGCTAAGGTGTCCGTCAAATCATATTTGTGTGGGGGGGGGGGGGGGAGATGGGGGTGCGGCCCTGCTGTGTGGTCTGTCAAAGCCGGCCAGAAACACACCACACACTTAGAGCCAATCTCAAGCAATGAGCCTATCCACCACACGCTCGCAATCAATTAGCTGAAACATCTGTGTGCGGATGAGCATACGCGCGTGTGTGTGTGTGTGTGTGTGTGTGAGTACGCGAATGGGTGTGTGTAAGTCATAACTGATTTAAAGTGAGAAACTCTACTTTCCCCCTCTCCCTCCCTCTGGTGTCTCATTGTTGGCCCGGACTAAAGCGGAGTTTCATTTGCCAGGTCTGGTGTTCCCACACAAGCGCGCACACACAGACACACACACTTGAGCGTTTCAGAGTCATTATTGCAGAAGAGAGAATGGCACTGCACTATTGGCATGTGGGTTAAATTAGCAAGGCCTGCCGAGCCTTATAAACCTTGTTCTGTTACTGAGAAAGAAAGACAGAGTGAGAGGGTGAAGGTACTCACTAACATATAAAACAGAGAGGGAGTAAAACTAAGATTTGGACAATGGTTCGGTTCTGGCCAAAGACACAGATCAGAATCAGTGGAAACAGAAGCAAACAGGTATAAAAAAAAAATCTAAAAACGCTTGTGTTTGAAAAGGAACCCCAAGGACAAAGTAATACAACTATCTCTAAAGGGTCATGTTGTGTACATAGAAAGTTTGTAGGTGTACAATTTTTTTGTTTTCTTTCTTAAATTTTCAGTGTGTACATGTAAATGTAAGAAAATGTCTGAGCATTGAAGCCTATATTAGGGGTCAATGATGTATGACAACAAATGCTAAACTGTCCTTCCCCTCCACCCTTGTCTTCCCTCTAACTCTGTCCCGACCCTCCCCTCGTCTGCAGTCTGGCTGTATATCACCGGGAACGCCTATTCCTTTGACATTTACACACAACGTGACTGACATCTATTTCGGCTGGAAGCAATCTGTGTGTGCATCCACTTTGAGGTGCCATGTGGGCTGCGTTGGTGCGCTTTCCTTTGGTCAAAGGTGAGCGCTGCATCAGTGCACATGGTGTCTTACTCCGCAGCACTCAGGCCGTATTGACAGAACCATCTGGGATAGTGTTGGTAGTCACCTTTCTAAAACAAAACGCAAATGGACACAAACTGTGCGGTCACTTCCCAGGTGTTTTGCAGCTCCTCCACCAGAGGTTGATGGAATGTGCCGTTTCCATGACATGTTGATGACACTGATGTGTGAACCCACTTAGTAGTAGCATCTGATGTTAATTGTAACCTCCCATCTTCCCTCACAATTGCAGTTTTACAGGCAAAGGGACACAGATCTGCAACCATGTCGATTCTAGAGCTTTGCAAATTATAGACTGCATTAAAAAAGAGTTTGCAAAGGTAAAAAATACAACCAATAGGAAATTAAACAGATGACCATCAGAACTAGGGGTGCTCACGCCCCTCTCATCTGAGCATTCAAATGCTTGCCAATCCAAGAGAATCCATTGTAGGAAAACCAAGCATACCTCATTCACGATTCTGCATGGGCCAATCCTAAAATATAGCTTTAAGCTGGTACTGCAAAGCAGTTAGACCCTCTTATAAGGCAGTGGACAAAGAGAGCCGGGCAGTGCCTCTGCATTTCAATATTTGCTGCTTATCAGCGACTCTCTCAGCACACACCCCCACGCATACACAAACACACTACACACTATACACACATTGGAAGACGACTGTCAGGATTTATGAGTAGTCTCTGTGCCCTGACATCTTCACATATCAAATACGTATTTCATTTTATTGGTGATGTAAATATCACACCTGTCAAAAAATAGCAGAATTTCAAGGGAGATGTTATTTTCTTCTTTACGGCTTTTTCCTGAGCAATACGTGTTGATTACATGCAATGCAATACATGCTGATTGCCAGAGATAAACAGAGAATCTCAGCAGTCAAACAACATGTTAAATTTAAATCCTAAATACAGAATTTTTGTGAGGGCAGAGGAGATGAGTATCACGAAGCAATTTGTGTTGTTTGTCTTATTTTCTTCCAGAGAGATAAGTCAGAAACTGTTAAGCCAAGTTTTATGAACCTGACTGACCTAATCATAATAATCATACACGTGAGAAACGTAATAATAAGTAATTATCTTCTGTGGCAGATACTTAGAAGCTCTTCTATAATGTCAACAATGAAGACACAGGGGGGCACAATACACTCCATGATGGGCTTTTGACATGATCAGGGGCAAAAAAAAACTATAGCTAGTACAAATTCTTGGTTTCAGTCTGTTAAAGTAGAGTTGCAGTAGTAAGTGATTTTTGTGCCTGTAGTTGCTTCATAAGTGTTTATTTCCCAGTCGGTGCACAAAATCTGGGAAAGAAATTATCTCAGGGAATCATACTCTTACTGACTAAATTATTGCACCTTAATTTACTTCTTCATTTTTAAAGATGGAGAGAAAAAGTCTGAGGATCTAGAAAATGCTTTCTACTCATGTAAATCTCTTTTGAGAGCCAGAAGATGATGTCATCTGGACATATTAATTGTTAAACACATGTCATCTTTAACTAACTGAGGGACCTTCTTGGGACAAGTTCATAGCAGCACATCCAAGCATTTCCGATTTGTGGTCTCTTATTTGTCACCACACACTGATTTTTTCTTGATCTTTGACCAAGGACAGTAAAGGGATTTTTTCATTCATGGAGGATGGTGTTAACAGACCGAGGCAGGTTTCTGGAGAAGCCTGCCATCACGTTGTGATGGTAAAGGTTTCTGCCATTCAACTGAGGCAAAGATGATGCAAACTGACAAACAGCAACATGTCTGGAAGTATATTCATTGATGGAAAATGGGCGAAAAAATAATCATAGTAATATCAACCTCAAAGCTTTCGGGGGAAAAAGGCCGAAGAAAATAATACCACATATCTATCTGAGTTAACAAAAGCTAACAGTTAACAAAAGCACCTTTTTTCCCCTTTAGGTCAACACGTATTTGACCTTAGAGTTAGATTTGAACAGAAAGGCAGGCAAAAAAGCAGACCAATGATGCGTGAAAGACAAGCAAGTATTGGAGCAGACAGAATAATCCAGACTGATAAGTCTGACAGCAGTGTGCTTGTCTTTTTGGCTTTTTCTTCTTCAATTATTTTCTAGATGAAGGAGGACACTTGACCTTGCATGTGTTTTTAGTTGGGCTATTTCCTCTCGCCTCTCTCTAACCTCCCCCCCCCCTCTTTATCCCTTGGGCAAAGTCTGGCCCTGTGCACATCCACTTAAAACAGCCCTCCACCTCCGCCCCATCCGCCTTGCACCCTCACCTTAATGTTTCTGTGTATGGAGGCATGTGCGCGCGGGAGCGTGAGTGCGGGCATTTGTCTTCTAAATCAAGTGCCTCATTGTGAGTGGAATTAATGATAATCCCTCATAGTGCCGCCGTGCAGCATAAGCCCCTCCAGCTGCTTTTTACCTTTTACCTCCAGAGCAAGACACCTCTCCCAGAGCCCCATCTTAACCAAAGATGGGTCCAGATGCACAGAAGACAGACAGCTCAGACTCGGAGGGAGAGTGATGGGGGTCAGTTAAAAACAGTTGGACAGAGAAGATATGAAAGACTTCTTCAAATCAATAGCGGCTTGGCGTCTCCAAGCACAGCAGTACAGCTCTCCCACTCCCTGCATGCATGTCTACACACATCCAGCTCAAGTTAAACACTTATTTTTACACTTGGTGACTTTTTCCCTTTTTTTTTTCCTGTATTCCCCCAGTATTATTTTAGATTTTGACTACTTATCCTTCCGATCATGACTGGTACTTCAAAATGTTGGAGAAATGTTTCAAATTAAACCAGAAGGATTATGAGGGTAAATCGTGATCACAAATAAACATCACAGTCTCATATAGTGAACCACGGAATCTCAAACAGATGTTTTTAAGGAGTCACTAGCTCAACAATGAGCGTTTGAGAAGCTGAAGCGAAGGTTCATGCGGGATTCTTTTGGGACCTGAATGCAGCGTCTTTGTAATGATCACAGTGGCCATGTTCCAACCAAAACACTAATCCTTGAGATTCCAAACATGGACAGAAACTCACACGTTCAACTGAGCACCCAGGTAATCATTTCCATACTTATTTTCATTGCGTACAAATTCCGTTATGCTTCATGGGTTTTAATAACAACAACGCCGAGCCTTTCAGAGTAGGTTACACAAAATCATTTTTGTAAATCACATTCATAGTACCACCCCTCCCTGGGCTGCCGACTTATCGTGGTGGAGGGGTTTGACTGTCCCATTGATCCTGGGAGCTATGTTGTCCGGGGCTTTAAACCCCTGGTAGGGTCACCAAAGGCAAAAAGGTCCAAGGCAAGGGATCAGACGAAGCACAGCTCAAAGACCCCTTATGATGGATACCTTAAATGGACCTTGGCAAGGCAAGGCAAGTTTATTTCTTAAGCACATTTCGTGTACAACACATTTCAAAGTGCTTTACTCAGAATTTAAAAGCAGAAAAACAAAGAAAGAAAATCAATCAACAAAATAAATTAGATAGATAAAAAGTTAAGGGTGCAGAAAAAATACATTAAATTTCAATATGCACATTTCAACAGAACCAACAGATCCGCATCGCCGGTAGTAAGTCTGACTCGTTTCCCGTGAGAGTTGGACTCCACCAAGGTTGCCCTTTGTCTCCGACTCTGTTCATATCTTTTATAAACAGAATTTGTAGGCGCAGCCAAGGTGTTGAAGGTGTCCCTCTTGGTGACCTTAGGATCGCATCTCTGCTTTTCGCAGATGATGTGGCCCTATTGGCTTCAGCAAGTCATTATATACCGCTCTCGCTGGAGCAGTTCACAGCCAGATGTGAAGCAGCTGAGATGAAGATCAGTGCCTCCAAATCCGAGACCAAACAAGGGTAATGTGCTTCTTTCGAGTCAGGGGGAATGTTCTTCCCCAAGTGGAGGAGTTCAAGTACCTCTGGGTTTTGTTTTTGAATGGCGGTAAAATGAAGCGGGGATCGACAGGCAGATCGGTGCTGCGTCTGCAGTAATGCGGGTGTTGTACTGGTCTGTTGTGATGGAGAGAGAGCTGAGCTTAAAAGCAAGGGCTCTCAATTTATCAGTCGATCTACGTTCCCACCATCATCTATGGTCATGAAGTTTGGATAGTGACCGAAAGAACAAGATCCCGGATACAAGCGGGCGAAATGGGGTTCCTCCGCAGGGTGGCTGTGCTCTCTGTTAGGAAAGGGTGAGGGGCTCAGAGTAGAACTGGTGCTCGTCCACGTTGAGAGGAGCCAGTTGAGGTGGATCAGACATCTGATTAGGATTCCTCTTGGTCACCTCCCTGGTGAGGTGTTCCAGGCACGTCCCACCGGGAGGAGTTCCAGGGGAAGTCGCAGGACACAGTGGAGAGACTATGTCTCTCGGCTGGCCTGGAAACGCCCCCGGAGGAGCTGGCAGAAGTGGAAGGGGAGATGGGAAGTCTGGGTTTCCCTGCTTTGGTGGCTGCTCCCGCAACCCAACCTCGGATAAGCGGTGGACAACGGATGGATGGATGGACATTCACTGTACCCCACGAAAAAAAATGTAGCCTGCATCTGTTCCTTGTCAAGATGTTGCCAAAATACAATGAGACCCTGAAATGACTTTACAGACATTAGCTTTTCTCCAGAAAATCATTTGTTTTAATTCATTCAGTATGTAGATTATGCAGCTCTATGACAAGTATATACAATATTATTCTCAGTTAGTTGGCTGATGCAAACTATAAGCTTTTAGGCATAAAGCCTTACAGCATTTTCTTGTCCTTCATCCAACTCCATCTAATTAAACTGGACCCCTACTGGATGGTGCACTTCACAAGGAAGTTTGATCAAATCTGTTCTAAATTTTACAGAGAACAAAATAAAGTCCACATCTGTGCAGAAATAAATCAATGAGTAAATGAAAATAAAGATTCAAGGCGTAATAAACCCAGCAAGATGCCTCCTGTTTAGGGCGGGATTAAACCAGTAAAAATGCAATGGGAAACATGCGTCGCAATCATTTCCAAGACACAAAGGACGAGGGAAACTAGTTCCCACTGAGTGAGCATGCTGAGTCACTTTAATAGTTTGTGTGAACAATAAAAGTGTACTGATACCAGCTAAATCCTTTTCATATTAAAAACGTGAGGTGTTTCTTTTATAGCAGATGGAGTTCTGGTTTTCATTTTTTAAAAGCAAAACTAAATACTCATGGAACGCACCTGTAAATTTAATTGACTACCATGTTAACAAGCATCATCTGCACTGCCATCTCCAGGAAACGGAGAACGTGAACCAATAGTTAACTCTCTCTGTTCCATCCCTTACCTCTCATAGGAGTAGATGTATGGTTTGAGTAAAGAAGGGGTGCATTTAACTAACAAAGATAGATCATTTAGTTTTCATCATGCCTCGATTATTTTAAGTCAGTCTGGATTCTTTTTTCCACTTTTAGCTTTTCAGCAGTGGCTGTTTCTGGCTGCTGTAATTGGACTTGTTGAAGCAACAAAATGGAAGGAAATAAAAAACGTGTTGCTACTGTGCCCCTCCTTTGAAAATCTTGCATTTTTACACACACACGCACACACATGCAAACACGCGCCTCTGAGCTTCCCTTCAGTAAGGCGTGTGCGTAGCTGAAGTGTTAAGAGGTCCTCTGGGTTGCTCCAGAAGAAGCACCGGGACCAACACCTCGGTGTTAAGCTGCTGCTCATTTCCTGACCGCTCAATAAATCTGTTGCCACACTGGCAGCAGTCTGCAGTGTCCCGCTACCTGGACACACGAGCATTCAAGCACGCGCTCACGCGCACGGTTCTTGGACAGACATGCCTAAAGCACTCGTAATCGTGGCATTACGGTGACCCTACACATAATCATCCCTGTCCTCACAGCACAGCGGGCTGTATGCTGTTGGTCACGCTCTGGCTCAGAAATGCCATTCACTAGACTACATCTTTCATCGCCATCTCCACAGCAACAGCACCTTAAGTCACCGTGACAATGAATTCCACCTGGGCCTGTGTCGCTCGCTGCCTCTGCAGCACTCAGCATTCAGTCACATATCTGTGCTGCAGTCCTCCACAGCTTCTTATAACTTGATCGCAAATGTTCTCTAATCAGCCTTCCTGCCCGTGTCCCTCCAAAAATCATTTCCATTCTCAAGGTTGAGTCTTTTCCTCATGGGTGCATTCATGCCAGGGGTATGACTCTCCTGGGTGCGTGGCTCGACTCACCTACCAGGTCAGCCTGAGATGGAATAAGAACTTGGGGTAACCGTGATGAAGTTCAACCTGCTTTTTGATAGACACAAATGAAGCACAGTGCATATAAAGCGCACACTGTCCTCAAATGATGAACAGCATCCCTCATAATGCATGTTTACCACGTCCCTCCGGATAATACAAGCGCACCCTTAAGTCCACACTTAAGTGCATAATGTGTTTTGGAGCTGCGTGTAATCCCATTCAATTTACAAGCCATTGCAATTTATTCAAAGTGACACACAAAGAAGTGGGCACTTTCAGGTTCCTTAGGGGTCCGATGTTTGGCTTCCCCATTGACAGGCCCACTATAACTCACCGCTGTAACTCACACATGCCAAATATATGGAATGCCGGGCAAAGGGATTAATCGTGCTGAGGTCTGTATCTTCGCGTCGGTCCATTTGGCCCTGTGTTAAGATTAACACTTTAAGGCAACACAGGAACGACGAAACACCGAGCGTGCTTTGACGGCAGTCTGCTGCCCTCGTGTGGTCAACGTGTGGAAGAGCTGACCATCCCGTGGGTCAATAGTCGGTATTTTTCTCTAACCTCTTTGAAACGTCCAAGTTATGGAAAGCTGCTCGATGTAATCTGGGAAATAAATCAGGAAAATCTAGCATAACGTAACAGGAATTCAACCGCACTTGGTATAATCTTAGAAGCTGAGCTGCAGTTGTGAAACTACAGCAGAAAAGAAAAATCTATCTATGACATCTAACAAGGAGTTATCTTCTGTAACAATGCGATTGTGGTGCAAGCATTGCTCATACAGAGCGCTGTTAAAGTAGAAAACCGGTGGAATACACGTAAGAATAGTTGAGAAAAGCTAAATATGTCATCTGCCCATATGGCACAACACATGGTTTACGGTCCCTGCTGTGCGGCCACTAAAGCTGAAAGGTCAAGACTAAAAAATGCTTCCCAGAATGCTTTCATCGAAACATTATCCACTTTAAATATCTTAAATTTCACAAATACACAGAATGAATTAAACAGGGGTACAAATTTAGCTTTAAAATAAAATAGAATGTCGACCGATAAGAGTAGATTTAAGAGAACATGGAAATACTGTAAAAGATCATTCAGATTTTACCTGCGTAAATTTGACCGCGTCCCAAATGCATACGGTGAACGGTCATATAGGCAAAAAGTTGGTTATACAACGTCTTCAAGCACACCGATGAAGCTCCCTCTAGTGGTGGGCGATGGTATGACGGTAGTTGTGCTGCAGCCTCCCCGTGTGGCTTAAACAGAGGGAGAGAGAGGGGGGTAGGAGCGAGAATGGCGGCCGTGCAGTGCACCAAATGCACGGCAGAAAGAAAAGGTTTTCGGCGGGAACTTGATTCTTGGCGACACAGACTGGTCCACTGCGTTGGTACGAACTACATGCACTTGGTTATTTTGTGAAACGTCTCCGGACTCAAAAGACAATGCCCGGTAGCAGAGGGATTGCGGTGTCGAGCTATGTTGTATTGCTAGCTTGTTGCTAGCGAGCTAAGCACTTGCTAGCTGCTAGCCATCGCTCCATTGGAAGTGAACAGCGGCGGCTAACATTTACCCGCTAGCTTTTACGTGTTGACTCCCTTTGTTTGTCACCATGAGCTAGTTAGCTGTCCACCGGTGTCGGCTTTTGCGGACGCTTTTATATAACCGTGGAGGTTGCGTCTACCCATCTTTTAGGCTTATCGTGTTTATTGTTCAGGACAGTATCGTTGTTAGCTGTCTTTGTTCACTGACACATTCATTTATGTTAGTTATGGTAATACGACGCTAAGCTAAGGTAAATGTTAAGCTGTCACTTGGGAGAGGGTAGATCGTTATCGTTAGGAAAGCTGTCGTCGTGCAATGTAAAGAAAAAAAGTGTTCTCTTCATTGCTCCTTTGTTACATTTGGTCACTTCCCATAGTTTTATGTATTATATCATTGTTTGTGCTACATAAACTAGTTGTCAACGAAAGGCTATCTCTGTTTACGCCGATTATTCATCACGTCGAAATCAGAACGAATATAAACTCCCATTGTTGTCAATAATACTGTCCATAATGATGTGTATTGCTCGTAGAGTTAAGACCACTAGCCATGAGAAAGTGTTTTTTTTTCTGAAGTTTCGCTGTTTTGTCGCAACGCAGTTGACAGGAAAAGACGTAACAACCGCACATTTTTGGCGTTTTTATGACCTCTGGGACCGAATGTACAGCCTGTACCCAAATGTCCTGTATTTCAAGCATCTTGCTCATGTTGATACTGACTCTGATCTTTTTGTCCTGCAGGGTTTGAATGTATTCTTGAGGGAATCTACGGCCCGATGCTGCTGAAAGACCTCAATTTGTTTGTTGGTGGGTTATTAATTGTGTGCATGTGAACACATTGGTCATTTTGTGCATCCATACCAAGCTCTGATTTCACACAGATACATTTGTTGGAATGTTATATCCAAATGGTCAGACCACTGGCTATTTTCTTATGTTGTACCCTAGGAGCAAAAAAGGAGGTACCGTAGCTTCTCATCAGCTGATTATTTTATTTTTTGCACATCTTAACACTATTTATATTGAACAGATATTTTTGCTGGGAGATTCCTCGATTCCATCTTGGAGGAGCGTTCAAATTTGAGTCATACTAACATATCTGCTAAATCATTGTAGGCCTTTGGAAGTAGCTGGTTGAACTTAATCAAGTCATGGCCTGTTTGATCGTTGTTTGCATGTGTTGCACTGCTTCTAAACCTCTGCAGTGGGCAACAACCCACTGAGAGTAGTTCTTTTCTTCACAATTATCTTTTAAGTTTTTTCTTTTTTTTAATGCTACAAAAGAGCGCTTATCTTTAGAAACTTGAGGCCAAGGCTCTGTAAGCATCACAAATCAAATGATATATTGAATGAGGCACTCCTTTTTCCTATCTCTGGCATGCATCAATGGGTTAGCAGTGCCGACTCGGCTTCGCAGGCCAAAGAAACTAACCTGAAACTTTTCGCAAACCAAGCAGTACTCCAAACCAACAAGTTTGGGCGATTGTCATTTAGATTTTTAATTTTTTTTAACGTGATGTAAACGAAACAAGTCAGATTTATGATATACCGTTCTGATCATTCCAAAGTTATGTCCCCTCCCCCGTTCATGCATACATTTTCACATAAACAATCATCTTTCATTGTTCTATTCATCAAGGCGACTGGAGGTGAAAATATTGCGTGGGATGTTGTCAGACGCTCTGGATCTATACTCTGCCTGGAGGCAGGTTGCTGTGTCTCATTGTTCAGAATAAAGCCACCTCCTAATCAGACAGCTGCTGAAAAGGGGATTCCACAGAAAATGTCCGTATACACATTTATGTTTATTTCTTTTGTAGCTAACCCGATGCCTGAGAGCAAGATCTTGTCTAGGCCACGTAGATCCAGGGTTAAACAGAATAATTCTTTGCTATGTAGGGATTTGAGCCTGACACGAAGCAGGCGCTGAAAACATATACACTCCACTGTGACACATTAATGCGCCCACAGATGCGCAGACCAGACAGTGAAGTTACTTCTACCTGTGCAAAGAAGATTCCAAAGGCTGCGTCCATCAACACATTTCCAGTACAGATGAGCCAGCGGGCAGTCATTGCTGGAAAAAAAACAGCTGAAATCACTGCAGTGAGCTTGCATATTTACTCGCCCTGTCTCAGATGACCTGTGTGTTACTTTCTGTCTCACTCATGGTCAGACAAAGACTCTTCAGATGTCAACATTTTGCAAAGAATTTTCATGACATAACCGTTTGGATGCCTCTGAAATTCTCTGTTAAGCAACATCAACACGAGTGAGTTTGAGCCCTGATTTACCCTTATTTGATAACGCCTGTGTGTCTTCTGTTCCCTCCTTTCAGACTGTGAACCAGAAGAAGTGGATGATTGGTCCCCAGAAGCAAGCCGTTCTCAGTGTTCATTCTGTAACCTTTCACTGGACAAACTCAGTGTAAGAGCTGCTTTCAGGATTGTCAACCAATAGTCACATTTAGCATTGACATTGAGCCGTCCAGTCAGTCAATATTGTTTGATTTTTTTTGACAGATGTTATACAGCAAGGGGGAAATCAATAAAAGAAAAAAAATGTCTCCCTTTTTCATGTAGGATCCCGCACCTGTAGCCTCGTCGCCTCCCTCCTCCCCCTCTGATTACTCTCCTTGTCAGGCCCTGACCCTCTCTGAGAGCAGCCAGTCAGCACACAGGTTCCTCCAAGCTGTGTTTCACAAGAAAGGTGAGGCTGTTTCCACCTCATTTTGGAATACATTAGAGAAACAAAGGCAATGGGGCTATTGTGTAGTGTGGGTCTATGCATGCATAGTTTTCAAAGGCCAGTCTCCCTTCTCCCTTTTCAACGTTTTTTTTTATTTATTTATTTTTTAGAAGAACATTCTTATGGTAATAGTATTCATGGTGTAGCTCTAAGGCATCTGTATAGGCGAGCCGTCTTTGTTATTGGGGTTTTTTCATCAGCACCTACTCAGCCACCTGCTCTGCTCAACTCACCTCGCCACCACTTGTTTTAGGTGGTTTTCCCATTACAAATTAGGTCTGTGACATCATTGTAAACAACTGAAGCACGAGGCCATAATGAAGAACATACACCGGCTGTCCCTCCATGTAGGCCCATGTATTGGGCACGAAACAATGTTGATGATCACAGAAGTAATTAAGGCTGAGATTTTTTTGGTTTCCGAGAAGTAGTTTCTTATTGAATCATAAGACTCTGTGGCCAATCAGTGGTCAGCAGTCAACCTGACTGGGCCTGCTTTGAACCCTTGTCGACTAGGAGTTAAAACGGAACCTATCAGCTATTAGCAGGTGTCAGCCCCCTAGCAGAAATGCTAAAAAAAAGTGCAGAACCCAGCTGAATAGGAACTAATGGCAAAGCCCAATAAACGTTGCCTACACAGCGGCTATAAAGATGGTGCTTTGATGCTAACTCATTTTGGTTGCTGATAACCGTCGATGTCCCATCAAAGGTCAGTCCCGGTATTAGGACAGTTCCTAATATAGTTTAGCTCCAGCTGTCTAAACTTGATTTATGTGTTTTCCAAAACGGCACCACAACAAAGAGCAGTTGAAAATGTACCACACTGTTGTCTGACTGTCCCCACATGACAGAAAAATGACCTAATTTACAGCATATTACTTTTTTGAATGTCTGAATGTGTAATGCCAAAATGAAAAAGGTGTGCAAACTTCAGATGCTCTTTATGCAAAGTGTAAATCAAAGTCTTGACGTTTGTGAGTTGATAACCAGAGAAAATATCAGAAGTTAAGTTATTTCTGATTCTCATCACTACTCATGAGACAGATTGGACCACTTCAGGCTGTTCTCTCAGTAACACACTCTGCTCCTTTGTGTAATTCTTGAGGTTTCGAATTTTTATCTGCAAAGTTTATGCAATGAAACATTTATTTTTGCCCTTCTACAAGCTAATACCTGTACAAAAGCCCTCCCTGCATAGACTTTCACAGTAATTGTTCTACAAGGCTGTAGAGGCCATTCTCTAGCAGGTTCCTCGCAATAGTAACACTTGCTGTTCTACTACTCATTCAATTACATGTGTTGTGTTGGGAAAGCCAATAAATTTAACCTATTGAATTGAAAGCAGTGCTCACATTTTTTCCAAGGCAGGCACTGATCTGGTAAACAGAAAAATTGTCATTTGAGCTGATCAGAAACTCCTAAATCAAGCTAGTAGTAAGGCCATCCACTTTCCTGTCTGGACATTAGCACATTGAAGCTGTCGGCTAGTGTTCATATTCTGGAGCAGTGGGCCACACACTAGCATGTTGTCTTAGCTGGTAACCTGGCATTCTGATGCTAACACACTAAGGTACAACTTATTTGGCCTCTCCTCTACATTACACTAATGAATTTATACCTGATTGAAAGAGCAGATGGTTTATAATTGGCCAGATTAGTGGCTTGATTTGATGGGGATATGGGCTCCATTTACAGTCCAGTAGCCTTGATTCACTGCTTGTCAGCTCCACGTGATTCATGGCAGCACACAGTTACCTGGGTTTTGCTGGATGGGATAAGCTTGTTAAATTTGTGACCTACTGACTGAATATAATTTTGATTTCCATCTGTGTATTTTTTTCTCTCCTCCCATTAGATGTGCCCACAGACTGTGATTCAAACATACCTCTGGTCGCTCAGGAGCTGATGAGGAAGATGATACATCAGTTTGCTGTGGAGTATGCTTCCAAGTGCCTGCTCCGCACCAGTACAAACGGTGTCACAGGGACCTCCTCACCTTTGTCAGAAACACCAGATGGCCCCCTGGACCTCACAGTGAGCCGAACAGTGGAGGAGAAAGAGATTGAGCCCGAACCCGGTAAGTGAGGCATTTGAAAGACTTTAAACACAATTTCCATCTTTTTTTTCCCTCCTTTTTTTAAGGTTATTTTCCTGCAGAGTAAAGTTGGACAAAATTACCTACGCCACTGTCTTTAAACCCTACACATTGTCAAATTGAATTGTCTCGTAACAGATGGCGTCCTGGACCTCTCCTTCCGAAATCTAGCCAACTCGGCAGTTACGTCATCATCTAATCACAAAGCCTCAGGGTAAGAGTTTGTTGGTGTTTGGATGATTTAGGTGTTTTCAAATATGTGATGAAAATGTATGTATAAAAAAAAAATCTTGTAACCATCAATTTAGACCTTGAGCTCCTGGTAAATTCAACAATAGATCTTCTTGATTTAAGCTTTTGGTTCAAATTCGATTTGACTAAATCTTTTTAGTGAGGACATTCTGATGACTGAATTAGTTCAGCACGGCTGACCACAGCTTATTTCAAGTCAAGAGCATGACAGAGTAGGTTAACATCAATATTGTCCTATATTTCTGTGTTTGTTTTTTTGTTTTTTTACTTGTTTGATTTGAGTAAGTCAGCTGACATCTCCTGCCCGACTCATTTCCTTCTATTTTTAAGTGCATTTGTAATGACAAGTCATCTGAGCTAGTGTGTCTTCATTGGTTTTCTTTTTCGGGGGTTGACTCTTTTATCTCTTGAGCGGTAACGTCACAGCAAAGGCCGTATTGCCATACTTGCCAACAGCTCAGGATTGTAAAGCGAGAATCTCGCAGTGCATCGCAATGATTTCCCTGCCGTTTTTTTAACTGATCCGTCACGAGTTTGAAAACGCAACCTTCAAGCACGTAAGAGTCTCGCTGGAAATCACAAAACTACAGGGGCTATAGGTGGGCGCCAAAGTGATCCCAGCCATTCACAGACTGTCCCACCTGGACGTGAAGAGGCTTTGCCGCGCACGGTGAATGTGTGCGTGCGCGCGTGACAGACACACGGCAGCAGCGTGTGTCTGAGGGCCCAGAATCAAACTGAAATCATAACAGACATGAGACTAACAGTCGCAGTGATGTTACCAACACAAGGCATAAAGGAGTGGACCCCATGGTCTACATCACCCCTGTCCCCTATGCCAAAATCAAACCCCCGTCCATCACCTCCATCCTGACCCTGCTGTTTGGTCCTCCCATCCCTAGGAGGCAGCACAGGCAGAAGGAGTACACAGAGAGGAGCTGGGAGCTGTCAGAAGGGTTGCTCTCCAAGGCTCTGAAGGATATCCGTTCAGGGAGGCTGCAGGAGCAGCGGGCTGCTTTGCTCTATGGGATCCCCCTTCAAACCCTCAGGCAAGGTTTGGACGGCCGGGCCGAGGGGAGGCAGGGGTTTCTGCGTCAGCTGACATCTGCGAGCAGAGATTTCAGGGATGAAGTGATGTCATACAGCGCAATGTCCTCGACGCTGGGCGGCGAGGCCCGTCTTGTCCTGCAAAAAGTGGCGGCCTGGGCGGAGCGAGCAGAGATCGGCGGAGGCGCAGAGGAGAACGGGGACTTGAGTCTCCCTTTGCCCCATTTGGCCCTCTATCAGTCAGGTGGTCTCCAAAAGACCCTCCCTCACGGTTTCTCCCAGCTCAGGGATCCTCTCCAGCCCCCGCCAAGCCCGACCTCCAGCCTGGAATCCCCCGCCCCCCTGCGCATTCCTCAGGTCCGCTCGGCGTCCGACCACAGCAAGTCGGCTTCGGTGGAGAATCCCGGCGGGGCTGAGAAGCTCCATCCGCGTACCTCATTAAGCGAGGGTACTGCCAGTTTGTCCGCAGCATCTGCCAGACCCTCGTCCCTCTTCAAACTCAGACCTCCGTTCTTGGCACAAGGCTGCCTGGGCAGCGCCGGCCAGCCGCCGTATCGCCTGGGACCCCGCGGATCTTCACTGGATGAGTCCGAAGACGGGCTAGGCTGCCGGGATAAAGACAAGCAGCCTCGAAAGAAACGCGGGCGCTACCGCCAGTATGATCACGAACTGATGGAAGAAGCCATTACCATGGTGATGGGTGGTCGCATGAGCGTCTCAAAGGCCCAAGGGGTTTACGGGGTGCCCCACAGCACACTGGAATATAAAGTGAAAGAGCGCACTGGAACACTGAAGAACCCCCCCAAGAAGAAATCCACTAACTTTTGCTCATCCGGTTCCAACTTATTCGGATCCGGCTCAACAGCCGGTTCCACTAACTCAGGAAGTCTTGCCTCAGCTGCCGACACAAAGAGGTTCTAGACCTCGGAACGCCTCAAACTCCTCAACACTTGAACACTCCACCTCTTACAAGATAAACACTTTCCGGAGACTCTTTGTTAAAACACAACACATGCCTTTACAAAACACACGGATATGATTATTCAGGTCATTTAACTGTTTGTCTGTAATGTGATAGTCATACTTTGAGCTGTATTTTTCTGCCATAGTCCTTGGCTGCATTTAGAGCGTCTTCTAAATGCGGCGTCTTTATTTCTTTCCAAAAAGCAGTGATGCCTCAGGCATCTTATGTTTACAGGGCCTGCCAAACGAAAACAGACTCCTCCTCACAGACTCCTGAAGATTACTGAAGCTTATAGATGTTGTAGAATTTAGCTTAGAATTCTTTCCAGTTTCTTACAATCAACAAATCCCAAAGGTTTTTTTTTTGTTTGTTTTTTGTCAGCTCCATACCTGAAGTGAGCATCTCATTCATCCGTCCAGCACTCTGAGATGCGTATGGAAAAAAAATATGATTTTAGTTTGTGATGGTTTTAGATGCTGGTGGACCTCAGCCATATACACATTTGTTTAATGCATACGGCTTCTAATCTGATCTGCCATCATTTTTTGCACGATCCAGTACAAAAAGGGTTTCTTCATACCTCAGGACTATTTTAAGGATTCCCACATTGTTTTTATTTATTTTTTAACATCCAGATATGTTGCCAAATTTTGGGATTTGTTGGTTGTAATAAAATGAAATTATACCATCTTTATCTATCTAGCCCTCCAGGGTACTAAGAGATTTCTTTTCTGGGAGAAAATCCGACCACGAATGTGGTCTAAAAGGCTGCTATGGATTAGTTGACGGAAACACACTTCAGTCGTGGACCTCCTTTTTTTTTTTTTAATCGATATGAATTAAAGTGTGACTCTCACGTTTGCTAGGTGTTAAATTATTAGGTTATTCAGGTGTAATTAAATTCTTAAATCTCCTCTTTGAGGGAGCATCGATGATTGTCATTTACAGCTTTCTATCTCTGGGTATCTGGCCCAGCTTCTTTTAAGTGACTTAGAGCCATTGAAAAAGATGAAACGCTCATAACTATTGCTAGACGCTTAAAACAGGGCGATTGTACAGTGCAAAATGCCATTGTGGCGACATCTTGATGATTGATGGGTTTTCACTCGAGAGATCAGCTTAAAGCCATTTTGTGTCCACCCCCCCCCACCCCCCAATCCTTGTGGGCGAGCTAGTTTGAACATTGTGTTGGGTATTGTTGGAATGCAAATGCGCAGCATGTTCCGAAATGTGCACTGATTAGCCTGGGAAACGTCCGTTAATGTCTACGTGTACAGTTTGTGAAGGATGTTCTTTCTGATTTTCTTTTTCTAATCACCCGTATTTATTAACTCTGCTACTGTAGCCGTATTACCGCTAACCTCACACATGATTGCTGCTTAACTTTACTGGACTGTTTTCTCCCTGACACGGATGTGCGTAGCTTCGTCGAAACCTCCAGAGCGACTGCAGATTCAAAGATGCAGTCAAAGTGCATGAGCCCCAAAAGACAGATTAGCATATGTTGCATGTGTTGTTCTCATTATTGTTATTGATGGTTAATTGTGTTGGCGACTGGAAGCTATGGTAGTTAAAGGCTTTAGTAAAGAGTTGTCATTGTGACCATATTATTATTGATATTTTTACTATAATTATGAAAGCATACACGGTTTTGTTGTTGTTTAGTTTTTTTTATTGTGTTGCGTCTCTGCTCTTTTCTGCCTGTCAGATGGGCCTATTTCCATTTCTAATGCTACTACCAAAGCAGCATTTCAGGGTTAGCCGCACAAAAGCTGCTTTGATTTGTTTTGCTGGAATTTTCAGCTTGTTTGTCACACTCGCCAACCTCGTCGTCACATATTACCTCTGAACTTTGCTGAACTGCCTGAACCCCTGTGCCGGGTTTCATATCAAGTCTTCAGTCTTTAACGTTCCGGATTTCCTCCTGCTAGAGCTCTTATTCAATTTAGAACGCTCACAGCTCTTATCTCTGGAGGAACACCACACGGTGCGAATTCATTGACATTAACAGTTTAATTGTGTGAAGGAACTATTGTACCCAAAGCCAGTTAACGGTGTCAAGTCATTTTGAAGTTGTTTGACCTACTTTCTCATCTATGTTATCTCTGGTCATTTGGAAACGATCATAAAGCTGTAGATTACTAGTTTAACGTTTGTTTTCTTCATTTTTGGAAAATGTCGGTGCATTTTATCTTTGTAACTCTGGGAGCTGTACAAATACTCCTGAATGTATGTGCTTACAGTGGTAAATATTGCCGGGTACTCCGAGGGGCAGTTTGCAAACAAACCCTTTTGAGAAATGAATTGAGACCTTTTTTTGTACAGGCTTAATTGCAATTTATTCTTGAAATCAGCTGTATTTCAAGATGAAGGCTCTTTTTGTGCACTGCTGTAAATTCCATTAAGCAGCTTGATTATACGACTATTTATGCATAATTCGATCATTGCACTATGATTTATTAGATGTTTTTATTGTGGAACCCCCTCTTTGTGTTATTTATTTATTTATTTATTAACTGTGCTCCAGAACTGTGATTTTTAGTTTGATTGTGGTGATTCTTGATTTGTAATGGGGCACTTTGATCACATGTGATGCGTTTAGTGCTGCAACTGCATGAGTGCGTTTTGCATTGTAATATTTGCTTCTATAATTTATTTACTCCAGAAACAAGACTTCTGACTGTTGTGGTTGTTTAGTGCTTAATTTGCTGTTAAAATGATTTAAGAGGTTTTTTGGTAACTAATTTGATAACCGTCACAAGCTCAGCTATGAATGTCACGCTGCATTCAAGTTGAGTCCTGACGCAGAAGGGAAAAGCTTTCAGAGTCTTACCTTTAAAAAAAGTTCAAATGTTGTTGAACTACTACATTGATTCTTCAGTAAAGTTTTCACTAATAGCCATTGGGTTTGAACATGAGAGGGTGTTTTTTGAACTGTTGGAAAAGATGCTGTTGAAAAAAAAACGTATTTTAGTTTGGGCGTTTCTACAATCCCTCTGCTTTCAGCAGAATGTCAACATTTGCCTTCAGCAGCTCATCAATAAAACAGTTCTCGAATTTAATCGACCTCCTGTTATGACTTTTCTTGCGTCTAGATTGCATAGAAGCTGTAATTTTATCAGTAGTGGAGGGTTGCTTATCATTCACCACAAATATAAATGGGATCAATATACGACTGTATAGGAAAAGAGAATTAAGCATTCAAAACAGAAGATCTGCAAAACTGCTGCCGTGTTGAAATCCTGTCGAGCAGCTGAACAGTTTGTGGCACCTTTGGTTAAAATTTTGTGTGTTTATTTTTGCTATGTAGTACAGCTTTTCTGGGAATACTCACTTTTCTAATGTGATTTCCATTAACATGTTGAACAGGACCAGCGTTGCAGCATTATTGGTTCTGCAACAGAAGTTGCCCGCGTCAGTTGCACTAATGTACTATCACGAACTAATGGCTGCTTCCTTCAGCTGAGTGTTTCTAACTCGCCAAATTGTTTCCTGTACTCTGCAGAGAGGAAGTTACACTTTCATGGTTACAAAGAAAAATTTTGATTTGTCAAATCAAAAGACCTTTTTTTTTATCTTGCCTCAGTCCATATTCTAGGTTAGATATGAAATATTTCAAGTATCAGGTGACTCATGGTTAATGAATTAGTCTTTGTTTTCTTTTGCTATATTTTTCTTTTACAGTGCCCCAACTGTTTTTTTTTAAATGGGGCGTCTAATTTACAGCCGATAGTAGGTTAAAATAATCTAGAGAACAGAGCCTACAGTGTTAGACTGAAAGACTCATTTAAGAAGGGAGAGGGAATGGGTTTGGTTTTCCCTAAGATGACCATTTATAGAATGAAGTGTAGTGTTAATAATATTTGAATACATATTTGTTGTCTCTACTTTGAACCTCAGCTTAGTTATGAGGAAAGCCTCCTAAATCCAGTCTTTCCGTTTTTGCCCCGTAGTTCCCGGCTGTCGTCGTTCACGGAAGAAATGAGAGATCTGGGACGGCGAGGGACTGCGTTTTGCCAGGATTCTGCGATGGATGGGGTACTACGTTCCCTCTGCCCAGCTCACCAGTCTTTGCTCTACCAAATCCTGAAGCTAGCTCACCAGGAGCAACTGCTGCCGTTATTTAACCACAGACAAGTTGGTCAGACTGAATCTCACTGCTGTCACTGTGGTGTACCACCACAGGATAACATTGCACCTCATCCAGTCCGTTTTAGTGAATGTAAAGCCCTTGGCCACGGCCTGTGCTGCCCGTCGGTCGATTCTGGCCAACAAACTCAGTGTGGCGGCGCCTACCATTCCGAAGCCTCAAAGTCCAGCTGTAGCATCCATCATCACTCTCTCAGAGGCTGTAACAGTGAAGGTCAGCGGGGCTCAAACTACAGTTGCGTGCAGCGGTGCAGGACGGAAAGCTATGGCGTTCTGTGTTCTAAGAGGCTGCATTGCCTCTCCTGCCAAAACCAAGCCATCGGCCGCATAAACAGCATAGTGCATTCTTTTGCATCGTCTCCTCTGTTATCCCAGTCCTCGCTGTGCGCTCCCCCCTCTAGATTATGTGCATCGGTGTGCTGCACAAAGAACGAGGGGGACTCTAGTTCGTGTTATCCAAACCACATCTGTCTGAGACACATCAGGAACGCAGTCGAAAAATGCACTGGAGAGGGAGATCATCACTGCCCTGTCCTCAAAAGAGAGCAAAGCCCCTCTCCTCCCCCTCTTTCACCCATCCCCACAGACGTGGAGAAAAAAGCAGACGAAAAACCACCATCCCTCCTCCACCACAGACAGGGGGAGGAACCTGACCCTATGGGTGGAAGCAGACCAGTAAGTTGCAGCCTCATGGTGGCGGATATGTTTGCAGCCGGAGAAAATGAGCCGCAGTGCAAAGCCCTGGTTAGTAAGCGGGCTCATCAGAACCCAAGTGGGGCTTCGCTGCAAGAGGTCGTGACTCGTTTCAGTCAGAAACTGGAAACGATCACATCGCTAGACAAGGACCCTGCGCCTCTTTCCACGGCGATCTACGCTTCTGAGAAAGAGCAGCCGCAATTTCCCTCGACCAGTCAGAGCCCGCAGTGCCACGCTGACGCTCATCTGACTGAAATCATCACCACGGTGCTGCACACCGGCAGCTCTAGCGACTACAGTCTTAGTGAGCTGTTCAACAAGCATGATAACATAGCCCCAAAGTCACCCAATACTCGCGCTCGCCGTCGCAAGGAAGTCATGGACGCCATAGCAACCCGTGCCGATGAGGCGTACACCAGAAGGCAAACTTTACAAATCAAACGGGATCTGGCCATGCTGGATCAGTCTTGTAATAGGAGGAAGAGACCCACAGCAAAGAGGGCAAGACTAAAAGATGGGGCCGTTTCAGTAACTGCATCGGGTACTCCATCAGACCCTGACCTAGATAAAGCAGTCTCTAAAAGAGAAATTGAAGCTGGTGTAGAGCAACTAGAGAGCCATATGGCTGGGGAGGGGACACTGATCGAGCTCACAAGGGAAGAAGATGAGGAGGAAGCTAAAGAGAATATACAGGCAGTTATAGTACCAGACGATCTACGGGGTGTTAGTGAGGAGCAAGAAAGGGAGATACCGACTGAGAGAAAAGAACTTGCTTCATCAAGTGCTGAGGCACACCGTCCCGGGCAAAAGAGTACAGATGAAACAAGGGGCTCAAACGTAAAAACAGAGGTTGTAACAGAGACTGCAGTTGCTGTGACTCCGTTGGGCGGTCTCGTTGGAGAAGATTGTAAAGCTGTTAATGAGGCAAGTGATAAAAACCAAGCAGAAGCCCTACCGATACAAAGCTCCGGTAAAAATGACACACTTGGTAAAGATTCTCATAGCCCTGTTAGACAGGATCAAAAATGTCAATCGGGCCACTCCATGGGAGTAAGAAGATCCACAAGACATATAGTACCCCCGCTGTGGATTTCTTCCTATGTTACAGAGCCCCGAATGTTCTTTACAACCAGTTTGTCTGAAGGGATGAGCAACAGTACACAAGATGACGAGGCTCTGACACCTAGCATCCTGCATGATGTAGCCAAAGATCGTGATGCTCATGACACTCCTAAATCAAGAAGTGATGCCCATCTATCAGAGTGTACAGAGACGCTTCCCTTTGAACTCAAACAGGAAGAACAATGTGAAATGTCTAGCACACAGTTGAAAGATCAGAAGCAAATGATGCCTGTTGAGGAAGAGTCTTATAAAAAAGACAGCCCCGAAAAAGAAACGGATGCCAATGATTTTTCTTCTAGTAGGAGACTACGGTCATTTTCAAAAACACTACAGGTCTCTAACAGGTCAGAAAATCCAAACATGGATTTGTCCATCACATCTACCTGTGTTCAGAGCCTTTCCAGTACCCAAGCCGAGTACACTAGTCCAATTAAACTTATGTTTGTATCACCAGTAAAGGTTAAGGAAGGAATTAGATATAGTCTCAAGTCAGCAGGTTCTAGTACACAAACAGAACATTTTGACCCTTATGAAGAGTCCTCATGGGGAGGCACGCCTCAGAAATGCAAAGGCCAGAACAATGGTTGTGCAACATCTCAAGTAAAATCTGCTAATTCGCCTCCAAAATCTGCTAATTCGCCTCCAAAATCTGCTAATTCACCCCCCAAATCTGCTAATTCGCCTCCAAAATCTGCTAATTCACCTCCAAAATCTGCTCCTTCGTGCACAAGATCTGTATCCTCGCCAGCAAAGTCTCCATCTTCACCATCTAAGTCGGCATCCTCGCCCAGGTCTGTGCCCTCATCACCTAAAAACTGCCTTCGAAAATCTGCTGATTGTACTCCCTCCAAGTCTTTATCCGGATCTGAGGCTCGGCGATCACCGGGTGACTTGCCACCTGTCAATGAAACCACTCCTCCAAAAAGACGCCCAGGTCGGCCAAAAAAGCTGGGACCACGTTTGGAACAAAAAGCCAAGAGGCCCATTGGTCGACCACGTAAACAGATTGCTGCCGATTCTGCAGAAGAGGCAAAATCATCGAACAGTAAATGTCTGACTGGATCTGATGTTGACGACAGTGTGAACAAGAACCTCAAAATAACCGTTTTGTACGGTCGTTCAAGGAGAAACAAACGAATGGTGTCTGAGAGCTTTGACCAGCTACAAACAGACTTCAGTGACGCACTGCAAAAAGTGGATATTGGAAGCGACTTGAGCATTTTATTGCACCGCTCTAAGACCTTAGGTACTATCAAAAGGGCTTCGGAGGAACTAAGTTTTGCCAGCCCCGCGATGGAGCCCGCCCCTCAGTCTAACGGCAACGTCAAATTTTTAGGGCAGGAGGAATCCACACCCTCACGGAAACCAGGCAGACCGGCGAAAGTGAAAATATCTGGAATCTCGGTCACCGTCACCACAGTGTCGCCTCGGCAACGCAAAATTCAGCTAGACAAAGACACTCGGCAATCGTCCGAAACGCAGCCTCACAAGAAGGCGCTGCTGTCAGATGGGAAATCTGCCAAAGATCCCTGGACAATCAGCCGTCAGCCGACAAGCAAGAGCACGCGAAAGGAAGAGAGGCTGGAAGCACGGACCCAGTGTAAAGACGAGCTCCCACATCAGCCCGCACCGGTGCGACACTCGATGCGGGTGAGAAAACCCTCCATCCACTTTCTGCATGCCGTGGCTACATCCGGCTTCAGATCATACAGCCGCAGCAACGCGCTGCTGCGGCGCTCCAAACAGCTCCTGCTCACAAAGGAAAGCAACGAAAGGAGGCAGGAGCAGCGGAACAGCGCCGAGGCTTCGGCCGAGAAACGACGGCCCGGCGGAAGAGCGAGAGCCACGGTTTCTCAAGATCTGAGCAAAGTGGCGGAGGCGTCCGTGGATTCGATATTTAGCCCAAACAGGACGCTGAGGTGGTGGGCACCGTCCGCCGAGGAGAAGACGTTGAACCAAGAGCTGGCCAGGCGAATCCGAGTCATCTCTGACACGTGGGTGGCAGACTCCGCGGAGGGCCAAGAAAAAGAAAGGACCTTGAATTCCAAACTCGACAACAAAGGGAACGGCGCATTCGCAAGGAAGTCGAAACACCCCTCTGTGGTCCAAATGCTGTTCGACTGCTCCCCGACCAGACCGAGGTCCTGCAGCATGCAGCAGATCCGCTCCTGGTTCATGGAGACCACAGAGACTCAGTCTTTGGCCATTGTCAAAAAGGCCAGCTCCCGCAATCCTTACGAGCTCCTACACTTTCCTCGTTCGGCCAATAAGAAGAGCACCCGCCACAGTCCCCAGGCAGAGAGACTCCGCAAACACGTCAAGAAGTTTGCCACAACCGTGCCAAAAAGTCCTTTGCAGCATGAACAGGCTCAGCAGCAGCTGAGGAGGAAGAAGGACATCAGGCGGCGGCTTTTTGCCTCCAGCCGAGCGGCGGGCAAACGCCGCCGGGGAGCTTTGTGGCGGAGACGCGGTTCTTCAGGTAGATATCAGGCCACCCTGGTAAGGGCAAGGTCTCGGTTCCTTACGTGTAGAGAAAGGAAGAGGTGGCAAAAGAAGCTAAAAAACCGGAGAAAAGAAGCCCCCCGCTTCTCGGGTGGACCTGACGCAACTGGACCCCGACCGGGACGCAAAGCGTCGGCAAAAGATCGGTTCTCCGACAGTTTCGAGACGGGTCCCACCGCCTGCTCTGCTAGCCAAACTCAGGAACTTGTGGATGCAAACAAAGAGCAGAAGCTCTGTTCAAAAGCCTGGAGTCCCGAGACCCTGAAGGAGTGCCGGGTGTTTCTGAGAAAGATCAACTCCCCAGACAGTGAGTCAGCGGAGGAGGAGTGGGAGTCCTGCACCGTCACACTGGATGACGGGTCACCCTCTGCTTACCTCTTTGCAGGGCAGGAGAGGGAACTGGTCGGAGTTGTTAAAGCTGTGAAAAGTGAGGGAAAAGGGAGCATGAGTAAGAGGACCGCCTCTAAAGAGCAGACAGTTTCTGCAGTTAATTCAGTACAGAAGCAGGAGGCAGTTCCAGAGGAGAGGGAGCGGGGTAAATACAAGAGTCCCATGGGTGTGTCGGCCGAACTACCACAACCACCACCAGCGAAAACGTTGAGACAATCGCGAATGAGAGGCCTGTCTGGGCCCAAATGGTGCGACTTCGTGTTGGGTAACTATCCCTCTCTCACTCTTCAATAATTCAAATAATAAATTAAACAAATTTGAGTTAAATGCCCCCAAAATTAAAATGCATTCTTCCTTTCTCTCTTTTTTCCTCTAATTTGGCAGGAAACTAATCGAAGCGCGAAGCCGCCTCCTCTTGGGAAAGGAACTGTGGTTTGTAATGGTGCCTTTGGACGTTGAGCTGACCATGTGGACTGACTATCCAACTATGGGTCAGTCTTGCACTCAGCAGTTATGTAGCATTCTAACTTAAAAGCTTGACGTTGCACTATTTTTATCCATGGATTCATGTTTGTTTTTTTTGCTCTTTTTTCGTGTGTGTACGTGTTTCTTTTAAATTTGCTGAGTAGAGAACAACTCCCTGCATCCGATGTTTTATTGGGATAAGTAAACCTCTTGTGAGTCTTGCTAGTGAAGCCATGTTTTAAGGAAGGGCGGGGCTCAACTGTATTAGTGCATTTCTCTCACCCTGAGCACCCCCCCCTTATGAAGGTCAACACAGCTTCTTGAAATTCTGTAACTTTACCACTTCAAGACACTCCTGCTCTAAACCCTGCCAAACTTACTGTTTTATTATTTATTTGTAACACTTACTATAGAGCTCTTGATATTCTAAAAGAATTAAGTAATTTTATCATAAAAAGATATTGACATTATTTGTTGTTTTCTGCATTTAAGTAGCCAAATAACATTTCATTATGAAGGACTGGTTAGGACCTGCCCACGCCCAATTTTGTTTTAGACAATAAGCGGCTGTAATCCTCTACTGACATCTCGGCACCAAATAGAATGTACATTGGATCCACTTTCAGTCCCAAAACCGCACCGACCCACAAGAGGTGTGAGAAATGATCAAGAAAATGGCATTATACAAACGTAGAGCATACCTCCTGCTCCTTTTGATGGGTTGTGGGATCTGTCCGTTCTCGCCCACAGCTGGATGTCGCCGCCAGATGTACCTCTTGCACTATCCCATTTGAGATTATTAATCCCGCAGTTCAGATTCCTCCTCCATTTTTGCACATTGTGTCCCACTAGCAACCCCTACTGTAAACCTAGAGGATCTCTTCGGTGCAATACAAACCCAGATGGTTTATCATTATGTAGAAATAGGTTTATTGCTGACAGATGAATGGATGTACACGAGTCCCAGTGGCCTAGGATGTTAAGTTCATCTGTCTCCACAGCCATGATGGGTTGAGATTTCAGCCATTTAAGATCCGAGGCGCGTTGTTGGCTCTGGCGTTTTTTTCACATTTGCTCTACTATCGACTGAAAGAAGCAGAGGAATGACTAAAAGCTAACAGCTGCCATAGCATTAATTTAAATCTTTTTTTTTAATCATAGCATTATTCACTGTTTAAAGACATTTAGCTGTTTCTCTGGAGTTCTCTTTTTGTTTGGTCTTTCCTTTTCCCTCACGTTGCAGCAAGAGACGCCTGCCTACCTCCACTGGGGCTCTGCTAGGCCTACTGCTCTTGAGCTTATCAGCCGTCACAGATGAGGCTAGAGTTGATCAATAAAAGCAAATTCCGGATCGGTTTGTTTTCCTGCCACGTGCTGGAACGCTGCTGGATCCACTGTCTGGCTTTTTTTAGCTCAGAACTCAACCCCATAGTGAGTATAGTGCCTAACTCCCCTTTGTATATATACGTGTGTCACTATGGTTGCCCTTTCAGCCTGAGGGAGGTGGAAAAGGCTCAGCCCTGTGAGAATAGACCATCGTCTCTTTGTTTGAAGAACCTGGTGCTAAAAACCTGTTGTATATTTTCTTTATCATGTTTTTATACCGTTCATTACAGATGCAACACAGGTGTCTGTGACTGGATCAATAAAGAGTTTTCAACTAACACGTGGGAGCTTCTGTTTACAGTCATGTAAGACGAAAAGAAAAAGAATCTGTTTTCCGACCCAATAAAACTTAATGTGCTGAGAAAAGATGGTGATTTCTGATGTATGACAACATCCCACTTTAATGAATAAAATGACAAAATGTGACTGACAACGTAACAGCTAAAATAAGACATGTTTGGATGACTATTAAAATGTGGCTGTAACCCAAAACTACACAGAGAGCAGAGATCTCTGAAAGTAAACGATTCCAGAGCAGATTGGAATGGTTTAAGTTCAGGCGGAGCTCTGGAATACAACAATTTAAATATAATATGTGCCACTCTTGCTTCCCCCCCTTCCCTTTTTATCACACGTTGGCTTCCTGATCGATGAGGGTGTTGAGGTCCAGTTTGGTCTTCTCCAGTGCCGCTGTCTTAGCCCTCCGTGATGGACGCACGGCGGGAACCGACTCGGGCACGTTTTCCCCATCGCTGACACCAGAAAAGAAGCAATGACTGACAAAGTGCAGAAAACTGACCAATTGCAGAGCTTTCTTTGTAGTTTGAAAAAAAAAAAAAGGGGGGGGCCTGTGGACTCACCTCTCCTCTGATGACTCCGCCCTCCTGCTTAGTTTTCTGCCCGCTTTGCCGGTTGCCGCTTTTCTCTGACCTGAGCAAACAAACACTCTGGTCACCTCCCAGTGCTGACTCCGCTGCTCTGAGAAGCTCTAAAAATAAAGCGCAGCTGCGAACGGCGGAATTCAGAAACCACTTTACCTCTTTTGGGTCTCTTGGCAGATTTTGATGGATCGTCCGTGGCAGCCTCTGGGGAAATAAGGCAGACGCGATTCAGATTTCTGCATCTCGGTCTGCACGGCATTTACTTTGGCACGCCGATCAGGGCGAAGGGATTTTTACTTCAAAACTAGAGTAAACCTTATATTGGGAGAATCTTATGAATAAATGACTAAAAGCCTCAGCAGATGGGGGATATTAACCGGGCTTTGCTCTGGGTTTGGAGCTGTTTACCGTCTGCGTTGACGTCCAGAGGCTGGAGGGCGCTGTGCAGCTCAGCCTGCTCTTTAGAATCCACCAGCTGGTGCATCATCTTCTCCAGAGAACGGAGGCAGATTCGATCCTTCACCACCTGAAGGGGGCACGGATCGGAATGAGAGGGGG
>CAJRST010016668.1:3264847-3276740 GCA_907169785.1 Menidia menidia
CGGCTCAGCTCCAGGCTGCTCAGGGCTTTGGCGTAGAGCCGAGCCTCTGGGGCCGCCGGGTCCTTCAGCATCTCCCCACACATGCGGACGGCCAGGTAGTCGTGGACGCACACCTCCTGAGGGGGGGGGGGGGGGCACGTCAGGCCAAATTATCCATGACATCGCGGCGGTTTAAACGGCGCTGGCGTGGCGCCGCTTACCTCGGTGTTGGAGGGGGGTCTGATGAGTGCGCTCTGGCGGGTCAGCTCCACGATGAGCTCCACCACGTTACCGATGTCCACCTCGGCCAGGGGGGAGGTGGCCGGGGCGTTCACCAGCGTCCGGATTGTTGGCAGGAAGCTCTCCTCCACGACCTCCTGGTGGGCTCTGATGCGCACAAAAAGGGGGTAGACCGTCAGTTCGGGGGGCGTGGCCTCCGGGCCGGTGTGGCTGACCGGTCGGTGCGTGCGGCGTGGGGGACCTGCTCTCGCGGGCGTAGAGCTGGAAGAAGACGCCGAGGCAGTGGCGCAGGCGCGTGTCGTCCTCGGTGACGGGGTTGTACCACAGCAGGATCAGGCGCGACAGCATTTTGGCGCTGGAGATGCGGCCCGTGTACATGAGTCTGGCCAGGCCCTCCGCCGCCTCCGTCCGCAGATCCGACACCTGAGATGGACGCCGCCTTTAGAATCCCCCCCCGCCAAAACCCCGACAGCCCGGCGCATTCTAGACGCCCCCGCCTCACCTCGCTGTCCAGGAACTCGGACAGCATCAGCAGGACGCTCTGCGCGGTGTCCTCCGGCTTGCCCTCGGCCGGAGCCGCGTCCTGCTTCTCGGCCGACGGGCTGGGATTGGCCGTCTGAGTGGACGTGCTGTCAGACAGGAGCTGGAAGCCAAAGAGCAGCAACAGGTCCACGACGGCCCGCAGAGCGCTGATCCGGATCTTCACCTCATCCAGCTGGGCGATCTGGAAATCGGAGCAGAGTCAGACTCTTTAAGTTGTTTTGGGGTTTTTTCAGGCTCTCAGAAAACACCTGCAGAGGACCCTGTTTCTACTGACTAAAAGGAGAGGTTTGTATTCGGCTTACATGAATTACCAGCAGCTATGATGCTGAACCTTTTCTTTTTTAATCTGAAAGTAGTTCAGAGTGACTAACAAATGGAATGCGGAGGAGGAATGAAAAGGAAAAGAGTTTCAGACATTTGAAACATGTGCGTGAGGTCACCTGCAGCAGCAGCACCATGTGGGTTATGGCCAGCTCCTTGCTGTGCAGGGTGCATGTTCCCAGACACACCACGGCCATGTTGCGCACGGCTGGCTGGGAGTTGGCAATGCTGGGAAGAATCTGTGGGGGAATGGAGAGAGTTTAAATCACTTCAGTGGATCCAAAACATTCAGACTACTCAGAGATACGAATGTATACTGGCTGTAACTTCATATTGAGACATGCAAATGTTCAGGTAGCCCCTCCAAAAGTGACTGATTTTTACTGATTGTTGAACTCAAGCGAAGGTCCACTGACGCTTTTCGCCAGAGGCACATTAAAAATATATTTGGGCCCCTTTCAAAGTCAGCACTATACAGACTTTCTTATAACACAAACTGTTTGTGTTTTGTATTATCGATCCAGAAATGTTTAGTCACTCTGCAAAGCTGATGAAATATTCTTCAGACTGCCTGGCCTGTTCTTTTTTTAAGCAGCACAAATGTCTGAAGGCCTTGTTTTTGTTTGTGTAGTATTGACTTTTGGGTTTTGGTTGAATGGAAAGATTCTCTCTGATGGCTCCATGCAGACCGGGCTGTGGAATAAAGGTGAAACGCTCTCTCTAGTATTCTACTCGAGCTGACAGTTTTCCTCGCAACCTCGACTGCCTCAGCTTCCCTAAAGAGCTACTTTTAGCTCCAGTTGGAGCTGTTTTGATATCTTTTTATAGCCTCTCCCTGCTCACAAAGAGTGAGGTCCTCCATAGCGTGAAGGAGACAGAGTTTGTTCATCGTTATTACAATACTAAGTCACAGCCAAATACCAAACTGCTCTCCTAAGACGATGGAAGTATAGTTCAGACTTTTTACCAGCGAGGACATTAAGCCGCTTATGGTGGGACCGATTCGAGTCTTGATGTTCATCTGCTTCAGCAGCTCGGCGCACATTGTCAGACACCTCAAGAGAGTCTCTGGGTCACTCTGGAAGACAGAAAAAGACCAAGTGTTAAAGACACGTGCTCTGAATGGGGAAAAAGGTGATTGTCATGTCTCCGTCTGTACCTTCTCGGAGCGGACCTCCTTGTCTGCTGGCTGATTGCTCTCTGCCATCTCCTGGATGATTTGGTTCCGGCGGGCCTCCAGGTCCGTGATGGAGCTCTTCAGCTCTGCTGCTTGGCTGAAATCCTGCGCCACGATGCAGTCCTCCAGGGTTTGCTTAGCCTCCATGATGCGCACCTTCACCTCTGCGAGCTTTGTGGGAGGAGAGGGAGACACTTGAGGCCAACTGTGCTTCCACTGAGAGGAAAAACAGCAGCAGCTGAGGCTCGGGGCCAGGTCACAACCCTCTGATGGCCTTTACTCACGCAGCCACGGGAGACCCATCCGTAGCATGTGAACACTTGGGACAGGACGCATGATTTTAGACGTTAATCGGCCTCAAACAGAGTTCACAGAAGAGATCAAGGACGGATTAACAATCACTGAGCATGAACGCCCATTAAAAGGTTCAACGAAGCCAAAAAAAGAAGAAAACTGACAAAGCGAGAGGCGCACAGAGTGCATCTTTCACTCCACTTGTTAAAATATGTTTCGCTTCCAAATATAAACCATCTGTCAGCTGGAGGTAGAAGAGGAACGAAGAACAGAAGCGGACAGACTAAATGGGAGTATAATTAGAACAGAGACATGCGGAGGACATTTTTAAAACGACTGGGAAATGATTAGTCAGTGATGGTATTTTGAGGAATTTAGGCCGCAGTAGTTGCCTTGCACTGAATCATTATTTGTGAATTGTTTGTAGAATAAGAATATTCATTCCCCTTTTTTAAATGCTTTGTGAACAGTGCAAACATGCTCTGCTTTTATCCACCCTCAGAACAAATCGATCCGCTCAGGACCCTCTGAGAACCAGCTGGTCTGGGCCTCTTGGAATTCTATTTTAGTTTAGGTGATTGCGTCCTTTGTTTAGGACCTGAACTTTGACCCGGTTTGCCCACCTGGACCTGCTGGCGCCGGCTGGCGCTCTCATCCACTGGCTGAGCCACCTCCATGATGGGTTCCCTCACATCCGAGATGATTTCGGCCACCTGAGAGAGGGAAGCCAGCTGTGTTAAACATCAGGCCAGACGAAGCGGCGCCGCGGGGATCAAAAACGTCACGTGCCGTTTGGATGCGCCTGTGGTCGTCGGGAATGAGGAGGAGGAGCTTCTCCGTGAGCAGGGACACCAGAGAGGACGGGGTCTGCGGGAGCACCAACATCTCCTGGAGAACAGCCAGCACGCGCTTTCTGCACACACACAAATCTTTGGATTAAAAACAAACCACCCTAACAGTCGATTCACTCAACGCGCAAAGCCAGACCTGCCGCCCTCTTCGTTTGTATCAAGGCAGTGGATGAGGTGGATGAGCTGCTGCGAGATATACTCTTTGGTCATTACGATCTCCAGCTGGTTGAAGTCGGCCCTCTGTTCCTCTGACAGCACGGGCACCGCCTTAAGATAGCTGCAACGGGTCAGGGGGACAGATCAGCCACAGTAGGGTTAGGGATATCCACACGCTCTTTTTTTTTTAACCATCTCCTGTTCAGCGTTATGGCAGCAGAACTGTAGTCTGAATACTTCATGGATTAAAATCCCCCCTTATCCAATACTTCTCTTACATGTAGTAAATAATACCAAACCTGACAGGGCGATAGAGAGACCAAAGACAAAGAAACCACACTTTAAAAAAACGTAACAGATCCTTATAGAAAGACAGAGAAAAAATAAATAAATAAAAAATGTTAAAATCACCACCACTCTCCACAGCGAGCACTTACCTTCTGCAGTTGAATGAGCGCATTTTGTAAGCATCAGATTTATTTATTAATGGATTATAAACACACAAAGCCATGTGCTAAAACAGATGTGCGGAGCGCCACCAATCAAAAACAACCAAAGCACTGCACGATAGACTTACCTTTTGAGTCTGAGAAAACGAAGCTGTGCTGGGCTTCTAATGTGTGTTAAATAGATTGTTTTATTTTTTTGGGCACTGATCTTGTAAACAAAACCAAAACTAGTTTGAAGTGTAAGGCAAAAGCGCAGGAGGTACGTTAGGAGGACTACCTGAACATTAATTTTGTTGAACGAGTGCAAAGTAGCTGACCGCCGTGAACACTGTAGAGGATAATTAAAGAAAAATGGAAAGGGCCTAATTAGAATGAACTGATGTTTCTCTTCTCTGACTGCAGAGTTCTTGGGTTCATTAATAGTCTACACACAGATCTGAGGGAAAAAAACGTAGCCTTAAAATAGGAATTTCCTTTGAATGAGAATGAATCCTTAAAAAGCCGTTTACCTCTGATACGTGGCACTGCCGTTAGTTTATTCATTATTAACAAAAAAGTCAAACGTGCAGCTGACAGGGATAAACTGACATTCAAGGGATATCCTGGCATTCTCTTACCTACAGAGGTACTCAGCGTATGTGGCAGCATCCGGCAACACCTGCTCCAGCATTTCATCACCCTCATCTCCTTTAGCCTTAAAGAACTCACAAAGAGCCCTCCAATACAGCACATTTTCACAGGTCAGGGAGTCCAACGAGATTAGCTTCCTGTTTGGGAAAAAAGACAAAGACACATTTGATCTCCAGCCTCCTACATTTTACTAACCGCTGGTTGGACGGGCGAGCTTGGGAGAGTACCTGTCGCCGAACTGTTCTCTGTTCTGCGGCAGCTCCTCGGCAGGCGTCCTTTTGAAAATGGCCTTCAGCGTATCCATTGCTGTTTCTGCACAGTTCTCCACATCCAGACGGTGGAGCAGCTCGATGACGTTTCCATCCAGCCGAAGCAGCCACGCCGGCAGGAGACGACTGCAAACCAACTCTCTCACAGCCTCTGAAGAGAGAGAAGTAAGACATGAATAGAAACACTAACTTTTACAGTGTCAGAGATACCTTATTTCATTGATTGGGAGGAGGGAAAACGTTTTTTATTTCAACACATCACTGTGATAGACCCTTTTTTTCCTACAAACCATGAAAAAAAAACTCCCTGATTTCTGCTTCAAATGAGGCGTCATTCGGCTGTTAAAGCAAAGCTTCACACACAAACTAAACCATACCTGAGGTGTCCTGGAGACCCTGCTGAAGCAGGCTGACTCTCTGAGCGATAGTTAGAGCTTTAATGTGAACTTTTTCAGCAAGAACCTGAAACAGAATCATAAAAAGACAATTTGTAAAGAAAACCAGGTTTCACATCAAACCAGGGGGTCCCAGACTTCTTTAAAAAATCTACCTGGTAGGCTAACTTGCGGACGTTCTCCTTGATGTCCCGAGTGCGTTTGAGGACTTTAGGGAGGGTTCTCGGGGACATCGCTATGCAGGACAGAACAGCCCGTCGCACCTCAGCGTTGGCATCATTGTCCAGAATCAACAAGTATGCTGAAAAAATACATTTAAAAAAGCAAAGAACAGCTAAGCATGACACAGAAATTAGCAAACAAAAGCTGCCCTCAAAGATACTTGAGATTAAACAGATAATAGAAAGTATCATGGCCTCAGACTGTGCCTTTGACTTCTAATAATTCCTACATTTGAGGGTAACCAAGGAATTTAACTCAACAAACCATTGATGGTGGGGCAGTCGGGATCCTTTGGCTGCTGAAGGCGAGTCATGGCCAAAGCAGCCTGAATCCTCACGTTGGGGAATTTGTCAGTGACGCGCACCAGCATGGCTTGGTGGATGCGGTCAAAGAGATCGTCGTCGATCTGGGCATTCTCCGCCATGCTGCCCAGCAACTTGTTGATCAGCTGACACACTCGGAAGCGCACCGCATGACTGTTTGCTTTGTGAGACTGAAGAGAGACAGAGAAGGAAAAGGGGAAAAGTCAAAACAGTGACACGAGATTTGTAGAAGGAGCCAGGAAAAAATGGGGCAAAAGAGCATAATATAGTTAGTATAACAACATATACCTCTAACAGGAAGTTGAAGATGAAACTCAGAAAGGGGTGATCATCTTCATCTTCAGCTTCCTCCTCCTCCTCCTCTTGTTGCTCCTCTTCTTCTGTTTTGGGTGGAGGCTGGAAACTTGAGGCAAACTTTGCAGCAAACTCGATGACATTCTCAACGCTGGGTTCGCGTTTGTAGACGATCATTGCGTACTTTAGGTAGTGGACAAACTCCTCATGGAACAGTGTCTTGTCCTCAAGCTGAAGGATGAGATAGATTGTGTTACTGATGACGGCTGACAAGGAGTTTAAAAAAAAGAAGAAAAAACGAGGAGCGCTATTCACACAGAGGGGAACGAGACATATCAGCTCTCACATCCCATGATCAAAAACAAGATTCACAGAAATGCTTGGAAGGCTCCAACTTCTTTATATTTGTAACAGCCTTTCATAAAGTATTCTTTCTCTACAGCATTCAGTTGAAAAGTGTAAACATAGATATAAACTGATGATTCTCAATTTCAAGCTGTTTCTATATTGTGTTCTTTTTGTATAATTAGCCTTTGAATTAGTATTTTTATGAGTCTTGATTATGCATTGTTTCCCTTATGTATAGTTTCAGTAGCACATAAACAAACTAGAATCTTATGATGAGATTCATCCATTATGCTAAAAAAAAGTTTTCTGCTCCTAAAATCAAAAGGAAAGCTAAGTTCGAGATATATTGAAATTATTGGCAATCCCAGTTCACTTCTGTGCAGAAAAAGGACACATTACCTTGTTGTAGCGACTTTTGAGGCTCGCCACTAGCTTAGCCTTGTTGTTGTGGCCCCTCTGTGCTCGCTGGAATGCCTCCTTGATGTCCATTTCATTGTCAGCCGTCATATTTCCTTCACAAAAAGCAAAGCGATAGGCAGAATTACCGAAACACCCGCCGCACTATTCTCACAGTAAGGTGTTTTGGGACTCTCGCACGGCCTGTCGTCTCTGGTGTCTCGTTAGCTAACCTCCAAACCCCACAGCGACCCAACTCCCACAGAAACAAGAGCAGGAATAAAAAAAACAACACACCGAGCACTTGTAACGTCCTGGCAGCTATTCTATTGCATAATAAGTTATCAAACTATTTTGACCGTGTCGCGCGACATCGAAAACTCAAACTACTAACAGTTTTAAACTTTACCTTTTCATATGTTGTTCAATGTAGCAACTGCCGCCTGTTTTCAAATTCAACTATGGAGGTTTCTTCTTCTACTGCCGAATTCGACGGTCATAGTCAGCATTACTGCCACCTACCGGACCGAGGTGTGTAGGTGTCTTTCATTCAGTTTTAACCCTGTAATACCATATATTTCATATGACACATACGGTTTCTGTATTATTTTGCATCTTAGAGGTTTTGCATCGCTTAATGGTAAAAACATTGCTCAAAACCCTGTTTTGCACCATCAGATACACAATAACAATGGGTAGAAGACTACACGACAATGATTATTTTACGTATCGCACGGTAATATATAATAGATATTAAAATATTATTTCTGTTTAATTTTTTTGTTCAGATTTCGTTAAATGGCCAAATAAACACTTCAGACTAAGAAGAAATACATTTCTATTTTTTTCTTGGATCAGGCTTTAAATTATTATTGATCTCATTGCAAAACTTTTCCTCTTGGCTTGTCCAAACAAACATGAAACAAAAGGTGGATCTGTGGTTTGACAGTTGCAGGCTATTTGCAGAGGGGCTAAAAACCTACTGACTTGTTCTATTAACTGTGAAAATTAAAGTTAAATGTTGATTTCCCCCCCCCCAAACAATCACCCGCCCTTACTCCTGCATGTGAGACTTGGTCTACTCCACCAGTGTTTGGGTATTCTTCTCATTCACAAGAATTCTTTAAGAATTCTTTTTACCTCTAGATTGCTAAGTGGAATGTGAAATAATATCCTTTCCTCCCTCCTTTTTTCTTAAAAGATGCATAAACCTCAGACTGGCCATCGCATCTCACTCAAGCAATTTGCACACAGTGTGCATCCAGTGTGTCGAGTGTTGTGGCATCCAGAGTCACAGCTGCCCGGACAGCTGTGCAGTCGGGACAGCTCACCCGTGGGAAGGGTGAGAACAAGCTTCTCCTTAGGCAGACAGAGTCCCTCATTTCACAGTAGCTATTTCTGGAAATTGCTTTCAAATACATGACACTGCATCTGGCTTTTTGCTGGACCTACATGTGGGGATTATCATGTAGGTGTGTTCATACTACAGCTGGATCAAAGATCTGCCTGAGAGTGTGTAATACAGTATATGACTCAAGAAAAGTGAAGGGAAAGAGCCAAAGAAAAATAACTTTGAGTTCTTCTGTGAAATACTGATGTCTAAAATGTCACATCTAAAGACTTTACGCTGTTGGACCTGATACCAGCCTTAATGTCTGGCAGGTATCTCTTTGTAAATTCTCCTCAGACTCATGCTGAAATCTAGGCAAATGCCCAGGTTTCCTTCGTGCTGGTCCTGTGCTTCCTTATTCAGTCTGTCCGTTGCCATTAGCCAGGTGGAGAGACTGAACTGGAGCAAAACGGCAGGTCCAGATGGCGTTAGCCCCGGGGTGCTAAAGCGTGTGCAGAACAGCTATGTGGAATGCTACGTCATCTCTTCAAACTTAGCCCGTGTCAGGAGAAAGTTAAAATGTGGAAAACATCCTGCTTTGTTCTGGTATCTAAATTCTCATCCATGCACCGTTAGTGACTTTAAGGAAAGGTTGTTCTAATATGATGAAAGTTCAGTTAGTTACTTCAGTAAGAAAGTAATCCCCTGCAGGAAATGCTACAGTTTTTTTTGGTCATTTTGGATTAAAAGATACCATCATATATCTGTTTGACCAAGGTCAAGCATCTAAGAAGGAGGATTGTGAGGATAGCAGTGGTTTTCTCTGGATTCCACCTCAGACTTCTAGGAGAACACATCTCATCTCTAGAATAATGTAGGATAGCTGAAGACAGGGAGCTGGTCAGCTTCTTTTTTGCGTGGTGTGCGAGCAATCTCACACTCTAGCTGAATAAAAACCAGCTAAATGGGATGATTATGGATTTTTATTCATGCTGCAAGATCATTTCTCATTTTGGGATGCATAGACTATCACCTGACAGGTAAATGGTACCCCTATTGTCAGATGTCTACATTTCCTGCAGTTTGAATGTGGACCGTTGGTGTGGCTTCCTTTTTTTAGGCATGAAGTTCCATGAACAAAGTGGGTTAAAAAAACAACAATTACAAAACAGTAACAATTTAGAAAGCACAAGGATATTCCAAGTTTACAGTTGGAGAGGCCACAATAAACACATTATAAAAACAGGAAACACAAGAAAGCCACAAGCACACAAACCTTTAAAAAAAAAAAACACATTTCACAAAAGGAAGTTTAAAAAAACCCCAAACAAAACAAAGTTGCACAATTTAAGTACATTAAAAAGCAGCTCAGAGAACAGAACCCTTCTAAATACCCACACTATAAAAACATCAAATAGCACATTGTGTTATCCTCTTTTTTGTTTAGTTATCATTCTAGTCATATTCAGTGAAAAGAAAAGTGAGTGTTACTTCTGATAAACAAGTGACAATGCGTTCTTTTCCCCTTTCAATCCATTTTTGTTTAGCGGAGTTGTTTTTTTCGCCCGATATGATCTATCGGTGTTTTTCACCTCGGGGCCACCGTACCCTGAAGATGTGCTCAATAGACTCACAGTGGGATGTGTGTTTTTGCCCTGGGCCTACGGCTTCTGCAACAAACAGAAAAAAAAACACCCACTGCGTGTCCGTGTGCTTGTGTATCTGAGTGATCGCGGTGGACCCCCGGGACCACCTCCCTCTCCCTCCCTCCCCCCCTCCCTCCCTTCGCGATCGGCATCGATACGGCAGCGCCGGGAGGGAGGGGCGGGCACTGCAGCAGTGCGCCTCTCGAGCTGTCTCCGGTAATGTTCCACAGATACACACGCCCCTCTCCGCCCCTGCCGCGAGACAGGTGGTTGGACCGTGCGCCTTCATCCCCGCGCGCTCCCTATTAGAATAACGAGGGGGGGGAAAGACATTTATATATACATAGGCCTATCTGTTGACAGCAAGGGGGGGAAAAGGGTCGGCCGGCGCGAGCGCGTCCCCGATGGACTTCCAGCGTGTGACCTCCTCGGCCAACACCGGGCGGACGGCGGGAGAGGGGGGCAGCAGCCCGAGCGATCCCCGGCCCAAATGTTTCGCGGCGGATTCCTGGAGATGCCGCTGACGGGGGAGCGCGTGCGGGCAGCGGAATGAGATGCGCCGGTAGCGGGTCGACGCTGTTTCGGTGGGGAATCCTTATCCGTGTGTTTGCTGACAATCCACCCTTTCTGGGGAAGTTTCCCCCCGGGAGTGGGCTTTCGTTATGGCTTCGGGCGCCGGCAAGGCTGCACAGCCCCCCGGGCAGGGCTCCGCCGTGAACGGGACCACTGCGGCAGAGTTCTCCAATATCGAGCAGGAGCTGTACGACTACCAGATGCACAGCAAGATGTGCAAGAAGATCGCCCAGCTCACCAAGGTAAGCCAGAGAGACCGCTGATCTGATGGCCGCCTGCCCGTCTGCCATCAAACGTCCACCCATGGTCACCGAGAGAAACAAACGCTAATGTTGATCGACCCCATGGGGGAGATGAGATATAAGATAAAAACGCTTCAGAGGCTTTTGTAATGTCAAGGTGTGTTTTTTTTATTCATGTGAAATCCCTTCATCTGGGGGAATAACGATTTGGAAACTTGGATCAGGTTCACGCGTCTTCGTGACTGACGGTAATCTGACATACTGTAGATCAGTATAGGGAGAGCTGGAGGTGTAGCAGGCTGCAGATCTCCTGACGCGATCATCGATCAATCTGTGGATCATCTTGACCGTGCAGAGGCTTCCAGGTGGCGGACTGAAAACGTCTTGCTCAGCTGGAAAATAAAAAGGCGTTCCAAGGAACGCAAAGGATAAGGGAGATAAATCATATCAATAAAAAAAACAACAACAGCCCTTTGTCACTTTTGTTAGACTCTAAGCAACTCCAGTCTCAGTTCAGATCAGTGCACTGGGAAAATAAGAGAACGACCACACGTCTTGCTGCTTATCTTTCTCCGTGTGTCCGTTTTGAGGCAGGGCTGCAGCAGCAGCCGCCAACTTGGGGCTGTGGGTACTTCAGAGCTTCTCCGTGTCGGGACTCTCCTCTGTGCTCCGGGATAATGCTTACAGAGGCAGGGCATGACCCCGCCGCTGACCGTTTTCTGATGACTGCGCACTTCCCTGGCGGGTATACAGGCTGCCTACACCTCTGTGTGGCCGGTCAGAGGACGTGCGTGTCGGTGCTCGTCCCTGACCTTCAGACCCATCTTGAAACTTTACGCACGGCCACCCTGGAGCCCGCTTTAGCCGCGGCCCCCCCCCCCCCCCCCCAAAACCGTGGGGAGAGAAAGTGTCTGATTTGGGGGGGGGGCTAGGGGATGCTTGGCCGAGAAGGGGAGGTTTTTTCGGGGTTTTTGGGGGAGGGGGGGGGGGGAGAGAGGACGCGGGAAAAACGGGTCAGCCTCTGTAACCTTATATATTTAATAACCTCTCCTCTGTGTGCGCACGCATGCGTTCCAAGCGCCACCCCACACACACAAACACACACACACACGTCTCCTGGCGTTTGCGCCACCGTCCATCCTCCCTCATGCTCGGCTGAGTTACGCAGCTCCCTCCCCACCCTTCCTGTCCACCCCCCTCCTCATCCTCATCCAC
>CAJRST010016668.1:3276840-3289216 GCA_907169785.1 Menidia menidia
CCCCCCCCCCCCCCCCCCCCCCCCCCCCCCCCCCCCCCCCCCCCCCCGCTCCCTTCATATCTCTCCATCAGCGGTCTGTCCCGGCTGAATGGGGGCCGGGGCTGGAGTGTGTTTACACGGCGCAGCCGGCCAATGGGAGGCCAGCGGTCAGCTGACCCGTGTGGGGGGCCAGCTGTTCCCGCGGGCTGACACGAAGGGGGCGCGCTCAGAGGATCCACGGCGGCGTTTTTGACAGCTTTAATTCTATTTTTGGATTTCCCGTGCCGACCTCGTGCGCCCCTCACAGCGTTCCCCCTCTTTGCGATCCAGCACGCCCAATGTGCGCGCGAGGCATGCGTGTGTTTGTTTCCCTGCTGAACTTGGCGCCAGAACGGCCCCCTGGTCCGCGTCTCGCCCCTTCCCTCAGCTAAACGCATCAGTCATTTCATGCCTTGCTGACTGTGAAGTTATCGTCGATAAGCAAGGGCACCGGCTCGCGCGGCTACATGAATAACACCATCGACCTGCAGGATCGATGCGGGGATCTCGAGTCCGGATTTACAGTAGGGAGAGGCCACTCCGACCGAGCTGTCAAGAGTGGCCTCTCTGCTTTGAGATTTACGCCTGAGGGCCAAAAGAGAGAGAGAGAGAGAGAGAGAGAGAAAGGAAAGGAAGAGAAAAGACGAATAAGAGTGCATCACAAAGAAAAATGGGAAAAGTGCTCCAAGGTTCTCAAAAAAGTTACAAAACTTAAGCCATTAAAGTCAGGCACCTTGATTCTGAGTCAAAGCAAAACTAGGAATGTTTCACAGTACAACTACATAGTTTTCATACAGGGATAGTTCATTCTAAAGTAATTATCCACGCATCAACATTATTTAAACTATTAAAGTTTAGAGTCTGTACTAGTAAAGTTAAAGTTCAGGGTTCAAAAGTTTAACATTTTGTAAATATTCAAATGTATTCAAGTTTGTGTGCTACTGTGAACATGATCAGAAAGTATCAGAAGACAAAACTACACAAAGAGCAAACCATTTGAAGCTGTCCATCAGTGCACCCTTTGGTTAAAGGTTGTTACTCTACAACAAAAATCAGGTAAAAATGCATGCTTTTGTAGCGACACATAGACTGAGATAGCTGCAAATGGTGGGAGAACAGAGACATATGGAACTGTCTTCTCCCAGCTCAAACACGCTTGCATTCATTGGTGTGTTTGTGTGTGTTTCCTAGTCCATATGGGGAAAATGGGACACATTTGTTCATCCTGTCCTTCAAAAATCTTTGACGCAGGTGAATCAGATGAGTTTGAGCGGACGGAGCACCTGGATGTGGAAGCGTCTGCAGAAGGTCCACCTGAATTGGGTTTCAGCTCGTTTGGGATCTGATTGTAAACACTTCTGGATTATCTGAAAAATACCTACATTTGGTCTACAGGCTGAACAAGCCCAGAGTGGTAAAGGATTAAGCTGCATTCATCCCAAAATGGGAAGGGGCCAGTATGCTGTAACTCTATCAATCAGTTGAACATACAAAGCCAGTGATTTATTGAGAATGAACTTTCCTCCATTTATAAGACAGATAGAGTCAATTTGACAGAGTAGAAGCAAAAACACTTGGCAGAGATTAAGATCTTTGGAGGAGTGAAGAGATAAATCCATCCATAATAATCCATAATAATAAGAGAACATAGTAAGGAAGAGAGAAAAATCCCCCAAACATAGAAAGAATGAAAAAAAATCTAAGATTTCTTTGTATTTTCTTTCTAATAGAGCATGCAGTGATGACTGCATACCCGTGTATCTGCAGACTTTATTCAAACAAGTGACTAGGGAGGATTCAAATAATTAAGGCAGGAACTTACACAATTGGGAACTGTGACAGGTTCTTTTGAAAAATAGACCATCGGTGGGCACACTTCTATCAGACAGCCCCCCAAAAATGTACTGAAAACCGAACCTTCCCAGACTCCTGCTCCCTATCGTAGGCCTTTTGACCCAGGTCAAACTGTCATCTGCGCCCTCCCTCCATTTGCCTTGTTTCTTTCAAACCAGATGATGGGCACGGCTGAGAGCTGCACGTGAATACACACACTCTCAGACGCACACAGGCCCCTCAGAGCCTGGCCTTTTTTCACCATGCCTTTTGTCCCTCGGTGTCATGAGTCATGAGCCAAGGTTCGTGCTCCGTGACGCCATCGGATGACCAGCGCCTCGGTTTGACCGGACTCTGAGGCCGGATCGATATCGGAATAAAAGAAATCCAGGTTAAGGCTATCGGAGACTGGCAGTTTGGGGGCGTATGCGCAAAAGAAGGGTTGTGACGCACACGCGGGAACACAAGCGTAGAGGGAATGTCCGGCAGAGCTGTGCCAGCTGTGTGGCGCAGACAGAGAGGCGTCAGGTTAAAACATGAGCCCGCGTATCTCCTACACACGCCCCGTCGTGTGTGCGCACTCGCACGCACGCACGCACGCACGCACGCCCCCTTGCAGGCGGGTAAGTGAGACGTCAGGGTCACCCGGAGCAGATGATGACACTGTCAACATGGCGCAGAGGTTAAAGTGAGGAGTGGGGAGACATGGACCATATTTCATACGTGTGTTTGCGTTACTCTATATGGGGAGGTGTGAGAGAGACCGCGTACATGAGAGCAGGCATAAATCCATGAAGCTGGACTGTACAGGCTCACAGAGGTGTAGATTCCCACGTTTTGCTGGGTTGCTTTTGACTTTATATTTATTTTTTTTATGCTGTTGGCTCCAAAAGTTGGCTTTGTGACATGTACAGGATGATGCTTGAATACATTTATAAAGGAACAAAGCATGGACAATAAAGAAAATGAATTGGAATGAAAATCAATCTGGTGAATGAGCAAGAAGGGAAAGTTAAACAGCTGGAAATGATTTAGTAGTTTCTTTGAAACTGAAGAATGTCTTCACTGTCAGTTGAGCTTCGCTTCATTTTTAAGGTACCAGCAAGTTCAGATTTCTTAGTGATGTTTTTTTTTTGCTTTTTGGTGGAAGTTGCAACTGGAAGAAATTCAGAAATGTTAACTTCAAAATCCAACATGTTTGCCAAAGGACATGCAAATGAGATGGTTGAAAACCAACATGAAAACAAATCTGCTATGTGTGCTTGTAAAATCCCCCTTACAGCACTACACAGCGTTTTCAAGTCAAGGACCTGTGTGATGATGTTCAGCTAAAGGTTTTGTGAACATTTGCAAACATGTGGTTACACAAACATCAAAATCCTATGAAAGGTGATGAACTTATTCCTTCCACAGAATAGGACAACGCAAATGCCCGACCAGCCTTACACACACTACATATTAATTTTTCTAAAGGAATCATTTAAAAAATGGAAGGTCGCAGTCATTACATCTTTCCTCGTTTGTTCTCGCCGCTCCTCCAGGTGATTTACTCGCTGAACATGAAGAATGAGGAGCAGGAAGCGGCCCTGCAGGCCCTGAGCCACGCTCACCACGACGAGCTGCACCGCATCCTGATGGACACCTGCCACGAAGGCGAGGGCTCGGCCTTAAGGACCCGTCTCCTTGAACTGCAGGAGTCTCTGGACCAGCAGCAGCGCGTTGGAGCCCAGGTGTGTGTGTGCGCGGGGCGGGGGCGGGGGGGCACTGGGCTCGCTGTGATTTAATGCGTAAACTCGCGGCTGGCGCAGCAAATCAAAGCCCACCCCGGCCATGATCCGCAGCCTTTAATCTGTCCCAGGTCCCGAGTTCATTAATCAGCCGAAGGCCCGGCCCTTAATATACTGCGTATCGTTATGAAATGTCAACCTGGCATTTGATTATTTTGGGCTCCCTTTTATTTCAAATACACAAGCAAAACATATGTGATGATTAGATTTTATGGAGGGAACTGAGAACAGGGGAATAAAGAAAAGAAAAACAATCATGTCAATGATTGAGAACAATCACTAATACACACAAATGTTATGTAACTGTTATTTAGAATAGAACAATATCCAGTTATACAGGCACCTTTATTGGGAATTGGAACTATCCCTCCCTCCCATGCAGGTCAGTGACCCCAGAGTAGGAACGTTTTCCATGTCTGTGCGTCCATGACCACATTTTGACCTTTTTGAGAATTTAGTTTTTTAAACTTTGGAAACAAATCCCAGCTGTGACAGAGGTTAGAAAAAACCCTTTAAATGGAGGCACACCGGAGAGACCGCAGCCTCGTGACTGTGAGCCCGAGAGGGGACGAGAACCGGTAGAGAAATCTGCCAGTGTGTGCCGGTGAGTCAGCAGCGTTAGCTGGTGATTGCTCTCAGTGTCCCGTGGAGTTTATTACCACATATTGTGGCATAACAGAAGTTTAAATAAAGGAATAAAAGGCAGTCTGACTTACATAATCATGACTGTAAAAGCTTGACTTTCACCTGTTTTATACAAACCCCCCTTTGTTACATAAAGTGATGCTCTGGAACAGAAAAAAATTGTTTCCAGAAGCTTTACTTAGGCTGGCTACTTTTTCACGATTTCTAAAATAGATTGTTTTTACATTTTTTCAGGCACACATATAGTGCATTTACTTTGTGAGTAACACAGCCTACGAGTTGTACTTGATCTACCCACTGCAGCATTATGTCAGACTATAGAAGCTGCTCTGTAGGCTCTGCATTGATCTGGAGGCATAGATTAAGTTTTGGGAGGAATTAAAAATTCTGCAGGCCTGTGTCAGGCTTTTGTCGTTGTCTTTTTACAGCACACTTTGAGAGGTCAGGGACATTCAAAGTCTCAACGGGTTAAAGTGGTTTCAGTGGAACGATAGCAACCTTCGGCATAGTTTCCAACAATAGAACAGGAAGACACTTCAGACTTTAGAGGAAAAAATGGTGGCGCGTTTAATTTATTGCTTTGAAATTTTGATTATTTTCAAAAGAAGAATGTGGAGGGAATTCAGTCGAGTTTCAAATCATTACACAGAAAAGTTTGTGATATTTGACCCTCGTGTGGTCCCAGTACGACTTGTATCAGAGCGTGCGGGCACAAAATTCAGCTTTAAGTGAGAAATGTGTATTATGCCCGGGTCAGAAATACCCAAACTTTGGAATGTTCTCATTTTAGAAGAAGGTTTTTGACGTGGGGCTCATCCTTTCATCTCTTGGGCTCCAGGTACAGGCCGACTTTGAGTGCTTCCGCCTGCAGGTGGAGGAGAAGGAGCGGGAGACGGAGGCGGAGCTGAGGAAAGAGTTCGAGGAGAAGCTCCGGACCGCCGAGGCCGAGCTCCAGGAGGCGAGGGCTCAGGTCAGCCAGACTCAGGAGGAGAGCCTGAGCCTGAGCGCGCAACTGGAGAAAGCCGGGGAGCAGATCCAGGAGCTGAGCGCCAAATGCGAGGAGCTTCAAAACGCAGCGGACGAGGAGAGGACGAGGAAGGACGAGGAGAGACAGAAAGGGGACGAGGAGAAGGAGAAGCAGGAGGAGGAGAGGAGAACCGAGAAGCACGAAGACCTGAAACGGGTCAGGGGCCTCTTGGAGGAGCTGAAGGCTCTGAAGGAGGAGAAGGAGGGAGCGGAGGAGGAGAAGAAGCGGGCGGTGCGGGAGGAGCGGGAGCAGTGGGAGCGGAAGGTGACCGACCTGAATGAGGAGCGGGAGGCCATGAGGAAGAGAATCGAGGCGGAGTGGAGAGAGGAGCGGCAGAGGTGGGAGGAGCGGGAGGAGGAGGAGAAAAAGGGGATGCACAGCGCCCTTCGAGAGAGGGTGAAGCGGGCCGAGGGGGAGGTGGAGAGTCACCTGGAGAGGCTGGCGGAGAGCAAGAGGCACACGGTGAAGCTACAAGAGCGGATACAGGTACTTCCCCGCACGCTAACGCGCCCTCAGTCAGCCTACAGCTACACGCTCAGAGGCTTCCTGCACTCACCACCAGCTAATGGCCGCCCTGATGGGGAAGGAAGGAGCGAGATGGGAGGTGGTGGGGGGGGTGGGGGCTAGTCTTCCCACAGATCGGCCTCCCTGAGTGCCGTACCCCCTCCCAACTACCCGCTAATGAGTAGCTGGAGCAGGGTAGTTTTGCTGCGCCACCATCATTACCACCTCACGCACGAGCGTGGTGGAGCCCTGGGAGAGCCGGCACAGAGCTGACATAAGCCCTCTCAGCAGAGCGCTAAAGCCTCACCCTGACTCACCACATTTCATCTCTCATCTTTTTCTTCCGCGCTGCCTGCTTGTCCGACTTGCATTCTATCTCCCTCCGCTTCTCCTAATCTGTGTTAAATCTGCCGTCGGTTTCTCTTTCCCTCGCTGCTCGCTCCAGGACCTGGAGGAAGAGCTGGAGCTGGATCGTAAGCGGGTGTCCGAGGCCGAGGGCGTGGTCAAGCGGGCGGAGGAGGAGCTGGCGGTGGCGAAGGAGAGGCTGCTTCTGCAGGAGAACGAGCTTCAGAGCAGAGCAGGTAGAGCAGGACGAAGGGCTAAAAGTCAGCCCGGCCCAACTCTGTTATCCAGTCAGACCCGGAGCACATTAGCTCTCCCCCCTCATGTCGCTGGAATGTAAACAGATAAAGACAACTAACTCACATTATTCATATCCCGCAAAGGCGGACGGCTTCATCAAACTGGCATGGTGCCTAGTCAGCAGAAACCAGCCTCGATTGTTGTGTATTGCATGAGAAAAAAAATGTGTTGTTTAGGCCCTTTCCCCTTTAGGAGTCCAAGCAGTGAAGCAGCAGTAACTCCGTTTCTTTTGGTCCACTTCTTTGTGTTTTTATCTTTTATTTTGGGTCCTTCAGAAAAAAAACAGGAAGACTGAGAAAATTCCGGGATAAAAAGCATCCGGGTCTTGTTGAGAAGGTTATTTAAAATGGTAGTTTATGTCATTCAATTGGCTGCCTGAGTTCAAGGGAATTTTGAATTGAGTTATGAGAGTAATTGACTTTAATCTGTGGTCACTTTACTTTACCAGTCAGTTTCAAATGTCACAGAATTGTCCTTTGAGCGCAGTCAAAGTGGTACCAACTGTTTGGAATTCTACGCATCCTGGACAGGCCGTACGGGTTCACAGTGGTCATTCTTTTCGTGTGCCTCCCAGAGGAGCTGCTGAGTCGTGGGGGGTGCGAGGTCTGCGTGTGCGTGGAGATAGAGGAGCTGCGGGCCCAGGTGAGCCGCCTGCAGAGCCGGAACAGAGAGCTGGAGCTCCAGAGCAGCGGCAGAAACAGCGACCACGCCCGGCAGATACGGCAGGTAACGGCCGCCGGAGAAAATGGTGGAGCAAAAAGGGTGGAGGCCGCAGACTGACACGCGCAGCGTCTCCAACAGCACGCCGAGGCCCTGTCCAGCCTGCGCTCGGAGATGGTCAGGGCCCAGACGGAGGAGCTGCGGCGCATCCAGAAGCACGCGGACGACGAGAGGGACAAACTGCAGAGAGAGATGGAACGAGAGAAGGAGAAGCTGCAGAGGGAGAGGGAGCAGGAGAAGGAGCGCTTCGAGAAGGAGCGCGGCAGGCTGCGGCGGGAGAAGGACGAGGAGAAAGAGGCGCTGCACAAGGAGGCGGAGGAGACGAGGGAGCGGCTGAGGAGGGAAAAGGAGGAGGAGGTGGAGCGGCTGGGCAAAGAGCTGGAGGTGGAGAGGGTCCGCGTCCGCGCCCAGCTGGACAAGAGCATCGAGCAGGTGGAGGCGGAGCGGGCCAACGTGCAGCAGAAGCTGGAGGAGGAGAAGAAGAGGCTGGCGGAGAAGGCGGAGGAGGACAGGAAGCGGCTGAAGGAGCAAGTACGCAAGGCCATAGAGGAGGTGATGAGGAGGCACGCGGCCGAATTAAACAGCGTCCAGGAAGCTCTGAGCTCAGAGAGGAAGACCAACCAGGAGGTCAGCACGCGTCCGCACACCACACAGAGCCCAGATATTCTCACAGGTTTCACCCTTATAATCCAGAAAGCTTTCAGAGAAATCTTTGTGATTAAAACAATGACAGGATTCTGGAGATGATCTAGGAGCCAGAAGGGGGAGAATGTAAGAACTCATTTCCAGGAATTCTGACTTTCCTAGATAGCTTACCCCTGGGCAAGTTTGCATTTTCAGGATTTAGACTGAATAATTCTGATATTGGACTCAAAGCTTAGCTTCCCTGCAACAAAAGTACACAAAAAATTTAAATATCCCTTTTAAGTGAAGAATTAACACCTACAGCAAAAGCTCTTGGGGACACAGTTTCTCCATGATGACAACTTCAAATAGAATAAATTAAACTAAAAATAGTCTGAAGTTCAGCTCAGTGGTGAGACTTTTGTTGTTTTAGTTAACTAGCATCAAAGCTTAGATCTTTTATATTTTTGGTGCAAAAACAAGGCGCTACAAATAACATCTCATCTAATTTCTTTTGGGAAACAGTCAGACTGCTTATGCACAGAGGCCGTCCTAGCTTTTTTTTCATCGGAGCTAATGACCAGAATTGACACTTATGATGTCAGTGTCAAAACATTTAAATGAAACGAGCGTGCTACAGAGAGTAAACAGCAAGGCGCTAACCGAGCTGGACGCTGTAGTCCCCTGGCTTTAAAAGCCGTGGCTTGAAACGCTTTCAGCTTGTGAACCTTGAATGGGAGGGATGCGTGGGCCGCTCAGCCGCTGCATACAGTCGTGCTGTAAAAAAAAAAACAGCCTCCATCATTTCTTCTACAGGCTTTTACGCAGATGATAAAAATGCTCTGCTCCTTATCAGACTTCACAGCTCAGTTAATACAGCCTTACATGAAAAACCAAACAAGCTTGTCAAACTTTTAGCTGTAATTACTTGAATTAATTACTTTCCTTATGGTTTTATCCCCCCCCCCCCCCCGCTTTCTTAGTGTCTGATAATTCTCTTTTTTCGGACATTCACCAGTAGATTTATCACTGTATTTGGTGGCTTCAGACAGATGAACGTCAGAGTATTTGAATGGAGAATACTATTAATACGCAATGGCTGCAGTGCATCCAGGTCTTGTGGTCACCCTGCCAACAGTGTCCAAAAACACTGTTCCACAGGTCATGTGATTCCCCTCTGATGTTGTCTCTCCTGCCAAAAAAACAAGTAATTCGTGTTCAGTCTGGATTATACTGCCATCAACTTTAAGATTTAGTGCGAACTCTGTCCTAAGAGTCTGAGATGTAGCGCTTATGTTATTTTTAATTGAATATTGTCGATGGACTTACAGCTTCAGAAAGTGAGGCTTTTTACATTTTGATTTGATCGTTTGCATGTTTTTGTCCATGACTCGGAACGGGATTTATTGTTTATCATCTGAGGCTGTTTTTAACTCATTCAAAAAATGCATTTGGATCAAAAAGCTGTTTTTTTGACGGTTTATCTTAAGGACATGGCCTGTCGAGCAGTTTTTTCCCAGAGGAATCAAAATTAGAATTATTTTGAATAAAATGAGCAAAGCACAGGTTGCCTAAATGTTTATTTTCATCTGTGTTCGCCTCTCTTCCTCCCTGAGGACACCCTCACCCACAGATTAGGCTGACACCACAAATTTCTGATAATGATAAATAGATGTTTGAAATACATTTTCATGATCCGCACATGATTCGGACAAATCTTTTTGTTAGAGTCATTAAGAAAATTATGAAAGAAATGTTCAGTAAAGAAAAGTCATTCCTGATTTACTGAGGGAGAGGGGTTCTTTTAGGTTTGTGCGCGTTTGGAGGAGGAGAGGCGAGCTGCCGAGGAGCTGCGCTACGGCCTGGAGAAGGAACAGGATGAGCTGAGGACAAAACTGAAGGATGCCAGCGCAGAGGTCAGAACCGACAGAGCCTGTGTCGTTCCCTGGATGAAAATGACGGCATTTATCGGTGCCGGCTGCAAAAAAAAACTGGGGGCTGTTCAGGCCGACGGCGCTGTTTCTGTGCTCTCAGATCTGTAGGCTGGAGGCAGCGGTCCAAAAGAGTGACAAGAGGGAAAAGACGCCTCCCGAAGCCTCCCCCCCCTCGTGCGGGCCGCAGTGCTCCCGGCTGGAGGAAGAGCTTCACCAGGCCCGGGGGCGACTGGCCCGCGTTCAGGAGGAGGCGGACAGGCACCGGGACAGGCAGCAGAAAGAGATCGCGTCGCTGAGGGCCGACAAGCATCGGCTGGAGGAGAAAGTCCTGGAGCAGAGCAGGAAGAACACGGAGAAGAGTCTCCTGGAGCAGAGCCAGCGGAACATGGAGGACCGCATCAGGTAGCTGCCCACCCTGCTTGCTCAGTACTGGAGGTCATGAGCAATGGTTCTCCAGTGCTTTCAAAGTTCTAATAGCTAATAAAGAAAAGATTTAAAAGACAGCCACTAGTAGTTAATAAAGAAATGAGTTAGATTGAAATAAAATTATATCACAATCCATCCATCCATCCATTTTCGTAACCTCCTAATGGGGTCATGGGGGGACTGGAGCCTATCCCAGAAGTCATTGGGTGAGAGGCGGGGTACACCCTGGACGGTCAGCCAGTCACAGGGCATCTATCTCCATCACTGTTGAGATCATCATTGAGTGCAGAGGATCAGCGTGTCCCTTCTGTGTGATTGGTGCTTAACCCTATAATGCCAAATGTATCATATTTGATACATACGGTTTCTGAAGTCTTTTGGATCTGAGACTTTTTGCATCATTCAATGGTAAAAGCTTTGCTCAAACCCCTGTTGTACACATTCAGATATATCTGATAACAGCAAATAGAAGACTACACCAAAATATATTTTTGACTTATTGCAAGTAATTTCTTTTATATTTTTCTTCATATGTTGTTGAAGAAAGACTAAAAAAATCCAACATTCTTCCTATTTTTCTTGGATCGGGCTGAGTTTTTCTGTCATTTTTATTCTCTACTTTGATTGTATATAGAATATAGTCAGGTTTTTCTGTTGTATGTTAATGGAAAGACCAGCGTCCCCCTCTCACAGCGAATAGAAAACAGTAATGGAAAAAAACAACAACATCTGGTTTCTGAGCCATAAAAACAACACAAGAATCCTTAATTAGTTAAACTGGCAGTGAAAAATGAGGTGTTAAGCTTGTAAGACTCATTGAGTCGAGTAAGTAATTAGTTGTCAGACGACAACTCTGAGCATTAAGCCAAATTAAGAGTACTTGCAAAGAGAGAGAGAAGCACATGCGGCATGACATTTCCCACAGAGGAGGAATAAACAGTGGAATTTGTGTGGAGCTTGACTCTGTTTCCCTCCTCGTTCACGTGCCTCCAGGGCAGAGTGTGAGGATCGTCTCAGAGCAGAGTTCAGGATAGAGATGAACGCCGCCGTGGCCGAGAGTGAGCAGCGGTGGGCCGACCGGGAGCAGGAGCTCCAGAGCCAGATATCTGAGCTGCAGGGTCAGCTGACCGAGCTGGAGGTGAGCCCCTCAGCACAAACCGCATCACAGAATCCCTCATTTTCCCCATTAGGGCTTCACCCTATCATCCACACAGTGGAAGAGCGGACATCCCCGAGCTCTGGATATTTAATTAAAACCGTCCTTAAAGTAGGTCAGCCTAATTTTATGGTACGTAAACTGGGAACTTTGTGTTTCATCCACTCGAGCTGCGTGAGTTTGCCGAACAGGGAGACTTCTAGGTTGAATTATCCCTGCCAGATCATCGTCTCAGGATGGGGACCGTTCAAAAACCTTCACTCAAAACTTTGTCTTCCATGCAGGCGGATAAGAAGAAGGCGGGACAGGGAGACGATTGCCACGGCAACCCTGAAATCGACAGGCTGCGAAAGGAAGTCCAAGACACCAGGGAAATAAACAAGAAACTGAGGGAGCTGCTGCAGGTACTGACACACATACATACGCTGTGAAAAATCGTACGAGCGCCACCATATTCTTTCTTCCCGGATGAATAATTTAGTAGTTTTGATTAAAGTGTTGCAGTCAAGAGGCAACCTAATGTTTTTCTGTGTGCTGGAGCGAGCGCACGCTGACGTTTTACACTCGCAGAGACGTGACAGTGTGGGCGTAAAGAGAGCCGCTGCGAAACCCAAAAAAAAAACCTGCCTTATTGTGTTGAAGGAGCCAAAAAGCCAGTCGTCAGCGGAGGAAAAACACGGTCACGCCATGGCGCTGCAGGCAATGGAGAGGCAAGCAAAGGAAGATCTGTTGTCTGAGAGGAACAGACTTCAGACCATGCACCACTTGGAACTCGGTAACACGCGCGCGCTCTCACACACAACCGCATCAAAACTGAAAGACGCGAGAAAATGTGGGCAGAAAACGCATTCTGCATAGCAAGCTGCATGAACAAAATAAGCAAACACAAGCACACACACACACAAACACAGAGCGATGTTCACATTGAGATTACAAATTCAGCACTTAAGTTGCTATTGCCATGGATACAACTTCTCCATGGCAACAGCAGAGGGGTACCTGTAACAGTGGGCCATACTGAATCTGTTTTCTGTTTGTGCCTTCGTGTGTATGTCTGTGT
>CAJRST010016668.1:3289977-3375666 GCA_907169785.1 Menidia menidia
CAACAGGTGACACACACACATATACACACACACACACACACACACAGCGGAAACCAAAGTTAATCCCTCCCGCGCGTACCAACACACAGGCTGCCTTTATCTGTGCTATGGCCCGCGCTCTGCAGATTTAATCTGCGTCTGTTTGCACACTTAATCAGATCACAGCAGTTTCTATCTTACATTATTCTTTTAAATGAATGAAAATCTCCCACAGCACGATGGTGTGTGTAGCAGAACTAACCTCATTAAAAGCTGAAATACGAGTCTGAACCTCAATAGAAACTCCCAACAATGAAAACCTCTCTTATCTAGTGTGTGTGTGTGTGTGTGTGTGTGTGTGTGTGTCTATTTTTGTGCACAGGACTTGAAGCAGCAGAACCAGTACCAGGTGTTCGAGCGACAGCTGGATGAGAGTCGCTGTGCCATGCTGGAGCTTCAGAGAGAAAACGCAACGCTGAAGAAGCAGCTGAAAGAGCGGTACGAGGAGTCAATCTCGGTTTTTTTTCACCATCGAAACCATTTGCGGCTGCAGCTGTTGATTTATTCATTGTTCGTTCATTCATTCATAGTGATATTTTTGCTTGAGAAAAGCCTGAAAGCGGTTGTGTTTGTTCCATGTCTTAGCGCATACAATGTTACTGTGTCCTAACACAAAGACATTCGCAATCTGAAATTAACCGTGAGGTCCCAGAGAAGCAGCAAAACTGATTAAATGATAGTAGAAAATGGACCTTTGGTGGGAGCGTGTCTTATTATTTAATTGTTTTGTTTCCATTGGGATGGAGTGCTGACTTTCACCAAGGGCAGTTTAGAAAGGGATTTAGAAACAGTGTATTACCAAAAAACTAAAAAAACTTCTCTTATAGTCTTAAGCTCTACATCTCTGTCCCTCTTAGCAAGTCTCTGATTATTTTTTACCCTGAATGTTATGTGAGCATCTTGTTATTCGCCGTCTCACAGCAAGTGAAACGTGTCATGTGACACAACCAACCTGTGAAAATATATGGTGAAATGATGCTTATATTGTCATTTAAAAAAAGATCCCTGATTGCATCATGCTGTCGAACGTTTTTCTAGTTTTCCCAGAAACACAGATGTAAAATCAGAAATTTTGAGAATAATCTTGTCGCTTGTTTTCAATTAATTTTTAGAAAAATATGAGGTCCTCTCTGGGAGATAGAGAGCATTAATGATTGAATTTCCGTTTTCTTAAGGTCAACCGCAAAGTTTTCTGAGCCATTACTATAATTTTGCTTTGCAGCTACATGTTTTACTTCCTATAACATTATCAAAAATGCAAAACATCTCCTTTTGGGATGATCAAAGTTTTTATTTTGCTCACCGACAACCACTAGAGGGTAATTTTAAATGCTCTCAGTCTGATAGCGTCACCTTCATAGAATGTCAGCCCCGCTCCTGAAATATTTATCCAGTTTTTTTCATAAGTCACTATACTGTCACAGTTAGATTCTCTCTATCTAATCGGAGAGCTGCTGATTCTCCTGAACATTAATCTTTGATTGGGTCTGACAGGCTTTTTTTCCCCCGGTGACGTTATGAAGATAACTCTTGAGGGTCCTCTTTGTTATTCAAATTGGAAAACTTCTTGCATATTTTAGATACATTTATTCAGAAAACTTGACCATTGCTCCTCAAACTTGCAAAGACCTGTGCTCACTTGTCTCTTAAACTGTGCACGTTTGTTTTGCTGGGTGAAGGATGACATGTTGTCCCTCCCCAGGTCGGTGCAGAAGAACCCTGAAACCGAGGAGAAGGAAGAGGAGAGTGTGGACGTGGAGAAGAAGAGGGACGCTCAGCTGGAGGAGGAGGCGCAGCGGCTGAAGGAGGAGGTGGAGAAGCTCAGGGTGGAAATGGAGAAACTGGAGGAGTCGCAGAAGCACTGGGAGGACAGGAGAGAGGACGAGGTGAAAGAGGAGGAGGAGGTGGACGAGGAGAAGAAGAAGGAGCGGGAGGAGGAGAAGCGCAGAGAGGAGGTGGAGGAGATCAGGAAGGAGCACAAGAGGGAGATGCAGAGCCTGGTCACCGAGTACAGCTCCGCCCAGAATCACCTGCAAGCTCGCATAGTGGCGCTGGAGAACGAGTGAGTCGAGAACAAAGCAGGCGGACGGGGAGGGTGGGGGGCCGGTGGAAGGGAAAAAAAAACTAAACCAAACGCTAGCAGTGCTGGTGTGTGAGAAAGTGTGTGTGTTTGTGTATATGATTTAACTGCAGACTGCGTGAGCGGGAGGAACGGTGCAGGAGGAGAGAGCCCCGGTGCGAGGACCTGCAGCTGGGCAGGCTCCAGGAGAAGCTGACCGAGAGAGACCAGCTCATCAAGCGGCTGGTGGTGAGGGCCAGCGCCCGCTGGAAGCCCACAGGAAAACCTTTTTCTGTTTTCCTGTGGGCTTACTCCTCCGATAACCTCCGACCCAAACAGGAGGTTGCTACATTTAAGATAAAACGGGCATTGTTCTATATTCTTCGCATTGCCGGCACATACAAGCAAATATTCCCAAGTTTTAGTTTTTTGTTGATCTACCTCCAAATTTCTCTGACATTATTATCCTTTAATTTATCATCGCATTTTGCAGATATTTCCCAAAACCTATTAAAGTGAACTTAGTTTTAAGCAGATGTTTGCATGTTAATTGTTCTAATTAACATGAAAATTATTTCAGAATCAGAATCAGAAATACTTTAATAATCCCAGAGGGAAATTATTTTTCTTGGGATATACTACCATAAATAGGAATTTTTGACATGCATCGGTTCTGTGTGTTGTATATTGGACAAGGACACGGTGCCACACATTAAATCCTTACCCCCCCCCCCCACCCCTCTCTCGCCCTGCTGCGGGAAATACGAATTAAAGGAACAAATTGGTGTAAATACACAGCTGGAAATGCTTTCGAACAACAACGCTGTTGTGTCATATTCGTCGTCTGATTTTTAAGTGTTGCTCGTTTCCACAAACAAGCCCTATCTTGTCAGAAGCGAGGAAAGCATAGTGAGCTGGATTAAATTAAAATTGGTTCCAAGCTTTTAACACTCTTCTTCTTTTCTTTTTTTTTTGCCAACATGCAATGAATACAGAATATCCCCAGCTTCCCCTTCGTCTTTTTTCGCCCCATCGTCTTAAAACTACATTAACGATGAAAAAAATGACGATGCATATGTGACTTAATGTGTTCCCCAGACAACACACGATGCTCTCGGTTCGGAAACATCGCATGCGGCTCAGCGTTTGAGGGACAAGATTCGCACGAGGATTAATTACTAAAATCCTTTGAAGACGCGCTCATTAGCCATATTTATCTCCATTGTGGGGGTTGATCCTTTATTCTTGAGCCGGAAACTCCTTTTATCCAGCTCTCGCTATTAGATTTGGCTCGCTCAGGTGGGTGCCTTCCCATCCCTCATGTAGGACAACAGGCCTCGTGCTTCTGACAAATGCCATCTAGCTGCCATGTCTCAGATCTGGATTCCGACCCTTTGCTTTTGGTTTCCCACTTGCTCCCTGACACTCATATTCCCATAAAAGAACAATCCAGAAGGTAGCCTGCACACATAGACGATTTGTTGACTTTTTTTGTTCCTAAAAGCCTCCTCTAACCGGGTTCTGCCTGGCATAAGGCCGCGCTGTAAACACGCGTGGCCCCCAGACGGGACGGGAATGCAACAACCACCCCGACCGTAAACAAGGCCAGTCAAAGTCCCTTCCCCGTCCTCCTCTCCCCGCAGGAGGAGAGGCATCAGCTGCAGCTCCACCCTCCCGTCGGCGGGGACGGCGGCGCCCTCAGGCTCCGTGACGGCAAGTCCCGCCCGGGCAGCGTCACGCCGACCATGAGGGTGAGTCGGTTATTTTTCAGGTCATGTGCATAATGTATTCGTCAAAAAAAAAAACGGGCCTCCCTCCAGCCAGACTTCCTTCCCCCCAGTGACACGTCAGCTCTGCGTCTGTGAGACTGCTTTGATTTCCATCTCATTCGGCCGGCCAAGATTCCGACTAGTGAGGTTTTCTTTGGTGAGGGGTGCAGCCGATGGTCAGTAAAAAAGAAGCTTTCTGCCCAGAGAATATGCAGTCAGCACACATTTGGCTGCTGGACTTAGCTGACAGTAAATCTGACAAGCTGGATGCGTTCGTTGGGGGCATTTTTGGGTTAAGCTTGTGCGTCTCTTAGTTCCTCCAGACATCTTTGCCAGTCTTGTAAACAGAATCTTTTCCAGGGACAGCTCAAACGAAGAGCCTTCAGCTTTGGAGGAAATGCTCATTCAGACCAACTGAAACCAGCTGTATTGGATTTAATTGTCAAAATGAACAACCGTGACCTCACAAAACCTTTTTATTTTTAACATTTAACACTATAATACGGTTTCTGCACATATTTCTTAAGAGTGTCGTGATTTAATGATATTTTAGACATCTAAAACATTCGTCTAAGCAGTTTGAGCAGATGGGGAGACTTTTTTCTAATACGGCCCACTTGATTGTATGCTGAACCGGTAACAGTTTTTTAAAAAGGAAGCACATATCATCAACAACTTCAACAGCGCAGCATCTTTTAGCAAAAAAAACAAAACAAAGAAACTCTGCTCTGCTCTTTTGCTTTTTCTATTGAGGTAAAATGTGCAGTGGAGATGATGTCTTACTTTCCTTACACTCCTCACTGGAGCCTCAGACATGCAGAAAGAACACTTTATTTAAAGATGACTAACTGCCATTGCCATTACGCTGACCCCTCTCCTTTGCACTGACTTTTTTTGCCAGCCGTTCTGGCAGAACTGTCTCAGGGGGGATGGTTTATTCAGGGATATTTCCCCTCCATCTAAAGGCTGGAGATTTTTCTAGAGGGTGTGAAATTTTAAAATATAAAGTAAGTTTAAAGATATATTAATGAGCACAGATTTGTGAAGTACTAGTAAATGCACAAAACTGTGTATCTAAACCCCATGTATGGTGGAAAAATGATTATTTCTGAATAGAAGCCCCAGAAATACACAAGTTAATATTTTCAGTAGCCTCAGAGCACAATACCAAAGGAAATATACGGTATAATAAACTCATCAACCTCACCTCCTGCCTCATTGCCACAATGTCCAGTAAAATGCATTAATATGTGTTATTTGATGTATTCAATATAGATACAAACAAGGACATATAAAAGCCAGATTTCCAGGTAGTTTTTTGTTGCACTTTTCACTATTGACAGTAAGAAATCTTACAATACGCGTAGCAGGTGCATCAGCATTTGCAAGTCTTGATTCTACTGTGCAACCACCACTTTTGCCACTAGATGCCGCTCATCGGTTTGTTGAATAAAGTTCCCAGTAGTGAGACCACCTTTGGCAGAGTAGTTTAAAAGGTTAGGAGGGAGTTTATGAAGTCCCGTTTTGCCATGGCTAGTGATAAGATCCAGCCGTGCACAGAGTTTCTGCACGGCTGCAGCTGCTGTGTGGAGGGTGCTACAGCTCTGAGCAGCCAATGAGCGACTATGGTGTTGTTCTTATTCCCTGTGATTCCCAGAGTTGTCAACTTTGTGGAATAGCTATCCTCACGTTGGCCTCTGGTGCACTTTTGTTTTTGAGCCTCTCTTTTCTTGCCTCCTGAAATGCCGCACGATGAGGAAAGTTGAAGTTGTTGCTTTTCTCTTGCTCATGGTATCATCTTCATCGCCTCTTATTAAAAATTTTGAATTTAAACAAATTCATATATAAATGTGAAGAGAACATCCGCAGTAAAGGACCCAACACTTCTTTAGGTTAGTCGCTGAAATAAGAGGAATGGAGCATCAATGAGGTCCAGTTTTATGTAGAATTATGAGATAATGACATGCTGTTAGGGTTATCAAGTGCTGCTGATTACTAGAGAGGCAGAACCAGAGTATGGGGAAAGAGTCATTAGGGATGCTCATCACGCTTAAAAGCACCTCCTTCCATTTACTGTGTGCCGCTGTTTTAGCTCTCTATCATTTTTGACCAAACGTTTCATAAAGGTCAGTTTGTGGAAAAAAAAGGGGCCCAATATGCCATTGTTACAGGTGAAGCCATTCCCTAAACTGCTGCGGACTGCAGATTTTTGACAGACAAGAAAAGAATTCTGAATGAACATTCATACAGGAGAGTTCTATCCTGGTTTTAAAGATCTCTCTCCTTTTCTGTGATTCGTATCCTCTGGCAGACGAAGCGTGTGGAGTCGCCTCCTCGTGTCACCAGCACAGCCGCCTACGACAGGAGCATCTTCCTCCCCCACTCCTCCTCCTCGTCTTCCTCCTCCTCTGTCCATCAGCACTCCTCCTCCACCCTCCCCCACCAGTCCTCCTCCCATCCCCAGATCTCCCCCCACTACTCCACCTCCTCCCTCCCGCACAAGCACACCTCCCTGTCCCTGAGCCAACAGTCCTCCCCGTCCCTGGCCCGCTCCACCAGGTCCCGGACCTCCTGCATCCCTCCCACCCCGGCGCCCACCGCGCCTCTTCCCGTGTGCCCCTCCCCGCAGACGGGCATCCGATACGTGTCCCCCTCCTGCCAGGAGCCACACGCACACCTGCAGGCCCACTCGATCAGGTATGAGCTTTTTTTTTCTTTTTTTTTTTTAAATGCCGGCTGGGATATGAACAAATGTGGAAGGGACACATAATTCTGTTTCTACTCATTTAAGCTTATAAGAGCTTCACCAGTCCATCCATACTACTGACTCTTAGCAGGGTTGTGGGGGGTGGAGCCTATCCCAGCTGTCACTGGGCAGAAGGGGTAGACCCTAGATAAGCTGACACACAGAGACAAACAACCAGACACACACACATTCCCTCCATGAGACAGTTCAGTGTTCCATAATACTTCCGTAAACCAAAACTATAGCAGCACGTTATAGCACAATTAATAAATAGTCTGTAACTTGATGAAAATTTGCTGTCAAATGGATGGAATTCGTTTAATCTGTGTGTGTTTTTTTTTTAAAGGGGCCCGTACCTGGAGCAGAGGGGGATAGAAGGGCTGAAGCAGGAGTGGTTCACCAAATACTTCTCCTTCTGAGCACAAACACACATTAAAACACATACAGACACACAGCAGCCGCAAGTACATCTCATATACAGGTCATTGCTTCGATTTCAGACAGGTAACGTCCCACAGACACACAGACCTTCAATTTTTAGAAGCACACACTGATGCACACGCATACGTCAACACATTCATGGGCTCATCACCAGCAAGGCCATCTCAAACATTGCCTCAATGCTCAACCAAAAAGTGCTTCTCAACACATGCCTGACCTCTTCTCAGAACATAAGTCTGCCTGACCTTGTTTGTATGGTTTGAGATGTTTCCGTGTCCTTTTTAAGAAAAAAAAAAAAAAGAAGAAAAAAAAGGCAGTCTTCCTTTTTTTACTGCATCTGTTGCTCCAATGTTATGACAGTTACTCCAGGCAAGTGTAACTATGATTTTTTTTTTTTAAACGAACAGTGTGTCTATAAGTATGGAAGCGTTCAACATATTCAATCAAAATCTACAATTATATGGACACATATGACTCACCATACCAAATTAAGCTTGTTTCAATGCAAAAATGTTTAATCTTAAGATATTGAGTAAACATATTTTGTTTTTCTAAGTGCCTCTTTTGTTGTCGTTGTTGGTTACTTTCTTCTTCTTTTCCAACCGTCTCAGATTTGCACAAATATGGAGGAGTGCTGGTTTCCAACATTCATCTCCTACATTAAAGTCATACAGTACATTCTGTGCACCCCTAAAAGAAAAAATAGAAGATGACAGGCTTAAGTGCTGAAATGTTGAACACACAAACCCATGGACATCCAACTTCAGTGGTGTTAAACATCAAAGTGAGTGTTGCCAAGCAACAGGAAGTTAAACATTTTATTTTACACGTTTTTTTTCTTTTTCTTCTGGCATTCGCACATAATTACAAATGAAAAGATAATTGAAAATGAGCCACAATAACCAACCAATTGAAGAGAAACAGGCCGTTTTTTTCTTTTTTCTAAGTAACATTTTTTAATTTTAACAGTCTTTGTGACAATAATTCTTAAGGGACATTTCACCAACACGGTCCGTGTGAGCCTCCTCACACTTCCCGCTGCCTGACTAGTGAAACATGGGGCAGTTTTGAAGCGCCTCCGTGGCAGAGCGATACTGAAGGATGCTGTCATGGAAACGAGCCAGTTGCTGGCGCGCGTCCTTGGTGCCTCGTCCTCCTTGGGTCCGGTACTTCATGGAAAGCAGCTTGGAGCACAGATAGTGGAGCCACAGCACATTTGTGTGTGGGTGGTAGTTATTCCAGTTGTTCCTGTGGAAAGGAGATCAAGCAAATGTGACGACCGTTGTTCCCATAATCCACCGGATGACAGGACGTGGCCAAAAAGAACAAAAAGGTTTAGCTCTGAAAAATAGGTCAGAAATATGCAAAGCCTGTAAATAGCTGGATGGAGCTGCATGTTTGACAAATGCACATTTTGCTAATCTGAAGAGCTAAGCAGGGAAGCACAGAATTTTGGAACAAGTTCCGCAATTTGACACCTGACACTGCTGATAATGAGATCTTTATGAAACGGGTTTAATTTGGGTTCTCTGCTTTATGTGGACAATACAAGTTAGGCACTTGTCTTTTTATGTATGAATGACTATAAATCAGACCTTCTGAAAGCCTGGAAGACCAATCCTCAATACAACTTTAAATAGATTACAGAATTTTTGGAAGCAAATATGTAAACAAATGAGGTGGATGATCTGTGCTGACCATTCCTCATATTCAAAATAATAGTTATAGTGTGCAAATGATGACAGACATAATTTAAAATATGTGATGAGATGATGTCCCTTCTATAAACAACTGAAACAACAGCGAAAAAGAGAAGCATTTCATCAATCACTGACCCATTCTCTTGTCTCATCAGTCTGTAGATGTCAAACTGGTAGTCTCCCTGGCCCATGAAAAGCTCCTCATCGTTCGAAATGTCACAGGACACGGTCAGGTCATCTGAGGGACAGCAGACAAGTTCCACAGGTGGTGGGTATGCACAATAAATATGGAGAATTTCTTCTATTACTATTAAAAACTTTAAAATAATATGGCAAACAAGTTGGAGGGCTGAATGACAAAAAACAAGAAAACAAAATCTGACCTATTTCCAGCCTCGACAGAGAGTAGTCGATGATGCGGACCAGCACCCCTTTGGTTTCCAGGCTGTGAGCGGTTCCACTCAGGAGGAAGCTCCCCGTCTTCTGCTTGGTTGTTTTGACTAACACGTTGCCCCAGTGGAGGTCCCTGCAGTAAACAGACACAGTTTGGGGCCGTTGCAGACAAACAAGTCATCCGTCTCACTGCTACGAATCTACAACAACAACAGGGCCACTGCAGAGCTGGATGTCAGACTCAGGCTGTTTGCTTTAAAGACACCGACTAATAGCACTGGTTTCCTACTCGTGTCTAACTACTAAAGAAGCCAATCAAGTCCTTTCATGATTATTAAAAAAAAATTGTTGTCAGTTTTCTTTAAAAATTTCATTTTAAAAATGGATATTAAAATCTACTAGACAATTTTGGATAGTTTGTGCATTGAAATTCTTTTGAAAGCGTTGCTTTGAGCTCCGGCGCATGACTACATGTCCAGATCAGCAGAGTACCCACACCTAGAGTTAGTTTTGGAGTTTCAGGGTGTGTGTAAATACACCACCTGTGTTCAAAGCGCAGCTCCTGTTCCGCAACAGCCAAGGCAGCGGTGACCTGATGCAGGATGCTCTTGGCCACCCCCAACGACGCCAGCTTTAAAAAGGGCTAAAATTAGAGCCCGCGCCAGTCAAACACATTCCTGATCCAGTGCGCGTTTCATTCTGCCCCTACCGTTCCGTTGCTGTTCTCCAAGTCGACGCCCCCGAACTCAAACTCCAGGATGATGAATAGCTGATCTTTTTGAAAGAAATCTGAAAAGAAAAAAAGATGATAAACAGTCCAATTCTCTTGAACTGATTGGGGCTCATTTACATCCCTATGATTTGGTGACAGAAGTCCAACTTAAAAAGGAGAGAAAAAATAAAAAATAAACACCCAATCACTAACCTGGCCGGTCATTCTCTGAGCCTTTAAGCTGGTCAAATGTGTCCCAAGCTTTCAAGAAATCTGGAGGGTAGCAGCCTTGAACACAGTGGAGGCTGAAAGAGGAATGCACAGACAGGCCTGGTGTCACTAACACTTAAATACTTACGCTAAACACTTAAATAAAAACTCACTCATTGAGTCCAATAAAACAGTGGGTCTGGTTCTGCTGCTTCTCTTTCAGGCTGCTCAGCTCCCTGAAACAAAACACACAGGACAATTTTAAAAAAAGGAAGAAAAAAAAAGGAAATTCCCATGTGACATTGTGTGCATCAGAAGCCCATCAGACCTGTTAGTTTGTGATCGGACTGGTACCTACTTTGAGATGATAATCTCATGGAGGATTTCGCCAAAACTCTTCTGGTCCTCGCCATTCACTTTCTCGCCGCCTTCCAATGGAATTACCTGCAAACGCAAGAGCCAGTTCATTGCCAGAGAACGGACACGCATCCATGAGCGTTGGCTTACGACTTCCCATCTGTGCGGGTTTCTGAATCAGAACAAATTTATTCACCTTGGAGATTGGGACTCAAGTAATAACATTTCTCAACTAAATTTAAGCAAGATATGAGGCTCACCATGTGTACAGACTGAGGGTTCAGATGTCACACCCAGAGGAGACTCAAAAGCTGTTAATTATTATTATTATAATTTTTTTTAAAAGCCCCTCTGCTGCATTCTTAATGATATATTTGGGACTACAGGTGTCAGGCAACACACTGAAACTTCAAAAAAACAAGACATACCTTAAGTGCCACGGTGTCTCCAGAAGCATTGGTGGTGGAGAACACCTCGCCGAACGTCCCCTCGCCAATCTTGGCGCACCGCTTCATACGATGCTGAGGAATGCACTCCTCCCAGGGCAGAGGATGCTGCTGGCCACACTCGGCGTACACCTTCTGTGCATCCGACAGATCCGTTTCTTCACACACAATCTGCAAAGAAAACGAGCGAGATGCAGATTCACGTGCAAAGAGGGCGCGTCATGCTTTTCGGAGTTAAGTGGCAGGGCTTTGCTTGTCAATCTTCTTTTCTTTACAAATAAAATACGTACCAGAGAGTGGTGGCTCAGCAGCTGTGACCGGAGCCGCCGGGAAAGCGGTGTGCGGAACGGCGTGGCAAAGAGGTCCTGGCTGACCTCTGCTAACGCCGCCCGCTGGGGAGAGCCTGGCGGGTGGGAGCCCCTGGGGGTGAGCTGGACTAAAAACCAAAAAAAGGACAATACAAACATCATGAGGGGGAGCGTGCACCTCAAAAGCTGAGCGAGACCCCTCGTGGTGAGCGCCATTACCCGTGCCCTTGCGGTGGATGGAGAGGGCGGCCTTGAGGCGGCTCCAGGTGTGCGTGCTGGGCGTGAAATCGGCCAGGAGAGACGACAGGTTGAGGCGGCTCTCCCTCGCCGGGGTGGAAAAGTTCATGGTGCCTCTCAGCAACTCCTGCAAACGGAGCAGAAAGCGCACAGATTTTTTCCAAAGTTCTGAGCCCATGCCGAGCGGGGGCCACGCTCGTGCAGCGCAGACCTAGACGGGATGTGCCCCGTAAAACAAAAAACACCTGAGGGAAAGCTTGTGGCCAATTTGCCTAATTACCAACAGGCCTGTGGAGCTGATTGGGCAGGAAAAGAGAACCTGAGAGAAGCTTTCAGAGGTAAAAATGGGTGGGTTTAGGTTTATGAGCCAGCTGTTGTCTTATTTTATGCACAAAAACAACATCTTAGAACCCCCCAAAAATGTTTCCCCCTCACATCCAAAGCAATAAAGACACCCAGATAGGTCCGACTAAGAAGGCTGCAGCTGACCATTACAGTAATCGTCTGACCGGCTGCTTCGTTGGAGGTGCTCTCGTGTGGGTGCTACTCTCACCCTGGGCTGCCTGCCCATCAGCTCGGCCACGCTGCAGTCGGCCGCCTTGCCCCGGCCCGTCTCGGCCGCCCCGCCGCTGAACACGTGCGAGCTGTCGGCGCCCCTGCTCTTCCAGCGGCTGACGCTCATCCCGCTCACGCACGCCTTCCTGGTGGTCGCCGGTCGGTCGGAGGAGGTGGCGCTCGTCCTTTTCCTCTCTCTCGGAGCCGGAGACGGCCTTTTCCTTTTGGGGGCGGGTGGGTCGGGGTCTCCCCCGGCTCCTTTGCCGGACGCTGCCTTGCCCTTGGAATGAGCCGACGCTCCTTTTTGGAGCCCGACTCTCGAGGAGGCGTCCTTCCTGCAGGGGCCGCTCTCCCATTCATCCGCTGATGATTTCAGGGTAGCCTCTGTAGGGGGCAGACTTTCTCCAAGCTTGGACAGAGCTGCTCCTTTTCCTTGTAAAAGTCCGTCTGTTGTCTCACCTCCTTGGATCTTTTTGCGTTTCGACTTAGTCGCTTCTCTGGAGGCCCTGACAGACTCCTCGTTCTGGCCAGCTCCTCGATTTCCTGCTGGTCTGAGCTGCCAAACCGTTTGCTGTGACGGAGACCATTTCTGTAACTGAACCGAGCATTGCTTTGGAGGCGGCGTTTCTGCCCTATCCTCTCCTTCAGTAAATGGCGGCAGAGCGCAGCTTGCTTGTGACTTTGTGTCTGTTATCATTTCACAACTCTCATCTGACCTCTTATAGTCGGCTAATTCAGAAATGTTGGCTCCTTGGCTGCCGGTCCCTGAAGCCAACTCGGCCGAACCCTCTACAGAAGGTGGGTCATCGCCGGCTTTATCGTACGCATCAGAAACAAGCTCCTCTGAGGACTGAAGGTAAACAGTGCCGTTTGTGGTTCGGGGCCGTTTCTGGCTGTTCCCGCTGCGGGCAGAGCCCGGAGGCTCCAGGCGGGAGGAGTAGGTGGTTTGACTGCAGATCTGGGTCAGAGTGAGGAGGTCTAACCTCTCCAGCTGAACAGTGCAGGGCCACGTCAGACAGCTCTCTTTCAGAGCTTCTATCATCCACTCCAGCTTTCTTCTGGCCGACGCCGAGCTGTGTGCAGACAGCCCGTTTACGCTGGACGACTCCCCGGCCTCCGACTCGGTGTGGGGTTTGGCCCCTTTGCGGCAGCCGCCTCTCCTGGGCTCCGCGAATAAATCGACAGAGGGTTCGTCACTGGGATCCGAACCAGTCTCTCTGGGCTGCCTCTCCTCAGAGTGCGGCGGGGAGGCCGTTTGCTGGGGCGAGGCCACGTCTTCTGGAAAAGCGCTCAGGACCCCTATGCAGGAGGGAGGGCTGGTGACCTCATCCAAGGCCAGGAGGTGCTGCCCGCGGCCCCGTCTGTTAAAGGAGGCCGCCGACGGCGTGGAGCAGAAGATGGGTTTCCTGGGGCACGGTCCCAGGATGTGATCCGCCGACTCGTTGAGGGATATCTCTCGGAAGGCGTTGGCGGCGAGGCTGGAGGTGGCGCTGGCGTTTACCGAGCTCTCTGCACTTGACAGCCCGAATGCTTGCGGGCCCTTCCTCCTCCTGGAGGGCCGGTGGATCCTGGTGGGACGTGACGCTCCGGAAGTGAACTCATCTGAGGAGCTGAGTATGCTGGCTATCGCATTGAGGACTTTGGTGGAAGCGGCGCCTCTGCGACGGGTTACGAAGCGGCCAGCGGAACGTGGCCGAAGGCTGAGGGGGAAAAGTAAGAACGAGGTGGAATCAGATTTTTCGGCCATTCCGGATTTTACAGCAGGTTACCCTGCGACATTACTTGGAGCTAACCTCGAGTTCGCCTTAATTCTTTGCGAGAGCTTTTGGCGTTTTGGTGAAGATGACTCCTCCTCGCTCCCTGGAGTTACAGACGCCTTCAGGCCTTTCCGCCTCGTTAAAGCTGGAGCCGACACCAGCCTGCTTTTCCTGCCGACACACACACACACAAGAAAAAAGGTTTTGCTTTTTAGCAACATAAGCTGAAGTAAGGCAGATACATACGAGCAGAACAATTGAAGAACAACATTGGAGCAGCAAACAAAAAATGGAGCTCTACACCAAAAGCTATATTCATTTCTAAAGCTGCTCCTGTAAGAATAAGATTCTAGGATTTTCCCTTTATCACCGTACATTTGTTTACAGGTCATTTGAATAAGCAGCTGCCTCAATCCAATACTATCTGAAAGCTAGATTGTATCTGAACTGTATCCAATATTTTTTTCCATAACTGAAATTAAAAAATGTAAACTTATCTGCACACCTTTTTGTCTTTCTCCGCTGGTTGATGGGAGATGAGGGCCTCTGGACACTGTCCTCATTGCTGCTGCTCTCTATCAGACACAGCTTGGTCTTTTTCTTAGCGGGACGGACTGCTTCAACACGGCAGACACTTTTTCTCTTCACTCTAAAGATCAGCAAGCGCAAATAGAACATGAGAAGATCCGCAGGGGAGAAAATACAGATAGACAAGGGCATGGAAATCATCACAGTGATCCATCATGATGGTGACTAGATTGAGCAAAGTATTTAGAGCTGTTGTTCCCCCACCTGGTTCTCCTGCTCCGCTGAGCAGAGGGGGGGACGATGTTTTCCTCATCGCTGCTCTTCTCAGTCAGACACCGCAGGGCTTTTTCCTTGGCATTACGAGCCTCTCTAAGACTACCAACCACGGGACGCCTCTCTCTACAACAAGAAAAGTAAAAAACAGTCGGAAGACATAGAGGGAATAGCATTTAGAAGGCCAGATGAAGTTTTTTTATCATCAACTACACCCTAAAAAAGGAGATCAAGTATTTCACCTCGCCCTCATTTATTTTCTGAGGACTTTAATCATAATACACTTTAACAACTACGATAAAGGACTTCTGTTCTTTATAATTCTGTAAGCAGGGCAAAATATTGTTTTCACTTCATTTTCTAAAATTTAGTAAATCATATAAAATCCGATTATGTTACATTGTGAGAAATCTTGTGCTTTGAAAATAAATTGGCAAACTGTCCCAGTGTTTCATAAAATAAGCGCTCACAATTAACTATAATGTGGTAGTGAAACTGATATAAGATATGAACCCCTATGAAAAGAAAATAGATTAAGGAAAGTATGGGGAAAAACCTTGGTAGAAAATTAGGTTAATTTAGGAAGAAATTATTGGAAAGATCGCAGCCAATGTGAAAAAAGCAACTCATCTGAACGTACCTCCTCCTCTTGGATTTTGCCGGTTCAAAGACGGAACTTTCTTCCGTTGACGGGGTGCTATCGAAGGCCTTTGTGCGGTACTCGGGCGAAATCCAAGCAGACACCTTCCGTCTATGCTTGCCGTATGTCTTTAAAACTAACGGCTTGAACGGTTCCATGTTGAATGCCGAAGCTAAAATCGAGCCAACAGCCTCAACTAATTGAAAAGCATCAGCTCAAAGTTAACCCTTTTACCTCGGTCTTTTGCTAGATGGTTGTAGCTTCGCCAAAACCTAGCTCAATGTCCATGAAAAGTAACGAACGACTGCCGATCCCAATACCGTTGCGAACCCTCCTGACAGAGAGGGTAGTTGTACTTTTATAATTCCGTATTCTTAATAATTATTTTTCTAGTTGAAAACACCGTGACCCGCTGCTTGTTCAAAATGAAGGACTCTCGTCGTGATTGGTCAACAACTTGTAGGTCCGTTGTGACAGCGCCACCCGGCGGTGTGGAGGAATTACAGCCTGCGGCCGGAGGGCAGTATGACGGGTAACAGCAGGGGGAAGCAGAAGCATTGGGGCAACGTTAAACTACAAAAAGGTAAGTCTAGGGAAGGAAAACATTTATTAAGACATGTTTTATTATTCTCATTCATGTTGGTTGACCTTATTCTTGACAATGGAATTATAAAAAGATTAACCTGGATGGAATTTAGAACTGCTCTTTGAAACATGTTCAAACTTCCTATCTCAACACTAAAGAATTTAGTAAATAAAAGCAGGTATTGCTGGTCTAATACTGCAGTATCTATTTTTATATTAGCAAATCTTTAGTGACCCTGCTGCTTCCCCCTGAATTGAATTACCATATTGTTGTAATCCATAGACATACATGCATGGTAAACTGCAGCTTTCACAGATTGTGCAGGCCGTGGTCTTGTTTCCGTGCTCTGACACACAGTTTCTAAGATGCAAACGTTAGTCTCTCTCTCTTTCCTCTCTCTCTCTCTTTCTCTCTCTCTGTCTCTTTCTCTCTCTCTCTCTCTCTTTCTCTCTCTTTCTCTCTCTCTCACACACACACACAAAAAAAACAGACATAGTGTAATGAACAGTTTTTACCACTGGGTGTCATTCTTGAATCAGCCCTTTACCGCCAATAACACTTACAGAGCTGGCTTTTACAGATTGAAGCTTATTCCATCCATCCATCCATTTTCTGAACCGCTTATTCCCAGATGATGTCGCAGGGGGAGCCTTCCCCAGTAGACAACCACGCACACTCACACTCACTCACCAGGGGCAATTTGGAATGAGTTTGTAGCTTATGTTGAATATATCTGATGCCATATTAAGTGTTCATTGTAAAAAAAGATTGCAATAACGAATAATTTAGATTTTCCAAGCATCTGCATGCATTTATCATTAAATTCTTGCCATTGCTCAACCATAAACGACTGGAAAATGCCTGGAAAATGCCTGGAAAAATTTCAGTGTGTCTGGAAAAGCTTTGAATTCCTAGAGAGATGCATCCAAAACCTTTGATGAGTAATTTATTAAGTCATTTGAACATGTATTCAACATGTGTTGGACAACAAATCTTCAAACATTCACTGAAAACGTAATTGCACTTTATATGTTGAGAACTTTGCTACATAGCAGTTTTTTGTCCTACTTTTGATACTTTTTAATAATATATATTTTTTTGTCAGTCACTGTAGTTTTCCCTAATTACTGAATACATGATTTCAGTGGATCAGCATACAGACACTGTTGTCTGTTTCCCCTCTTCATGATGCTCCATATTTTTCCAGTGGGAAACAGAGCTGAACTGCAGATAGGTCATGCACACTCTGTTTTTGGAGTCATGCAGCTGTAAGTCAATCACAACAATATCTGGCAAAGCCGTACTGAAATGACAAGATTCTCCAGGGAAAAGACGTTACTTCAGTGGAAGCATTTGTCACTCCAAAATTCCAAAATATGCCACATCTTTGTTGGTAGACATGTGGATGCACACCACTCAGACATTAGTCTGACTAGTTCTGACTAAACCCAGGGAAAAACACGTAGACACAGGGAGAACATGCAAACTCAACACAGGAAGGTCCCCTGGGGAATCAAACCCGGAACCCTTTTCCTGTGAAGCTACAGCTTTAACCACCACACCACTGCACACCCCCAGTTTTGTTTTAGAGAATTTCTGATGATTAGTATTGAATGTAAAAAAAATGGTTATGACAAGACATTAAATGTAATGTCTTTGCTGGTTTTAACGGTTTAAAAAAACTCAGCTAGGCCTCGTGATGTTCAAACATTTGACTCGCTCATTACATGTGTCAAACTCTGGCATCATACTGATTCAGAATCCTTTTTTTTTTAACAGAGCATGAATCACAGACACTGAGGGATTCGTCTGTGCAGCTTCATTTATATACATCTAAATGTATATCTATCTATGTTCTTCGATATTGTCCCACCGAGAATGGTGTTGTCATTCCATTTTTTAATGTTCTCCACACATAGGCTTGTATGACCCTAACCCTAACCCTAACCCCCAAAATGGGCTTTGATAACAGCAATTCTGCCCATCCCAAATGTCAACCTTCTGACTTCTTGCTCGGAACAGTCTGGATGACCCTTTGTTTGGTCAGGTGCCCATTCCTTCCTAAAAGATCTCAAATGTTGTCCATAATATATTTCTTCTGTGTCATGGATCCTCCTTCATCCTCAGCAAGGTTAACATAAGGATTCTGTGTTCTAACGTGTCAGATGGACTGTCAAACAACTCGTGTAAGAGCGGTCAGCATGCTCAGAATTCATGGACCATTCATGTACTTTAGCCTTTTCTTTGTTTTTTTTAGTTAATAATCAAATAATTTAGCCGTGGCTGAACTGCTTTTAGTAGCTATGTGAAATAAGGTTGCTATTTCTTTTTTTTTTCAGATAGAAAATCTCTAAAATAGGCAGTCATACATATTTCTTGTAGCCATTGAGCCACTGAGTTCTCATTTACTGTTATGCCAATTTACTGTCACAAGACCGATGTGTTTAGTCACATGGAAGCCCCAGAGATTAATGAGTTGTCACCTGAAGACTTGTTTTACTTCACTTGGTCCAGTGCCCCAAATCTGTTTTAGAATGCTTAAGAAATTAAATTGGAAATATTATCAGAAAAAGCACAAAAAGATTTTGTCTATCAGTACATCTCAGATTCAGTTCACAGTCCATAACTCAATCAAGTCTCTAAAGTCCTCTCGTGAAGGTCTTTCTGCTCTTCACTGAGTTAGATTTAGGTCTGTTATGGTTGCTTTTACTTACAGTAATGCAGTTCTCTGGGGAAAAAAACAACAACCCTGAGGTTTGTACAAGTGTGTCTGGTTAAAATATAAACTAAAAACTTTTCAGGTCTTACAAACCTAATTCAAATAACTGTGTATGTACCTTTATATGTATAAACTATTGTGTGTTGTATGCAGTATTAACAAGAATGTGCAAACGTGTGTCTTTTATTACAATGGTGTGTTGTTTAATTTTTGCCTTCTCAAGTTCGGTCCATGTTGATCACACATGCCATATAATAAAAACCTGCCAACAAACGTATCGTCGACTCCTTCAAGTTCGATCAAACTGGAGGTGACGGAGACAAACCCCTTTCTGTGGCGGTGGCTGTGACATGTCACTGTTAAATTACCTTTAAAGATGGCAGCAGATTCATCACCGCCTCTGTCACCCTCCAAAGGCCTCAAGGTAGAAAAAAAGTTCAAACACTCCAAAATAGCTTGAAATAAAGAACCATCACTGGGACAGGAGGGGAAGTACGTAGGGTTTGACCCAATTTTAAAACCTTTTGCGGCCCTTTTCTAACACAAGACAATGGCATTTGGATATTTTTGCAATGTTTTGCAAATGGATCAGCTCGATCTCCACACACCAAAAGTTTTAAAGAGATTAAAAAGCTTGAAATGATTGGAAGTCACTGGTTTCCCTCTGATGTAGCTGATTTTTTCATGCTGCACGTCAGTTGCTAAACGTAAGAATTCCAAATGCTCAATGTTGCATTTGTGTTTTGCAAATGTCCATCTGATGGGAAAATATGGGCTCAGAGTTATTTCCGACCCACTGCGTTGTACATGTTCTTGTGAGATAAGGAAAATCTTTGATAAACTTTTGTAATTAGTTCTGACATCATCAAAGCAACAGGTCATCCCATTAATACTGGAGCAGTTTATTAAATTCATATGTAAATAAAGAAGAAAAGAAAAGAAGGCAAAAGACTGAGGAGCGTTTGCTTCCGGAGCAACGTCCCTCGGTTCCCCCCTGTTGGAGACCAGGCGCATCTGGGAGGGAGGAGGAAAAAGAAACAAGCCAGGAGAGAAAACGAACGGAGGGGAGGAGAAAAAAGACAGCAGCGAGAGCACACCAAGGAGGACGTGGACCCGCAGGACAGGAGGTAAGTGATGTGGTATGCCGAGAATTTCCTCCAATATATAAATATAACCACCGAGTCATGGTTGTTCCAGGGCGCCCCGCACCTGGACACGAAAAACAGGGGCAACTTTATTTCATATTGCGACGCATTGCTCCGGCTTTCTGAGGGGCCCGCGGTGTTGCAAACAAGTCGGGGAAGGTGGGGGAGAGGGAATGGACAGGGAGGCTGAGGCTGCGGCCACGGATGGGGATATTTACGGGACGCTATGTGTGATATTTCGAGTTAATGGACGCGCCGTCCCTTGTCACGGAACCGCCGAGTGAGCTCGTGCCGGGAAACGCAACGGTCCGCACGCGGGCGTCTGTTAATTGAAGGCGGTCGCGAGCTGGCGGCCGTTGGTGGCCCCGTTCCTTCAGCGCGAGCCGCTTCCACGGCACCGCCGTGACCGTGACCGAAGTGGAACGGAGGGTTGCGCTTTAACACCGAAACACAACGAGTGACCATCCGCACCACAGAGCCCCGCAACTCTTAAGTCGGTTCTTCCCGTGTTGGGAAGTGCTGTTCTTATGCTCGGCCGTTCATTAAAGCCAGAAACAGACTGCGAGCTCCCAACGAGAGCGTTTCGCGTCTGTGGCCGTAAAGTACGTTAACAAGGGGGAACTAATCGCTGACCGTTGTCTTTAATGTTTATTGTGTCTTAAAGGAATAACACATTCGTGCTGTTATGTCAGTGTTTCCAAAATGTCGCGTTTACCTTCCGAAAGCTGCGTGGTTTACAAACAAACCAGGATTTGTTGCATGGACTCAAAGGAATGCTGGGGTGCTTCTCCAAAACGCGTCGTCGTAAAGACACCAACTATCCAGCTGTACACAAGTTGTATTGTCTAAACAAACATGATGCAAACAAACAAGAGTTTTTGGCAGTGATTCAGCCACTGAATTAGGAAAAAGCAAGACTCGTCGAACGTATATTTGCATTTTTTTTCAACAATGACAACGACAACATTGGACAGTAATAAGTTTAAGGACCGATTTGAACAGCCTAATAAGTACACATCCAATCAGTTGAAATTACAGAGAGAAAGCTCTGTAAAGAGGAAAATATCACCATATATCCTGTGCCAAATTGTTTACCTAAAAGAGCTCAGTGTAGACTGTCATGTGTATTTTCTCAGTTTGTTTCTCTACCATCTTTTGGCTAATTTCTCATTTCTGGACAGCACTGTTCAACAGTTCAAGCCATTTGAATGCAACATTAGGAAGGTGTTTGCCTCTAAATTTGAAGTGGCTTCCTTCACTGTGCGGCCTGGTCATTTGTTGATCTGAGTAATCTGTAAGCAGTTAAGAAGAGGAAGAGCAACCTTTCCAACACTGCAGCTAACCAACTGGGAGGACAATCGGTTTATTTTCCTGTCCCACGTCCCCCAACCTGGGATGCTGTATCCCCTCACACGTGACTGTGTTCTGTGATCAGTCCCATGTAGCCCTCCCTGTAGGGCTGCAGTTTCCACAATAAAAAGGCTCATTGTGATATAAACGGCAATAAAGGACTGTATTCTCTTGACTTGCGCTTAACACGTGGAGCGGCCCGTTGGTGGAGGCCACGCGTGCCCCTGAGGGTGAGGCTGAGGCTGAGGCTGGTATTGGTGCTTGGTGCCGGCTGGACAAGGCCAGATAATCGTTTCCAGCCTTTGTCTGTTAGTTTCTACTCGGGATTCGAGATAATATGCCTATTTGTTTTAGACGAACAAGAAGACACTCGTTTATTTGTCTCTGCATTAGATTACCGTGAATGATTGCACCTTTTAGATTTTCCACAGAGGCAGGCAAAGCACATTTACTGGTCCGATATGTTCAGAAACGGTGGTGGACTTGTGCTATTAGCCCACCTTGTGTAACACTTAATGGGATGTATGTTTCAGCGAATACGGAAAGTACAGAAGCTGTTGGCAGGGACATGGAATACCAAAGGGACGGCCTTCTTTCTCGTCCCATATCCTGGTTACGGTGGCTGTGTGGGGTTTTAGGTCCCATTTGCATTGATGTGTCCACATTTAGGTGCATCGTGAGGCACGGCGGTCGACAAGCATTGCATCGCAAATCTGGGATAAGGCGGTGCTTTGAATCTGAAGAAAAGAAAGCTTTAACTCCACTATTTAGCATTCTCTTTAAGCAGAACTTGCCGACCATAGAATGTGTCACTTGCTGCACCACATAGTGGAAATGCTGCACCGTCATCCTCTTCTTGCCTGTTTCTCCCTCGCCTTCCCTTCTATCCTTCCAGCCTCCTTGCTCCTGTTTGCTTCTCTTCGTACAGACCTGGCCCCGGTCCGCAGTGTGTGTGTTTGAGCATGATGTCATTGCTAATTGCCTGAGGCTCCTGGGCTGTTAAGTTGGTTTATATTCTGCCCCTCTTTCTATTTCCTGCCCCCTCTCCCCACTTTATCTCTTCTTTTCCCCCATCAACGACTCTCTTCCCCCCAATCTCTCTTTCTCTCTCTCTCTTGCTGTAGCATTTCTGCACAACATCAGGAGTTGCTGAGTGTGGAAAAAGTGACTTGGACATTTATGGGCTGAGTTTTGGGCCAAGCACTGCAGACTGTTCCCGCGCGCCTGTTTGTTTAGCTTTAGTGTTACGACAGTGCCTCGGTATCAAAATGGCCCCGCTTCTGCGTAAACGCTTCCAATCACCACTTTGATGGGCAAAATAAAAGGCCGAGACATCTGCATTCTTCCGCATATCTGCATAGATTATTCTCGTTCCTGTCTGTCACTTGGAAAAGCTGCGAGCTGGTCGGACCGCTCCATCTGAGCTGGATGTTGTTGTGTGGGCCTGGGAATAAAAAGCGTAGCCTTTGTTGGGCGAGTGTTCCGTTGGGACTTTCTTCCCTCGCGGCAACAACCTGTTTGTCTGCGTGCGGTCGAGGTCATGTGAAGCGGCTGACGACAAGGGATGCTGGAGTCTGCGTGTGGGTGCATGCTTGTTTGGGTGAGCAATCGGATAGCGATCGTGGAGATCTGTTATCTCCACCGTTTTTTTAAATTATTACTTTCCCCCCCTCAGGAACAGTACCACCGGTCAGGCCTCGTGTGTCTGTGTGTGCGCGCACATATTTCTTTTAAGTACAGTCTGACCAGACTGGACCCATGAATGATGAATTAATGATTACAGAGAGTCGGGGCGGGCTGTCAGGGTAACCAGACCACAGTGATTCATGGGTTATGGCGGCGGCGGCGGTGGTCCGCGCGGCCGTACGTGTGCGTTGTCAATCTTTTCCAATCTCGTTCTCTTCACTCTCTCTTTCAGCTCCCTATCAATGCCTCTCAATAGGGGCATTGTGCCCACTGTCAGGCGAGCCGAAGTGCGTGTGTGCGCGCGGACGCATTGTTGTTGCAGGGAGCAGACAGCCGTGAGGTGTGTTTGAACAGGGAAGGAGCACAGAGGCCCTGTTCATCCCGCAGGCTGTGAAACCGAATGATCGGGCCTCCGTTTTCTCTCTCAATCCGTCCCTCTGCCTGTCTGTCTGTCTGTCTGTCTGTGTGTCTGTCTTGGCCTTTCTGACAGATTTTCACCCACACACGCCGGCTTCCCTTTGCGTCCCCGTTGCTGAGATCTGCTTTGTGTCTCTGCTTCCCGTTGTTGCGTGTCGGCTCCTCAGCGATCGGCTGTCTTCCCGCCGTCAAGCCCCGCCACGCAGAGGGGTCACGACTCTGCGCGTTAGTCAGTCTGCAAATCACCTGCAGGAACGGGTGAGGAGGGGGCCTTTTGCTCTTAAAGGGACTGCCACACGGGGGCTGGGTTTTTTTTTTTCCCCACCCTGCGCTTTGTTTGTATGTTTCCATTTCTGGTGTTGTCTTTTCCACATCACTGCACTTTCGCATGTATACCCCCCCCCCCCATCCCTCCCAGTTCAGATGCATGAGGGTTCCTGCCTCCTGGCCCGACCCTCCTGCTTCCCCTCACTCAGATGTTCAAACACACAGACACACACACACATAGATGTGAACGCCACAGTGGGATGAAAGTGACTGTAAAGGCCAAAGCTGCGGGTGCCTCTCTGCACTAGCCAACTGCAGCGAGTTCAAGGATCTCTGGTGTGATATTTAGTAAAAAAATAACTGGCTGGGAGTTATTATTCTGCTTTTTATCCTCCCCTCTTACCGCAGGATCGCTTGAAAGGGTGGGCAGGTGCTCCTATTCTAGATGCTGTGCACATTCAGTGTTCCGGAGCAGGAAATCTTGGACAGCCGTAGTAAGGCGTGCCAACTCAAATATTTGCAGTGCGCTGATAGTAGAGCTGAAACATGAATTCCTTGAGGCATTTCGAGACATGGTACCAAAACACCAAACACTCATTGCGGTGCAGCGTTCTCACAATTATCTTTGCAATCAGAGTCGGGCTCCTAATTTCTTTCCTAGCTATTTTCTGGTCATTCCTTTTGTGGTCTACAAAAGACCACGCTGCTTTTAACACTGGAAGGCTAATTAAGGGGTTTTTGTCTTTGGCGTTTCAAATGATTGTAGAGGAAGGAACTCACACTTTGTAACCATTCCTGATTTATGCTACACTCTTGGATGTTGCATGTTGAAAACAGTGTTTAAAAGATTATTCTAGACTTATTTCTGACTGCTGAAATGCCATTCTTGTGACAGAAGAGACAGCAAAGTACGAGTGGCAACCCTCATCAATAAGATTAAATGGTTTTGAAGATACTTTTTTTGTTGTTTGTTTCAGAAAATCAAATTGTTTGTCTGCATCAAGCACACAGCAAAACAAAGGTTGACTCTCTAATTTAGCGTCAAATAGTCAAAGTTAAACAAGTTCCCTGTGTAAAATATGAGAGACACTAAAGATGTTTAAACAACTTAAGATAACTAAAGCTTCAGCCTTGAAAATATCAAGTGCTCTGTTATGGTCTAGGGCTGCTTCAGTTGATCACAAACGACCGCCATATTTGTTTCTTTTCAGATGGCAAGGGAAAGTTTGACTGTTACACAGTTGGGGTGCATGGATTTCAGACCTAATTGAGCATCTTTGGTATGGCCTGATTTATGTGCCATGTCATAGATGCTTTTGTTACTGCGTGTTTTTTTTTTGTTTTTTTTTACACTGTTACTGATCTGCTTTCACTCAGGTTATCCTCTCTGACACTTTGTTTTGTGTGCCAGTGATGTGTCACCGGGTGTGTGTCGGCGAAGCTCCGCCGAATGCAAGTACGTGCTCGTTTTGCTCTCGGTTGGCAAGGCTCAACGCACTTCATGTGGCAGTTGATGGATATAATACAAAGTTTTACTGACACCGCTTTTGTGAGGTATAGTTTGCCTTTTTTCCTTTCAGTTTGCGAGGAAGATCTTGGAGCCTGGGCTCAGAGAAAATAGAGATAATAAAAGGTTTTGACGTGCAAAGTTCTAAATGATGGATAACTTCAAGTTGGTTGCATGTTGTTTGACCTAACTATTTCGCAGCAGCAGCCCCCACCCATCTGTGTCTAAGGACTGACTTCCCTTTAGCCGTTGTGATTCCGGGTTTTTCACCCTGGGAAAGTTGTTCAGCAGAAGCAGTGACAGCATCTTATTGTGGGTTTGTTGTCTCAAGTGTCTGGTGGCCTAAATATTGCCCCATTAAGGGCATCCTTTACATGATTAGCTGTGAAATGGCAAGGTGCCGCTGCATTTCCTTAAGTTTTATATCCACATGTTTGTGTTAATATCTCTCTCACCGTAGTTCCCTACAGGCTCAATGCGTTTCCTTTATAATGACGAAGGCCGGAGTCTGTGGAGGTTATGAAACGCATTCCTGTTTGGTGAAAACACAGGATAACAGGTGATGGGATTTTATTTTTAATCACAATTCCGGTCACTGTGGCAGTTTGGAATGCTGACAGGAGTACTTTCTTATAGTTTATTATATGAAGTCATATCCTGTGGTGGGATATAAAACTGGTCCAGCCTTGTCTTGATACTTTCACTGTGATTCATAAAAACCGCAGCAGCATCCAATTCTCATAAAAGGTTTCTTTACACGGAAGAAAGAAAATTAGTTGATGGGTGTTACTTTGCTTAACCACATCATCCAAAAATCTGTGGGGTGGGCAGCAAGGTAAGGGATGGCGCAATGTGGGTTGGGCTTATCCTCCCTGTCTAAAACCAGTCCAGCCTGAGAAAAAAATGTGTAGCTAATCTTAAGTAGCAGCAACAATAACTTCCTGGGATAGGAAAGAAGAGAAATGGAGAAAGAAATGGAGGACTATTGTGTAAGAGGAGGAAGGGATGACAAGAGCCAGAAAGGAGGAGTTTAAAGTATAGGAAATGGAGCAGTCATTGCAGTAGTGCCTGTGGTTCCTTTGGCAGAGATGGGACATTCTTTCCCGGATAAGTCACGCTCCGATCCACCATATTCCTTGGTATCTCTTGCTTGTTTCCCCTTTTCCTTAATTCCTGAATGTTTATCCCCTTGGGTTTCTCTTTTTTTTAGGCACAGCTGTTACAGCACATAAGCAAGCTCAGAGCATCCAGTGACATTAAACGGCCGATATTAAGTCTTGTGACATTAACACAGAGCCGCTCGCCACAGGGTGGGTAACAGAATGCGAGATAACAGCAGCACGCCGAAGTCGCAGACAAACGCAGAGTCTGAGTAAGGGCTGAGCTGTTCCTGTGCGCGCGTCCCCGTCCTCTCGGATGTCCTGTCACATCTCGGCTATATATAGGCCGCGCAGTCTCTCCACTGCCTCTGCCCTCGCCTCGGATCTGACAGGCCTTTTGTGCCCGTCTGCCCGTCTGTCTGCACTGAGAGGCGATGAAGGCTTTTTAAGCTTCAGAGCTTTTAGCCAAGCGGGCCCAAACTTCCCCTTCACTTGCACTCTCGCAAAATCAAAACACTTTTTCTAATTAATACTTTTCTTTTCCAACTGCTGTGGTGCAATGGACCCGTCTGATAGAGCGCTAACCTGCAGCTAGCAAACTGATCCAGAGCCCCGAATCAAACATCAATCAGCTCAAAGATGGCGCTAACACCCAGACTGGAGTGCAAAGATTTATTATATTCAATAAGACAAGCTCAAACAATTACCGCTGCAGAGGAAACTGTCCGGTGACTCCCTGCAGACGCATTTACCGGTTCGTTTACACCGTTTCTTGTCGTACATTTTCTCATTTGACAGGATCTCGTCAAGAGTCAGTGTGTACAAGTGGTGGACCTTTTTATTTCCAGTCTCCTCTTGGAAAGCACTGGTGGAAGTGCCTTTCGATTACTTTCAGTAATTCAGAATGTCACGTTTCAGTTACTTTTCCTCTAATATAACATCAACACAATCCTCTCTCAGTATGTGGTGTCTCCACAGGTGCTACGTTGAACGTAGCAGGAGTGGATGGGCCGTCACTGCCGTTTGTCTGAGTGCAACTGTGCGGATTCTCCTGAAGTTTGGATTCTCCTCACAACAAAGTGTTGCTTTTCCAGAGGCGTTTGCGTGGAGCCCAAGGAACGAGACGCGTTAAAGAAAATTCCAGTGGATTTGGGGCCACTGTGGTCGGACAGAGGCGACATCTCCCTTCTCGTTTAGGCTCCGAAAGTCACAACAAACCACAGTTGCCGTGTGTTACTGTGACTATGAAAAGTGATACGGAGACAATGCTAGGTCAGGCCAAGTCAAGATACTCGCGTCAAAATATTATGGAAATGCCCGTGGGGGAGGGGGGTGTCACACATGACACCAACGCGTTCGCTCGCCGTCAGATTAATGGCAGTCGGCGCCCGTGTAACTCGAGAGTCCTTGCAACACTGACCGCCCTCAGCACTCGGGCATAGGGGCGAGCTGCGGCTGGGGGCTCTGGGTGCCCGGCCGACTCCTCTGCTTCTCTGTTAGATGGCACGGCGAGCACCCCCCCCTCCACTCAGAACCTCGCCTGTGTGGTCGGTGGGCCTCGTCCGCCACAGGAAAGGGGCAGGGTCAGGCAGAAGAGTGGGAGAGGTGGGGTGGGAAGCGTAAAGGAGTGGGGGAGGGGTTACAGCGCACATGGTCCCAAGTGTTCCAAATGCAGGAAGTCGTGTCCTGGCTTTGCTGCTTTATTTCCTCCCCCCTACGTCAGAGGATTTCAGAGACTGTCATGGCACAAAGAAATCATTTAAGTGTGTTATGAAAATAAAATGGACTCACTTTCACCTCCTTTACCCATGGGTGACTGATTTCAGCTGTTCAGGAGATTAATGATTGTTTGCTGAAGCTCCTAGAACGCCCCGCTCCGTGCTCTTGGTCTCAAAGTGTGGAGATTGTCGTAACTTGAAGCTCTTTGAGTGTTCTGTCACAGCCAATACATAATTGTTTCGACTCCCTTTATGTTTTATTTACACTCCTCTGTTTGTTCAGAGCTAATCGGTCAAGTTTCCGTACACACTTGAACCCTCCAGCGGTCAGCCCGGAGCCAGGTGTGTGTTCAGCCTTTGTGTGTCCTGCACCCCTTTTGGTTTTTTTGCCCCCAGTCGCCCTCACCCATCCAGACATGCCGGAGATTCTTTGGCACACCCTGAAATTCCTCACTCTTTTCCTTTCTTTGGTGGTCTTTTTTTTCTTTCTCCCCCTATATTTTCCACCAGGAGAAACCACAACAGAAACCACAACAGCGGTAAACGGTATCGTTAGCCGTGTGTGTACATGAAGACATTCATTCATTCACACACACAATGTGGATGCTGTAAGACCTGAAGCATACTTTAAACCCTCACTCCCCAATTGGAATTATAGTGGAGATATTTCTGTCTCTGCACCACCAACACTTTACAGTTTGTTCTTTTTTTTACTTCATAAGGAATGCCTGAGTGTGAGCATTTGTGTTTGTCTATACACAACAGGCTTGTTTAGGCTGAAGTCTCATTTAGGGTGTCACTTTGTCTCTGTTATTTCCCGCTATTGACAACTTAAGGAAGCCCCCACCAACCCTTCTTCCTCAATGCTTCCGCTGAAACTCTGCTGCCTGCTTCGGGATGGCTGTTCTTTTTCCCAGCGTCTTCCTTTGTTTTCATGGAAGCACGCCACACACAGGCACATACAGACTCATGCTAGGCTCAGAAAATACAGTGTCCAGTGCTCACCGGATCGAACTGGTAAATGGTTTTCTTGCAATTTTGCATAGTTCTGATTAGCGACTCATCTGTGATTGACTTCTCTGACTGAAGCACTGATTTGATTAAAAATACACTGTTTGATTAACTCAAAGGACCCTGACTTGAAATACAAATATGGAGAAAAAGAGAACAATAAATGAGCTTCTCATAGAAAAATAACTCTTTATTACAGGTTGAGATCCCATATATAATAATCATCTTGTATATATTTCTTTAATTTAAAAAAGAAAAAATTAATCAACACAATCTGGGTGCACGTTTGAAAATAGCTTCTTTTAAATTAATGCAACTATGTTTAAAACTGCAGCCGTGGGTTTAAAACGAACAGACCAGCTTATAGAATAAGTCTACAATGCTGGCTCCTTCTGAGCCTTTCTCAGTTTTATTATCCAACAATAGAGCTTGAAATCAATTCTCATTAATGCAAAGAGCCACTGTGGTAATGCTGGACCACTTTTATTTGAATCTGTGGCAGAAGTTTAAATAACATTTTTGTCATCATTATAGATTGTATAGCACTTCTGTACTGAGATGGCTGGAAGGAAAAGAACCTGACCAGCTGCAGCTGCATGGCATTCTGCTAGCAGTGTTGTTAGCATGTAGTGGAAGTCTTTTTTTTTTTCTTTTTTTTTCGTTGTAAATTATGGCTTTTGTGTCTTCTCCAGCCAGCAAAAACAAAGCCAAGAAAGGTTTGGAAAGGGTGCCTGCCATTGTGCAGCTGGCTTCCACACTTGTATCCTAATCCAAATGTTAGAAAAACACCAAGCTGCGCTTTGCTTTTCTGCACGATTTATAGATTGTCCGACGTCTTTCCATGGTGGTGTTGCTTTTTTTGTCTCGTGTTTTTTGTTTTTTTTTGTAACAGATGGGGTCTTCAAGAGCTGTGGGGGGGGGGGGTATAGCAGGAAGGGGTGGTGGGGCGAGGCTGTAAATCAGAGGAGTTGAGGGAAACAAGTAGTTTTATGAGACTTTACAGACCTTCTTTACTTTTAATGAGAAAAGACAGCAGTTTTCTTCTAGACAAAGGAGAGGCACAGAGGGGAGAGAGAGTTGATGAATGCTGTGGCGGGAAGAAAAGACGAGGCAAGGAAACGGGATAAAAGAAATAGGTAAGGGTCACGTGGGAACAAGAATGGCAGAGAAAAGGAAATGAGCAGCGAGGGGCCTATCAAACTGTTGGCTGGCATCCATTTGGCATATGAGTGCAACACGTCCTCCTCCCCTCCACGCTCGACTCCGAATCTGGTGAATCGCTACGGTTACACATCCATGTTAAAAAAAAAAAAAAGAAAAGAAGAAGAAAAAAAAAACCCATGGACGGAGTGTTTGCAGCTGCTACCGTCAATCCACTCGGGCCGAGGTTTCCCAGCACATGACGCGTCGCACACACACGAGCGGCGCTAGCGCAGGCCGCACAGCCAGGAGCCGCTGGCCAGATGTCGAAGGTCACTGCATACTGCGTGACACAATGTAGATCTTATTTCCCAGCCCCCAGCGATGGAGGCCCGCTGAGCACTCGCTCAGCGTCATTTCATCACTGCATTTCTTTTTTCCTGCTTCCCACCGCATTAAACTGTTTACGTCGTTGAGAAGGTCCCGCTTGCTTCACTAGTTTCTGCATGCGAGTTCCTGTGTCACTGCCGGAGCTCTGTAATTACGCTTAGACACCCTCATCTGCAGCAGCACACTCCAGAGACTCAAAAGATGCTTTACGCTCACTCGTCCCAAACAAGTGGAAGCCATAAACCAGATCCCAGTTTGGGTTAAAAAGTTGAAGTCTTGCTGTGCCTGCCACAGAGCTCTATCTGTAGCTCCACCCAGAAAGGGAATTTTCCCTTGTTTTGTTTTGGTTTTTATGCGAGTTGGAGGGACTTCTTTTTTTTTTTTTTTGTGTTTTGGTCACTGCTCCAGCACACTTTGTGGGCCCTAAAAAGGGGAAGGCCAAGTCCAATGAATTCCCACATCAAAGCGTGTTTACAGATCTCATTGCGTATCTGGGGAAAGTTGGAAATGCTTCTCATGGCAACAGGGGCAATTTTCTGAAGTATATTAATTTCACCCAGATGATGTCAAGTGTTGCATGGCTGGTACAAGACTACGGTTGAGCTAACTAAACCCCTCCGCCCCTTTTCCTATTTCTTGATTAAGCCAGATGTCTGTATGGACATAAACCGTGTGTGTGTCGGAGGAGGAGGAGTGTATGTTGGTGAAACACTGTTATATTTTTGTAATAAATCCATTCTTTCAAGCCAAGTCAGCAGGAATGTTTCCGGGGGAAATAATACATACACACAGTGCGCGCAGCTCTGTTATACAAGAACTTTTTTCTCACGCACAAAAAGTTAAGCGTATTCTCTGGTATGCAGGCTTGTAACAGCAAGGTTCAAGGAGCCAAGCGTGCCGTGTAATTTTAATGCAGGGAAAGCAGCATTTTAGTTCCTGTCTTTGTGCAAACATTGCAGCTCTTGATGATATATGTGTTTTCTTATATGTATATCAGGTCATTTCTGTACCTTTTTAGCTGCAGAGTAATGAGTGTTATACTTATATTGCCTTTTTCAAAGAGTCTTTCCGAAGAGGCATAGCCACCACAGGCGTGTACAGGTTTACATCTTAAAAACTGACACGGTTATGGCTCCATCACAACCACTGATCCAGCTCGGTCTTACCTGCATCAGCTTTAATGCCAAAGAAAAAAAATCCTGTTGTCACAGCTGCTCAGAATTACACAGCTGCTGCTCCCTCAGACGTTTTACGCTTTCACTGCAGTTGGCGTAACGTGGAGCTTTTTTGCCATGCAAAGCAGATGTTTAAGTCAGGGAACAGTTTTGCCTTGGTATTAGATGATTACAGATGTCAGCCTCACTTAACTGTAGTCATTGGTTTATCTAATGTATATGTGTGGAAAACTACGCAAGACAGCAAAACAAAGTCTATAATGGGATTTACATTGTATTTATCCTTTTAGATCTTTTGCCAAAGCTCAGATCTGGACAAAGTTTGGAGAAGATATACATATGTCCTCTAAAAATGTATTTTATTTATATATATATATATGTATATATATATAACCTCCATATAAAACTATTTATATTAATGTTTTAATTATTTTAAAAGGAAAAGCACTCTGATAAGGGAACATGCTTCTGTTAATATATTCAGAAAGGATTTTTTATTTTTACCAGAATGTACATGTTTCTTAGCTTTTTTTTTTTTTTTGTCTTCTCCAAAAATGTCATGCTTCAGTCATTCCAAGAGCTTTCCCAGCCACTCCTCCAGGGATAAGTGATATTTTATGGCGCCGCCTGACTACACTCTGCATGTTTCTCTGCACTTCTCAGAGTGTTGGTGAGAACTGTCCATGACTCTTAACTGCATTATGCATCAATCTGTGTATAAGTGTGTTGTTTGAAAGCAGTGGAAGGGGAGTTTTACTAGTCTCCCGTGGCATTAAGTTTATGATAGTTCCAGTCAGCACATGGTTGGCACAACTCCATGAAACAAAGAAATATGAGCTCTGTACAAAATGAACCGTATGCCCCTTCATTTTTAAGGTATATGTACAAACGCACACCCACGCTGAGTGTTAGTGTTTGACCGAGGTCGTGAATAATTAATGCCTCTATTTGTCCCTCACATGTCTTTTGTGGCTCTTTCCCTCCCTCATTCTCTGTCATTAATCCTGTTTTATGTTTGCTTCTCCCTCAGGATACTGCTGTTTCAGTGAGGTCCTCACGATTGGACGTTAGAAACTCCACCAACTACCAGTATGGACCTGCTTTATCCCGGTGTATCCCACAATCCTTAGTTCTCAGGTTAGTGCCAATTGTAAATTGACTCCCCCCCTTTTTTCCAAAGCAGTCTTGTTTTCCATATAAAAAAATAGTCTTATAAAAGGGAAACTTTTGCTGCAAATCTTCAAAATGGCTTTATGTTCTTTTTAGCCAAAAAAATAAGCTTTTTGTCAAAGAAATGAAGCCTGGCTCTCCTCTCTTTGCTAAGATTGCAGTTGTGGTCCAGTGCGTACAGATTCAGGACAGACATACTGTGAGGATGGCATTGAGATGGATTTGGAGGGTATTCTGTAGTTCTTTATTTTGTAGTTTAACAACATTAACACATTCTAAGTTAGCTCTCTAAGATTTTTACTAAACAGAATTCCCTTTTTCCAACATATCTAAATCTAATCTTTTCTGAATCAGCTACATTTAAGCTTTTTTTATGTGTGTTTTTAAAATCTGACCACAGTCACTACAGTTGTATCAATGAGTTTGTTCTGTTCAACAGTTTTCTGAAATCCTCTTGGACATATTCAGAAAATCCTGCCTTGTTTACCTTTTTTTTTATTTGGGATTAAGTTACTTAAATTAGTGTGCATGAGGGGACTGTACACAGAACAAATATATACCTAACAAACTGTGGCTAGTGTTAACTGATGGCTCCTTTGATCATTCCTCCGTGTTTAATTTAGTGTCTGTTTTTGTCATATTGATTTCTGTTGTTTGATGTAGCCTCTGTGCCTTGCAGTTATTCTGTTTCCATGGTAACCAACTGTAGTTAGGTTTCAGATGGATGAATGTGGTCTCTGAAGGCCAACCAAGAAGCACTCGGGGTACTTTTCATTCGCCCTGATAATTCTTTTACCATCTTGATTCCCCCTCCTGCTGTTCAGATCTGCGGCTGAGTCTCCTGACCTCTGAGCTGTGGCCTGTCCCGGTCTATGACTGATCCCCCTCCAGGTATAAGATATATGCACACATACATGTGCCAGAGTGATTCGAAGATGTTGTTTGTGCCCAGTCGTGATTACAATTAAACCAATCTTATCTCATCTTTTGTACTTTCTCAGAATGATGTCTTTTTAAATTTGGGAAGCCAGCTTAGACCTAGCCTATGACTCATTGAAGCAGGGGAAAAAAACTCCACATAAGGGCAAAATACTCTGATATTCATTTGCAGCAGCCAGAGAGAGCTATTCCTGAAGACAGTTGAAAGATATTTCCAGTAAGCTCCAAATAAAGAAGGTTCAGATATTCAAATATTGACTTTGAAGCTTGTTAAAATCATACAATCTCTGATAGTGTGTTGTAGTTTTTTTATTTCCATTTATATATGAACACCGATCAATAATAATTTAAACCTCTTTGCAGTTTTCTTTAGAACAGTAAAGAGGTTTAGAACTTGTCTGTGAGTAATGCTTATTGCATTTATTTATTTTCATTTTAACAATCTCCTTTAATTTAATATGTGCACATGTGTGCAGTTCTGGCCAGACTGTGACCAAATACGTTATAGCCGTGGGCCCAATTTGTGCAGGATGCTGCTTTTGTGGAGTTGCTACTCAGCTTTACTGAGAGGTTCATGAATATACTGAATTAGGGATTAACAAAAAGGCACTCAGTGTTGCTGTTGAATCGATTGTGTGTGAACTCACTGCATCTTACCGAGGTGTAGGCTGAATCTTTTCAATGTCTTCCTACTATAGATCTTCTGTCTTTTGGCACAATGATGTCAGTGGATGTGACCAATCGTAACGGCCCTGCTGCCACGCCCCCCACCTCACTCAGCCTCCGCTCCTCACACAACCAGCTTCTCAGCAGCGACGTCATCAAACAGGGCTCGGCGACGCCTCCCAAGTGTCGCAAAAAGTACGCCCTCACAAGCATCCAGGCCGCCATGGGCCTCGGAGAAGCGGCGCCCCCCTCATCGTCGCCGTCCCTGTCCCCGACGCAGTCCGCGACGCCCAACAATCCCAAACTCGCCAAAAATGGGGCTAACCAGCTGCGTAAAGCTGGCCAGGACCACAACAAAAACACGACCGGCCCGGACTCTGTGGACCTCGAGGGCAGCCCGGAAGATTCAGCCGACGACGTCAACGTCAACACGGTGGAGGAGGAGGTCAGTCCCGCTTTCACCAACAACGACCGAGAGGACGACGTCTTCCAGATGGAGGATGAACTGCACCCCCATTCGGCCAGCGACGCCGAGACGGAGCAGAAATCCGAGTCGGACATGGACTGTAACATCAACTGCACGGTGAAGCTGAAACTGAACAGCAGCACCTCAGAGTTAGACTTTGACTTGAATGTGGAGGCGGAGGAGACTGACGACATCAGCATCCTGTCTGAGAAGGAAATCATGTCAAAGATGAAAATCGAGGAGGACGACGGGGTGGAGGAGGAAGAGGACGGGGAGAAGAAGCCTTTGCTGACGCTGAAGGGTGAATCGCCCGTAAACCTTCCAGGCCTCACACTCATCTCTGACCTCCACCCCAATATCAAACTCCTCCAATCAGTCAAGAACTCGGGAGTGCCGCCCCCTCCTTGTCCACAAAGGCAACACAGCCCGGAGGACGCCCACCTGCTCTCTGTAGTCTCCTGCCCCTCCTCTTCCTCCTCCTCCCCCGAGACGAAGAAGGACAGAAGGACTGGCGCAAAGACGGACTGTGCTTTGAACCGCATCCAGAATCTGAATCCCAGTGATGAGGAGTTGAGTTGGACAACCCTTTCACAGGAGAGCAACTCCCCTGAGGAGACAGGTACGTTCTCTCTCTCCAACTCTCTCTCGCACACACACACACGCACTCAGACAATTTTTCTAATAAGCCTCAACCTCCTTATTTGCTAGTGTTTGGCGAACTCCTTGTGAGAGAGTTTGCGTGTCACCAAAACTCTACTTTCTTGTTTGTTATCTTGTGGTTTCTCTGTCCTCTCAGCTCCCGGACTGTTCCCATATAGGGTGACAATGTGTTTGTGTGTGTGTGAGAGAAAACGAGGGGGCATTCACAAAAGTCAGGCCTTGCTGAGACAAAATAACAAACCCCTCCAGCCCTCCGTGGATCTCCCAGAATCTCCACTGGGACAGGAAGTGACTTTGTAGCATTTTTGGTGGCTAGCAAGTCTTGTAGGCTGCGTCCTGTGCATGCCTGCGTGTGTTAGCCAACCACGGGCGAGTACGAAATCTGTTGCTTAAATAAAGGCTTGCACACTATTCTTGATAAGGCTCAAGCAAAGTGGATTTTATGGATGCATACATGTGCAAAATGTGCACCTGCGTCTTTGCCTGTGCTCCTAGTGTTATATATCAAGTCCGCTCCACCTGGGTCAAGGCGGTAAGCAGCCTGCTTTCGCTCTCACTCGACCCTCCGAGCAAGGGATTTAATTTTTCAAAAGAAAAGATCATTGGGATCCTCCTATGTGGCGCTTTTGTGTGGAGAATCTCTTAAGACGAAGAGTAGGGAAGTGATCCTGTGTGAAGATTTGCTCTTTCCCAATGGTATAGCTTCTTTTTTTTCTTTTTGAGCTACTACAAAGAAAATAGCAGCGTGTATTGTGCACACTGCTCGCCAAACGGGTGCTACCTGTGAGAAATAAATGTTCAGATGGTCGGCTGCATTTCATATCCATTTAGTTGGTGCTTCCTAAAAATTCTGCTCTTCTTTCAGGCCTCACTTTTTTTTCTGGCTTGTTGCTTGTGTCTGCAGAAGATCTGATTAAGTCCTTTTGTTTCGATGTCAGCATTATGTAAAATTCAGGCCCTGAAGATTAATTGGGCTGTTAAAACTCTACCTTGTGCTTCGGTGTAGGACATATGAAATACTTCCATCTCCTGGGGCACAGTAGCCTTGACCTGTGACACAGCTGTAAACCAGTCTGTCTGCAGCAGATGTAGTGCTCTTCTTCGTCTTCTTTTTTTTTTTTTTTCCCTGAGCATCAGTGCTGCTTCTCCCCCTCCTCCTCATAGCTCTCCGATGACTCGGTTTCTTTCTCTCCACTTAAGCATCTGTGCTTTTGATTTCTCTGCAAATGTATTCAGCAGAAGGGATTCCTGGGCTTTTTGTGTATTTGGCTATTTTGCTGTCAGAAATTTTGGATTCAATTTTGATGTATTGTATTCATTGGATTTTAAACTTTAGTCTATAAACACATCATTGTAAAGTCGAGCAAGATCCATCTGGTAAATGTCATGGTTTGTCGACATTTACAGAAGGGTCTAATCCGTGTGCGTGCTCACAGAAAGAAGCCAGCATGCACGTGGTCACAACAAATTGTCAGGGTGCCTCGCACAATCCAGACACAACGGTGATGACATTTGAATCATGCACGCTCCAGCGGAGCCTCGCGCGCTTGCAGATGAGGGTAAAAGACGCTTGTTTGTCTGTCGCTCTCTCTTATGCGTCAGGTTTTTCTCGGGATGCCATGAGTCGGAGGGCCAATATGACACCGCTCTCACACAGAGGAGTCAAGACCTAAACACAGACAATCTCACACACGTGCTCCCCTGCAAAAGGGAGGACAAATGTTTCCATGTAGGATTAGATAAAGTCATTCAGTTCATTGCTTATCTGTTTCCTCTCTAGTTTTTCTCTCCCTTCCTCTCTGCTTTAGAAGCAGGAAGGTTATGATGAGTGAACAATCTCCATGTTGTTAGAAAATCAAATGGGGGCTAAAGAGAAAGTGGCAAACAGAGAAAAAGTCCTCAACATTTAATTAAGGACGTCCGTATCAATTTGTTGAGATTCTAAGGTGCATGTATTTTTGGAGTTCAGCAGAAGGAGGACAGGGTTTAGGTGAGCTGTTGCTCCAAATAAAAAGGACCGAAAACAAAGGCAGACCGCACTGGGCTGCAGGGGACGCACAGCCTCTCTGCTGCCTCTCTCCTCCTTTTATGTTTGTGACTTCATTTCCCTCTCTTTGTCTGTCCATCCTCACTCACAACTCTCCCCTCAAACACTGTTTCTCCACGTCGCTTCAGGTCGCCTTTTCCCATCGTGTTTTCTCTCATGCTCTGCCTGGATTAGTCTAAATAACCCCCCCCCCCCCACCCCGCCTTCAATCACCACCTTCCCCACTCTCCGCTCCTTCTCCTCATTCTCCTCACCCCTTTTTTGTGGTGTCCCCCTGCTTCTCCTCTCCCTCTCTCTCTCTTTCCATCTGTCTGGGGTTCTCTGTTTGACTACAGCAGCAGGTTTTGCTGTCTGAGAGGCAGCTAGCTAACTATGATGCTGGGCAAAGACTATATGCTGGCCATTGTGATTGTCAATTATGAGGGTAGGTACATTTGCTGGACTCGGCTGGATGCTGCTCTGCTGGTTTAGAGTTTGAGTGCAAAATTGTCTTCGTCTGCGCTCGTGCGTCTCTTCCAACATGGATGTGAAGTTTTATCTCTGTGATGATCGGCTGTTTGAATCTTTGGTCCGTGCATGCTGTATTTCTTCGCGTTGGTCTGCCTGTTTTCTGAGTATTTGTCTCGTCATGCTTGCCTGTGTTGGTGCTGCCAGGGGGAGCATGTGCGTGCATGTGTGTTTTGCCCCCGAAGCGCACAGCCCTCCTCTCCCCTCCCCCGCCGCTTAACTGTATTCTGGCGTGGAGCTGCATGCTAACCGACGCACTCCCAGGCTAACAGCTGAATAACTCCAGTGTGTCACATTTTCAGCAGCCACTACCAGCGCCCGCATGCAAAGTCTTTTATTACAGTTGATTAGTCGCCACGCGGCTCGCAGAGGGTGATGCTGCTATTTTGGATTCATGACACAGCCCTTAAACCATGCCCGCCACAGCATCATAACAGCTCCCCAATATATTTCCCTGTCGGTGTCTCTCTCATGCAAACACATGCCTGAATCTATTTCTCTTATTCATCTCACACTGGGAAACATTCCGTGTCACCATCTTTCTTCGCGCTCACCGCAGAGACCAGCAGCTTCTCTCAGACTTGGCTTTAATTGCTCTGACCTATTTTTCTTTCCTCTCTGCTCATAAAATACTTCAATTCCCAGAAGGTACAGCTTCACGGCTCCTTGTTCCCAAGCAGTCTTGGGGTCTCAGTTGGTTTAGAATGTAGGTGCACAGCTTGGCAAGTTTAGGCTCTTCCTGTAATCACACCTGACTGAAGTCTTAATGACCCGTCTCAGTATGTGTTTGTGTGTCAGCGTGTTTGTGTGTGTGTGTGTGTGTGTGCGTGCGTCTCAGTTTCATCTCAGTTTCATCTCAATCTGAACCAGTTCAGTCATCATGATGACATATGGCCTTCTTTCATGGCAACAGGCCCATGTTTCATCAGCACGGTCAGCAGTTCAAGAACTAGCCATCATGCACACAGAAGTACACACACAAACACACAGAATCAGCTCAGCTGACCAGTCCCCCAAAGGTCGGATTACCTTTGATGAGTTTCGCCACTACCCTCGGTGTAGTTTAACATCATCTTTTGCAACCTCTGGCTTTGCCACACCACCTTCACACAAAGATCCTGTCAATAGTGTGTGTGCGTGTGTGTGTGTTTTTGCCGGTAGTGGCTTGACCTCTGGGAAGCTGCAGTGTTTATGTGAGACGATGTTCAGCACACAATGGAGTGAAGATGCTTTGATAAACTCTGATTCCATCTCTGTAAGAGATTTGTGTGTGCTTCTTCGGGGCAGCTGAACACCCATGATTCCTGTAGGCAAAGAAATTATTGCTCTACAAGTATGTGCTGCCTGCATGCCGTTAGGTGATAAACACACCGCACTTCTCATGATTACTTGAAGATCAAACTTATCTAAACAGCGCCCAGGAAAAAAGTCAATGCTCAATACCATTTTTCAGTCTAGAAGTTTTTTGCATGATGTCATTCTGTTCCAGGTAGCTGCGCAAACATTTCATAGAGTTCCCTTAAAGGCCTTGTCTGTCTAGATTTCTAAAAATGCGATGCATGAATGGTGCCAGCTTTTCCTTTTCATCGTGGATCAGGAATCATAGCACAGATTGTTTAGCACTTCAGCAGAGAGTCTTGACAATCAGTAGAGCCGTACTGAATGCTGTTGTTTTTTTCTTTTCTTTTTTTAGCTGACACTGGGAGATAACTATCTGTTTAGTTTTTTTAATTATCCTCAGCTGTGTTGAGATGATTGTGACTGGCTCGCCTAAACTCTTTTGTCTTCCTCACTCGAACAAAATGGCTGTGCTTCGGCAGAGGGGGTGAAAAAAGCTCATTGCTTTCTGGAACCCGCAGAGCAATGAAGAAGAAACGATGCAAAATTAGGTTTAAGCAGAGTGCTGTTCTATGAAAGGGATTTGGTGGATTAGTGAGCCAAGTTGAGCTGAAAGTCAGTTTTCAGTATCACAAGGCTCGCTCTCCATAAACCGGGCTAGATCACCACGACAACTTAACCTGAGCGTCGTAACCTTCTCCGGAGAATACATTTTCAGGGTTTCAGTTTGGATGCCTCTCGCGGCTTCTGGCCCGGATGACATCCCAGACAGCCGTGCAGGATATTGAAAGCTGATGTCTGGCATTTAACGCAAATTAAAGCTCACAGCTGACCTTTGAACAGTCGCTGTGCTATAATTGTCTGACTTGCTGAAAATCAATAACTCAACCACCATTTTACAAGTGACGGCCCCGGTTCAACATTTCGATGTTGATTGAATCTTGGCATTTCAATCGGCGACATCATTTCAGGTCGCAGTCCACAAAGCGACTGACCAGAACTCCCCGTTAGATTAACAACTTCCTGTGTTGACTTTCAGCTTGAAGAAACAACTTCTTGACTCATTACGAAGTGCTTTGAGGTCACAATCAACCCAGTTTTTATGTTACCAAAATGGCCCATACATTCAGTCTGTCAGTGGGAATTGGTTAGCTATGTGTGTCCCAAATTTCCAGCAGATAGTTGACTGTTTTTGTTGGATGTAGCACACAGTAAAAAACAAGTTTGTTGGACAACTTAGAGATGAAGGAAGCACGTTTGTGCTGATGGCTTGTAAAAACATCAACTGGCTGTAAAATGAGTCTATTACCTTTGGCTTTGAGCAACTACAAACACTACAAAAGTAGTCTTCATATGGTCAGAAAAAACAACTTAGGCAGTAACGGCTTATTGTATAGAGGATACAATTTCTCACTTTACTTATCTTGACAATATTTCATATCAGATTTTTCCTGTTGTCTGATAAATGATTTTCTTGCTGCAATTATTTTCTTAAAAGTGCAAATGGTCCTTTGTGCTTGCCCGTTCAGTGACCTCCAAAGCATGTTCAGATAGGCCTCCGTTCTTCAGTATAGTTGTAAAATAAAGAGTCCTCCTGACAAGATTAGCACAGGCACTGCCTTGCTGTCGTCTCTTGTTGTCATGTCAACAAATGGGAGATGTGCTCATATACTGATGTGAAATAATGGAGATGGCAGCGCAAAATTGGACACAGTATGCAACAAATGGTTGCCGCTCTGCCGACATTACGCTTTGATTTTCAACCACTGTCATTTTAGTCAGTGTTTTCAATAATATTTGCACGTAGACTCAGAGAGAAAAATATCTTTGTATCAGTTTTAGACTCTCAAATTAATTGAGCATAATTCCCCCCTGTTTTCAATTTAGCACATGAACGTTATCAAATATTTTATAAAGTCAATAATATCTGCTTGTCTGACCGGTGCTACGTGTTTGTTTAAATAAAATTTGTCCCACACAAGTTCCGAGCAGTTAACACTGTTAGAAGTGCCGGGGATAAATAGTAAGTCTTCATTTTTGCTGTGTTCAGTAAATCATGGGCTGCTAAGCCACATGTTTGTGTGTACAGTGGTGACTTTTATTTGAAATGACTTTTATTTTAAATGGTCATGGTATGCGCGTGGGTGTTTTTGACAAATGATATCAGTATTTCTGGCTGGTAACTGTGCACATTGAAACCTGGCCACATGCTGCAGCTGTGATGACGCAGATGCAGCAGATGTTGATCTTGCTCAATATTGTTCAAGTTTAATTTGACAGCGACAAAAGGGAGCACACGTGAGAAAGTCATTGTTTAATGTAGGCACAAGGCACATAATTATGTTTGTACAATTCATTTTTATGTCTACATCAGTTAGGAGGGGATGGGAAAGATAATCTGTCCTGCTGGATTAACATATTGGTCACTGCTCACCTGTTTACATGCATTTATTTTAATGTAGAATTTGTACACGTTTAGTGAAATAAATCAGTTCTTTTCTTTCTTGACGTTTTCTTTGTGTTAATTCCCCACCAGATATCTGGAGTGAGCAGTCATTCCAGACGGACCCGGACCTCCCTCCAGGATGGAAGAAGATCACAGACATGGCCGGTATCTACTACTGGCACATTCCTACAGGCACCACTCAGTGGGAGCGTCCCGCCATCCATCCTCCTCCCCCTGGACAGGCCGAGTCACCAGCCTTAGGGGATCACGACGCTTTGACGCCACGGAAACACTCCCTGGGCTCCCTCAGCCCCTCACCCACTCCCGACCATGAGGCGAGTCTTGGTCTGTTTTTCTTGAGTGTGATCAAAGCACACACCCAGTTGTACCGACTCAGCTCAGATTTTCGGGCCGTCTTGCTCTTACGGACTCACTTGTAATGGAAAGCGGCCTGAGCTGAGTCAATTAGAGATGGGCAGCTACAAGAGGAAAAAGTCCATTGGTCAGTGCCCACCCTAAAGTTCACACATTTTAAACTGCTGCTGTGCTAAATAAATTTGCACCCACATTATGCACATTGTACCGTCCACACAGGTGATGTTTGCATTTTGAAAACATTTTCTTTCACACAGTAGGGCTAGAAATCTAAATATTATCACCTGGTAAGATTCCTCCTGAGTTGGGGACCAAAGAGCGAATGTTTGGTCAATTTAATCCAGATTTCTTTCTCTGCAGTTGTTCTGTTGACACAAACACACACACAGCAGGGGGCTTTCCGATGGTAGGAAGGGAGGGAAGGAGGGAGGGAGGGAGGGAGAGAGGGGTATGCAGAATGGCTGTGCAGAGTGCTGGAGGCAGCGCATAATACAGAAATGACACCGTGTTTCCTTTACAACATGTTGGGAATAGTGATGAGGTTCCTTATTATCCGCTGTAACGGAGAGAAAGCAGATAGCAGCATATGGACCTGCAGGAGTCCAGCTAGTGGGAAAAAATGACTTGCCACATTCTAAAAACCCTTCGATACCGCAAATTAGCTGTCAATGTCAGCTAAGATTCGACAGCAGAATATGCCAAGTACGGTAATAGGCGCCGAATGCAGCATTATTGATCACTGTCTTTCTGTGTGTGGGTGTGTCATTGTGTCTGTTTGCATATGCATACAGTCATGCCAAGCAGAAGTCTTCTTTAGGGCATCAACTCGCTCCGGCAGCACCACCTCTGACAGTTCAGTGGAGCCTCTGTCCACTCACGAACCCACGCTGCCCACATGTGGATTTGTCAACAGCTGCTACTTTGTAAGTTTCAAATGTCTGTTGTTTTTTGTTTCTCCGGTACTGGTACAGCATTAGTGGTTGATTTTAAGGAATAAGCCCAAAAAGTCTAAAGCCATTAAAGAGTAATGATTGTCATTACTGTCCAGTCCAGCCGCAGATGAGCTCAATGCAACAGTCAGTCAGTCAGTCAGGTATAGTGATGGATTTAAGTGGAGAAGGGGAAAAGGAGGTTGATAGAGAGCAGCAATGTGTAGATAAAATATTGATCCGGTGGGAATGGACCCTTGTTGACAGATTGAGTTGCAGCAGTGAGATTGCGGCGCATTTACCGCTGCCTGTAGCTACTGACACCAGAGCCAAAATGGCAGTTGGATTAGCAGCGGTTTCTGTGTATATATTTTTTTTCCAAATCCTCAGCCAGGACGTAGTATCACAGATGAGGTCCCTTTCACCCTCTATCTCCACAGCCTCGTTCCACATCTCTGCAGGGGATCCTGGATCAAGAATGCCGCTCACAGCATGAGGAAGAGGACGACAAGGTTGGATAATCAAACATTCCCCATTCTTCTCCTTTAGTCCTTTAAATGAATTTTGAAGTCTACTTACAGGGCAGATCAGAAATGCTTGTTATTTACAGTTTTTTATACTGTATTGCTGCCTATGTTTAGTCATCATACAGTGCATTTAGTATAAATTTGGACAGAGACTTTAATGAGGACTGATACATAAAGCAGCTTTTAATGAAGTTTCTTTTTCATGCAGGAAAAAAGTAATGTACTATATCACCTTCTTATTGGGGTTACAAGGTTTCATGTTAGATTCATTCAACTTGTCACTGTGTCTGTGCTAAGGTCAATGTTTGATAAGAGCTAAACAATCAGAGAGAACATTCAAATAGTTGGCAGACTGTCCTTGGTCTGTTCAGAGAAATTTTAGACACGTTTTGCCGTTTTGCTCCTTATTGCTGCAGCCTCCACGTGTGGAGAAAGCTGGCTAGTTAACAACCCTGTTTTATCTGTTTCCTCTCCTGCTCCCCCTCCCGCCTTTTGACTCCCAATTCTCAACCCGCCGCTATTTGTGTTTGTGTTCAAACGCCGTGCGTAGAAACAGGTGTGGAGTGAATTCGGAGGGAAAATTGATAGTGAAGTGTGGAAGGCAAGTATAAAGCACTCCCTGTCAGCGAGCCTCGTTCTCAGCCTAACCTCACCCATCCTTCACGCGTTTGCATCTGTGTATGACGTGCTACAATCCACCGCTGGGGCAAGAAGCATGTGTGGCTGATGCTTCGACATAAACATAAACGTTTTGCATTTTATGATGCTTGCAGTGGCAGAATATGCCTGTTATTTGGCTGCAACTACACATTTAACAGGTTGTCTCTTTCTTTAGTATAATAATGTTGTCTTTTCTGTCCTCCTGATGCAAATATGAATGAGCGTGTGTGTGTTTGGGTACCTGATGTCTGTTGACTTTCCTTCTTCCTGTAGCATGCCCTGTCACACATAATGCATAACCATCATTTCTTCAGCCAGGAAGGACACTCCACCCACACTGGATGCATGCTAGCATCAAAATATTTATGCTTGGTTTTTGGTGACCCAAAAGACATATAAGCCTTGAGTAAAAAAATAAATAAAAATGTTTTAAAGTTTTTTTTGAGGGGGGGCAATGTTTTCGCTGCACCAAAAGTGCAAGCATCAGCATTAGCATTGTTGTGTAAGCATGGTTTGTTTGTTTTTTGTTATTTTTGTGTATTATTTTTCCCCTCCTTAACTGTGTGTGTGTGTGTGTGGGAGAGGGGGGAAATTCCAGTTGGGCATGTGGGGGAAAAAGTGAACATCATACTTTTAAACAATTTGCAATCACTTGAAGTTTTAAAAGAACGTGCATTCATACTAGATATCCAATTGCATCTCTTTGCATTGTGGAGTGCTTGTTTGTGAGAGTCAAAAGGCTGCCATGCCAGCAGAGCAGAGACCAAATATGACACAAGAATCACAAAGGAGTCTTTAGAGCCAAAGAGCACTGTTTATTTTGGTGTTATTTCACACCCTGACAGTGTCACTTGTCTTCATCAGGACCTGCAGGCAGCCACGGTGAACCCTGACCCTAGTCTGAAGGAGTTTGAGGGGGCCACACTTCGTTACGCATCTCTCAAACTGAGGTGAAATACGTGAATAGGATTATATGAAAGAGGCTTGAGAAAACTATCTTTTTTTTTTCTTTCTTTTCCCCACTCTGGCGCTTTGTGTTAAAGTAAGTAGCTGTGAGTTATTTTTATCCCCGCCTGATATATTGGAGGTTATATGACCTCCTCTGCTCACCTGCTGAGATTGGCTCATCCTTAATCAGGGTGATGCATTCCAGTGCCTGAAATCACACAGAGAGAAAATACTTTAACGATGGAAATGATAAGTTAGACAATTTAGTAATGATGGCATCTCTTATGCATACAAATATATCCTTTTTTCCCTTTTTTTTTTTTTTTTAGGAACCGTCCAGCTGTGGAAGAAAATGAGTCCAGCAGTGTCAACAGTGACCCAGAGGCTAAGGTGAGGCACCTTTTCTGAGTTTTGGTGCGGTTTAAAGCCTTCAGTCTACACATAACATTCAGATTGATTTGCAGATTTGTTGGCATTTCCTTTGACATAACCGTACCAAACATGTGTGGCTGCCTTAATCTGTCTACTTCTGCACATTGGTAGTTTCTCTGGCCTTGTGTTTAAACCTTCTCTAATCTTTCATTTAAACAGTGCGCATTATAGTCGTTACTCTTGTGTTATGGTGTGGTTTTGGGTTGTGTGGAGTTTTTATGCAGATCATGGCGACTGTCTGTGCTTTCTTCTGTTGTCAAAGGATAGCTGAGCGACACTGCCCCCTAGTAATACAACAAGACGGTGTTGCTGCTTATTAAATCAGCCACCATGTCCCTGAAAACCTCCTGTGCTACATTCAAGAGAGACATTTAAGCTTTTAGGGGCTCAGGCTTATTGGTGCTGGTTAGCTAGAATCGTTAAGTCTATAGCCTCATGTATTGATTAATTAATACCACGATACCATAATTAATACCTTTATCTTAAATTAGGACATCTCCATCCTCCAACCACTGCTACAGTCACTTAAAGATACAGACACCTAAAAGCACCCCAACATATCATATGTACCTTTTTTTAGATGTATTTTTTTCAAATTTGTTAATTAAACTGTCCTGTTGCGGTGGGATGCCACGTCACATTCCTGTCTACATTTGGCCAATAAAGTGATTTCTGATTCTGATGTGTTGAAGACAAAAATACATTCCTACAGCCAGGCTTCTGGACTGATAAAACACTGACAGATATGTGGCAGTAAACTGCCTTTTACACTGTCTGGATTGGAAATATCTGTTCCCTCCAAGTGCAGGAGTTCCAAATAATTTCAAATATTTTAAATTGAATCAAATCCAAAGAGCCCACTTCACATCTTATCATGTCAGTGACACTTTGTAAACATAGAATTAAATCACCATCTTTTGGGAGAATCACAGGCATGATGCCTAATTACATAGTGCAAAAGCTGTGAATCACTCAGTCGTGGTTCAGTGCTTTTCCCATTTGTCATGATGTGTTGCTTCTTTTATTATTTCGTTGTGCTTCTTTTCTCCCCATTTATCTTTTTTGAGGAAAGGAATTCTCAGACAGAATATCATCACTTTTCACTTGTCACTTCTCTGACTTCTGATTATCAGGATGGAGCCTAATCGTATCCAATTGTCTTTGCTCATTCCGGGGAGATAAAAAAAGGCATCTACATGCCTTTATTCAATGGATGGAATGAGAAATTTGTCCAAAATTTGAGTGACCTATGTAGGGGCAATAACTGCCATTTCCTCCTAAACATTTGTTTTGAGCTCAGTCCACACGATATGAGATATTCTTTGGTTGACCTGCAGTTTTCACCTTTATTTAAAAGCTTTTGTTTGAACTAATTTGGGGGCAAAAATAAAAAAGTGAGTGTGAACATATACCATTTTCTGCCACACTTGGAAACGAATGGTTTTCTATAAGGACTTTCAGAATTTGTTTGCCTCTTTTTTGTTTTGTTTTGGTGGCCTTTAAAGTTGACTTTTTTCCCCGAATAAAATTGACCGATGGAACATCATCTTCGATTGGGGATGCCACTTTTTTTACAGGAGTTCGTAGTTACTTCTTTACACTGTGTCCTGCTGGTCTCTGCCTCTGTGTTAGTGTGACCTACATAGTCTGCTGAATATTTTCTAAATGGACAGATGAAGCAAATGAATACTTGATGAGGGCAGAGGCACACTTTTCTCTTCTGCCTTTGTCTCCAACTGCCTCTGCGCTTGGTCTTTTGTGTTATGTTGACCTGCCTCATCTTAGGATGTTTGCAATTTAAAAAATGTGAATTGAAATGAATTTTAAACTGTTTTTTTTTAAATAGTAGTAAAGCATTTTTTTTAATTTTTGATGCAAAGAAAGGCCATTAAACTAATTGATTGAAATAATTATTTAAAGAGTAAGCGTAAAGATTGTATAAGTGTCCCTCAGAGGGAAGGACACGTTTTTATGTTTATGATTGTGCATGCCTTCTAGTGTTTTGCAGTGCGTTCTTTGGGTTGGGTGGAGATGGCTGAAGAAGACTTGGCTCCCGGAAAAAGCAGTGTGGCTGTCAACAACTGCATCAGACAGCTGTCATACTGCAAAAACGACATCCGGGACACTGTCGGTATCTGGGGAGAGGTGAGGATGACCTAGAATTAGTTTTGGTTTTGGGATATAAATTTCAAATTCATAGACCTTGAATTATAATGAAAGCTGAGTAATTAGATTTTTTTTTTAAAGTGTAGTGTAGAGGAAAGTAAACGGCAGCACAAGTAAATAACAGCCCTCTGAAATGTATGTCCAGAGGTGGAAGGGGGAGGAGGAGAGAGGAAAGTAGAGCAATGTTAGAAAGTCTTTTCCCCTCTGCAGTGGTTCTATCTAATGTGAGGTGACAGAAAGCAGAGGAAGAGCTCCATCCCTCTTTCAGTAATGTTTTATCCTGCACCCCCTCCTTTTAGCGTTTTATCATTTATTCAGAGGCCCTCTAAGCTAGAGAACACACACACCTAAGCAAACACACACCCACTGACTTTATTAAATAGATTGGATACATGCAGTGGGCAAAAATGTTTCATAAGTAAGCAAATAAAGTTTCTGATGACCTCATCCCCTTTATTACTACGACTCCAGATGCAGGAAATGAGGGCCGCATGTTTTTTTTGTTTTTTTTTAAGGATGTAATCTGAAGGATTTGTTTGTTTTTTGTGACCGTGTGTGTGTGTCTTGGTGCCCAGGGGAAAGACATGTACCTGGTGCTGGAAAATAACATGTTGAACTTGGTTGACCCCATGGACCGCAGTGTGCTTCACTCTCAGCCAATAGCAAGTATCCGGGTCTGGGGCGTTGGCCGGGACAACGGCAGGTTAGTTATACCGTCATCACTTTTAATCCATTATTTGTAAAATATGTTTGTGATCCGGACTTAGACCCCAAACCGGGGTTTTACATCACGTTTCTGATCTTTGAAAATATACCCGGAGAGATTCCAGTGCTCAGAGGGCAACAGCTTCTTTCTGTTTAGATGTTTTTGAATACTTGAACTGATTGATGAACGAATGGAGATTCTCCCACAAATACTCAGCAAAAGGTCACGGTTTCAAATGAGGGCAAGCAGACAGATGGTGATGTGACAAGGTGAGGAGGGGAGGCGATGAGTGATGAGGAAAACATGCTAATGCAAGATTAATTAATCAAAGGACAAGAGGAGAGGGAAAAAACAATGGCCTTTAGTGTCTTTCACCAGAAATCCCCGCTTGATTCCCTCTTAACTGAAGGTGAAGATGAAAGTGCTGCGGTCCTGCTCAGTGTCCATTAGAGGGAGCTGTGCCCTGCTCCAAACTCCAGAAAAACACCCTCTGTGGCTCATCAACCACAGTGGAGTGATGTGAACCACCACGGATGATGGTTGCTGTACAGTCTGAACTGGTTCACGCAGGCACTCACAGACACAAAAGCACAACACTCACTCACACGAGAGGGGAGGCGAGGTTTAAATCCCCCCTCGAATATGCAGAGGAGCAGACCCCGCATGCCTCTGGGATCTGCGTCTGTCACTCACACAAAAAACCTTGCAGGCTTTGATGTTGCATTGTATTAAAAACCAAAAGTCAGTCTGGGGTACGAAGCAAAAGTGTGTTTCCTCCACTTTATTTGTTATTCTGATGTCAACATCTACATATAACAGGGGGGTTTGAGCAGTGTGAATACTTTAGCTGCAGCAAAGGGAGGAGGCAAAGAGATGGTTGGAGGGAGGGGAGGAGAGGGGGAGGAAGCTGCCAAAGGGGACGTATGGTTAGTTCTCTCTGGGTGTGGATCAGACAGGTTAAGGAGAGTGTACGAGCGTGCAGGATCTCCAGGAATTGATGGTTCCGATTGTCCAAAAAGGTGCCCATTAACAGGATTACCTACCAAGATAGGAAAAAAGACCACTGTGAGTATAACTGGAATCAAAATGTTCTTATTTAGTTTTTAGAAGAGAGTGGAAACTGAGGCCCATGGAAGTGTAGAGCAGATATGTCTCAGAAAATAGTCGCTCTCAGTCTTAAAAACAGCTGATTTGAGATGTTTCCGTATTTCACAGGAAATCGGGTGAAGTGAAAAATGTGTGTCTGTGTTTGCCTTGCTTGATGTTTGTTTTGTTAATTTTCAACACTTGTGTTTTAAAGAGGGAAAGGTTTTGCTTTTCAATCCCGGGACCCCCTAGAGTCATCGCCTGTGCGTAACAGAAAATAAGCACCCACATTTCCCTCCATATCGTTAACCATGCAGTGAAGAGATCCGGTTGACTGACTGCTTGCGTTTGCGCCGTCTCATACTACATTTATTTTGAAATCATCTACTGGATGTGGGGTGCAGTAAGACATAGTAAGGAAACCTGGCTGGTGCAGTGATTTTCCCCTCTATCGCTCGCTATCTGTCACACACACTTGCACAGTTTTACATCCCTCTGAAAGACTGTCTGTGTCAGCACACAGACGGCACCCCAGTGCCTTTCCCTCTCTTCATATGCCTGAAAACTCATTATCACCACGGAGAATACAGGTCCCCACAGCAACCTTGACATTTGCCGGGGTGTCGGTATGAAACGATCATGCACGCAATGAGAGATCTCCCCCACTGCTCTGCATTTTTATTCCTCGGGTTGTTTTGGCTTTGATCTGCTCTCTGGTATTTTTTTTCCTTTCTGTCCTCATGCTTCATGCTTTTATCCATGTCTTGTAAGATACTGTTGAATCAGTTCGAACTTAACTCCCACACAGGACACTTAAACCATATATATATAGCACTAAAACTTTTAAAATAGTATCGTAAGATGGTTCAGTTTATTTTGAATAAGTAAAGAAAAAGAGGTAAAAATGTCACTCATATTTTTTAATGTATCTATCTGAAAGGTGTTTTCACAACTTCTGACTTGTTTTTTTCACTGCAGATGTAAAGTCAGGCCAGTTTTTTTCCTTTTAATCTATTAACTGCACTCTTTTCTTCCCATGCCTCCATGGATACAGAGAGAGGTAAAGACATTCCTTGCCCACGACGAACCTCCTCCAGAGTCTGTCATTTATTTATTCTTTAATTTCCTCTGTGCCTCATTCTTCTCATCTTTAGAGAGGGACTTAGATAAATGTACTTCTGCGCACGCTGTTACAGAAATGTCAGGAATGAAGGTGACCCTCCCCATGTCTACAACCCTTTTTATTTTTTTGTCTGTTTTTGATTTAAGAGTGCATGTGCAGGCATTTATGGAGGAATAGGAATATTTCTTCAGCAGCTGAAGGACGTTGTCTGAAGGTTTATGTTCATTTTTGAGCAACTTAAATCACAAGCGTGTTTGTTGCCTCGGTTTAATTTAATGCAGCAATATCTCTACCTCAAAATATTCTGCGCCCTCCTGGTTTTCTGTGCTCCTCTATATATCTGTTCAGAGGAGTTAGATTGTTTTAGGCTCCAGTGGGCTCAGTGGGATTCTCTGTCCTGCAGTCACTCTATTCAGCTCATCTTTCACCCTGCCGCTCTTCTGATCTCAGGGGTCCATCAGCTTTTGTGTGTCTTTGCGTGTTTTTGTATTCATCACTCAAATAAAGGTCACTTCATCTGTCCTGAAGACCTGTATGTGTCAAAAGTGGACATAAATGCCTCATGACTATGAAAGATGACTCCATAATCCAGTTTTCCAGACTCAGTATTTTCACAAAAATTAGTCCAATACATAATTTTTCTCATTAGTTTGACATTTTCTTGGTTTCTCGTCTGTGTAGGGACTTTGCGTACGTGGCGAGGGATAAAAACACCAGGATCCTGAAATGTCATGTGTTCCGCTGTGACACACCAGCCAAAGCCATCGCTACCAGCCTGCATGAGATCTGCTCCCGGGTGAGTTGTTCAAGGTCTGCTTTTGTAAAAAATAAATGAAAAAGAAGACTCAAGCATGTTTAGGAATGGTTTTCTACAGTTTGAATGCCTTTTCTTAAATACAAACAAACTGACCTCCATCTGTAAAGGCAAAAATAACCATGTTCATGTTCAAGAACAGCTTCATGCTGTCGTTGCCAGGGAAATGAAAAGACATGACAGTTGAGTGCTTCGTCAGGTTTACTGTCACATAGTCAGACCACCCATACGTATTCATTTAAAACAGGGCTGGAGACCAGCATTCAAAGAGACCTTTCCTTTATTAAAGCTACTGTAAACATTGTGTAGACAGACTTTCTTTTTGTCTCTGCAAATTGAGTGGGAGAGCTTTGATTTTGGGTTGGGAAAGATTCCATGTTGTTTTATTTTGTTTAGTTTTCTCCATTTATACTAGCTGCATTGATTTCAGTGCTCTTCAGCCAAATATAAAACAAACCTATTCAGACTCATCACACAAAAGAATAGAATAACAGAAAGGTGTAGAATTGATTACAGTTTCACAAGTTTCATGCAGTTTGGCTGGGACAAACTCTCTACCAAGGATATATCTAAAGTAAGTGTAGTGTTTCCAGGCTTGTGAGAGTGAATGGTATGAATGGCTTGTCGGTCTGTTCTGTTCTGTGTCTCTGTTTGAGCTTCACTACTTGAAAAGCCTTTGTTGTGGTTAGAAGACCTAGTGTCCCCATGCTTCTAAACGCGTTTATATCTGTGCTCTACAGGTGAAATTGGTTCACAGTATGACAGTATTCAGAGCAAATCTGCTCTTGGTTTCCAGGAGCTCTTTTGTATAAATAGTTTCTATGCTTCTGCCTCCCTCTTTATTCACACATTCTTATCTTCGCTCTTTCACTCTCCTCCTCCGTATCTCTACCATGCCATATCAATTCTGCTAGATTTTCTTATTATTCCTTTTCTATGTGTTCCCTTTCTTTCCCACAGATAATGACTGAACGAAAGAATGCAAAAGCAATGGCAGGAGGTTCTCTGCAGGACAGGATGCAGGCAGGACTGGATCTTCCCCTACAAGGTAGGTTTCATACTTGTCCATATATCAACTCACTGCATGAGTGTGTGTGTGTGTGTGTGTGTGTGTGTGTGTGCATGAATGTGGCATGTAGATGCCTCATAGTCTCCCAAGAACCGTTTTTGTCTATTAATTCTTGAAATTCTTCAATAACAGCAAGTTGGGAGTTCAATTACGGAGCCTAACACAGTTTTCAAGATTGATTTTGCGATAATCCAAGTTGTGAAAAACACCCATTGGTGCTTTCCAGTCAAACAAAGCTGTTCACAAAAGTTTAACCATAATTTCCACCTTTTTTCCCCTCACGTTGGCTCATTGCCATCTGCAGGAAAGTGTGAAATCTACAGTTCTATTTCATCCCTACTGACCGCCAGAGGCGGTGCTTCAAGCACCGCCTCTGGCGGTCATCCGGGATTCATAGAACCGTAGTTACGGTAGTAACTTTCGTTATCCACCATAAGCCAAATGGTGGCGACCTACAAGTGCTTGTTTGCGTGTTGTACGCTGGTGGTGCTGGTCAGCTCACCTCTACTCTGTCAAGTTGCCAGCCAGGATGCACTTTCCAGTGTTTTCTATAGGCTGTGTAGGAGAGGACTGTTAAACAGAGTAATACTTCAAACATGCATATATATTTTTTATGAAAAAAACTTTATCTGTTAATGGCCAGCTGCTGCCTTTAATAATAACATTTCCTTCGGTTGGCATATTAATGGCGAACACAACAGAGTAATTTCTGTGTTGACAAAACGGTAGAAATAAAACACGCTGACTTTGAATGATCATCAGCAAATGAGAACACCTCAAATAAAATAATTATGATAATTTTCCTCATCTGGCGCGTTCAAATGAGTATTCACGCAAATGTCAAAATAAAAAAATGGATATCAGCAATAGCTGTAATAAATCAAAGAAGAACATTTTCATTCTTCGAAGTGGAAAACATTCAGAATTCAAAGCGGACTTCAAAGCAGTGGACGCCTCAGGCTGTGCAATGAGAATAGTTGGTTAAAAAAGGCTGTAATGTGAGGAGAGGGCTCTTCTCTGGCAGAATGTGATCGTAGCTCCACAGCTCTGTGGCAAAACCAGACACAGCATACGAAAATGCTGTTGAAGGGCTACGCGTTCGATTTTGTTCTGCAGACACGGCCTGGACACAACAAGCTCGTCTATGAAACAAAGTCTTCAGACTCGAATGTGAGACATAATACTGGGCTAAAAGCAGGTCAAGCCACACCACAAACCCAACAGCTCCTTATGTACTCCAGATGAGCTAAAAGTCAGGACCTTTTGAAGAGGGGTCAATAAACTGTCTGCTAACCTCATTTCACCACATTAAACTTTATTGCGCGTATTAAAGAAACTTTTTAATGGAAGCTGATGACAATTCTGCTGTCTTTATACTCATGATGTACTAAACTTTACAAACCTTTTGTAACTGATTTCTCGCTTGTTGAAGAATATTCTTGTAGCCTTCAAAAATATTGCCAGCATTCAAAGTGTTCCTCATGCTGTGTCTGCTGAGTTTGTTAGCATCCTCCTCCTTGCGTAGAGCTTTGCTCGTGACGCTGACATCATGCAAAATGGAAGTAAGCTGCTCTGTGATTTGTGTGTACTGCGATGAAATCCGGTATTGTATGCGGAAAAAAGGAAGCGGTTTGTGCACCTCCTCAGTTTTCCATCGACTTCCTCTTTGCAGAATTCCCCACACCAAAGACGGAACTGGTTCAGAAATTTCAGGTGCTATACCTTGGGATGTTGCCTGTGGCCAGACCAATAGGTCAGTATTACCCCCGCCTCCCCCCCAAACACACATACAAATGTACATTAAAGGGAAAAGAGTAGATTATTTCTCTTAATGTGTTCCTTTTAAATGTTTCTTTTCCCCCCTTCAGGCATGGATATACTGAATGGAGCCATAGACAGTCTTATTGGCTCTTCCAACAAAGAGGACTGGACTCCAGTGGCCCTTAATGTGGCAGATGCCACTGTCACCATCAGCAAAGAAGAGGTCAGACACACCCCCGCTTCCCCGTTCACCTCACCAACTTAATCAAAGACGGAATAGCATCTGAGGGATAGTTGAGGTTGTTTTATCACCTTGTTTAGGGGGCCTACCGTGTGTCGCTACAGACCCTGAGTGAAAAAGAGATTACTGCGCCAAAAGGCACGAGAGTTGATTCGATTCTCTCAGAATCTGGCACAGTTTTTTCCATGTCATTTTGTGAAGAAAAGTACGGTTGTCTCGCAGCTGATTAACAGCAGCGAATTAAGTCTCCTCCTGATATCGCTCACCATGCAGATGAGGCACAGTATGTGTTTGTTTTCCCAAGAATAAGTTGTAGCTTTGGTAACAAGGCACTTCCACGCCAGCTGCTCCAGCTGTGTCACAGACAGAACTGAGACTGCTGGGACTTTTACTGACCAGCTTCCCTCTTTATGTTTCCTAAATGTAGCTACTTCAGCCAAATGGTCCCTTTCCACTGCGATGCTCTTTTATTTCAACAAATTAGACGCATAAAAGTTACACACCAGTGACATTTTTCCCCTTTCTGTGCACGACCAGGATGAAGAGGAAGTGCTGGTGGAGTGCCGTGTTCGCTTCCTGTCCTTCATGGGCGTTGGCCGTGACGTGCACACCTTTGCTTTTATCATGGATGCCGGTGGTCACCGTTTTGACTGTCATGTCCTCTGGTGCGAGCCCAACGCTGGGAGTGTGTCTGAGGCCGTGCAGGCAGCTTGTATGGTGAGTCCAAAGCACCGTCTCCTAAACTCAGACATGCTACACTAAACTAAATCTGATTGGTTGAGCGAATAGATAGTGGAATGTTAGTCGTTGATGCAGATTCATACTAAGTTGAAGGTGTTCAGTTAGCTGTGAAAACTTCACGTGAGCACGTGTTCATGAGTGGAATTATAAGTACTAGAAAACTGTGCAAACACACAGGTGTTTGGGATAATTTGTCTGACTCTATTTAGCATTTAGGCCTTTATTAGGGCCTGAAAAAGCATCTGCAGTGCTTTTGCCACAAAGTAGCCCGTCAGAGAAGGCCGTGTGCTCTCCTCCTCTCTGCCGTGTGACTTACGGCATCAGGTTGACTACAGGTCGGGCTATTGATCACACATCTAAACTTTGGATATATGATCACGAGAACACATGCGCGCAGAACCTGATTGACGGCGGCCCGAATCATCAGTCATCACTATTGATCCCAGCCAGCATCCTGCACCAGTTCAGCTTCCCTCCCTCCTTCTCCCACTCGCGCCCCTCCACAGACGTACACTCAGCAGCTGTAACTCTCTGTTATTTACAGTGTGTCTCTTTGTCTTGCCACCCACCCCTGCCTCCCTCCTCCTTCCCTCCCTCCCTCCCTCTGTGTCTCTCAGCTGCGGTATCAGAAGTGTCTGGTGGCTCGACCGCCCTCCCAGAAAGCCAGCGGCTCCTCGCCCCCCGGGGACTCCGTCTCCCGCCGGGTCTCCACCAGCGTGAAGCGAGGCGTTCTGTCTCTCATTGACACTCTCAAACAGAAGCGGCCCGTCACGGAGCTGCCACAGTAGCCGCTCTTCATCACCGTGGTAACTCCTCGCATCACCCGCAAACAACCCGTCACCGCCACAGAACCCCCACCCCGCCCGCCCCCCCGCAGTCATTGAGAGAAAAAAAAAAGAACAGCAAAGCCCCAGGGTTCGGGGAAACGTGTAACAGCGTTTGATGGGAGCGGTTTGGATTTTCGATCAGCTCTTGAGCCGCTGTTCGACTCCCGAGAAGAGTCCAGACTGGCTTCCCCACAGAGGGATTGAGCAGCCAGGAGGAACGGCTGTGTGGCTGTCACCAAGACGGCGGTGTACATAGAAGTAACTCTCATCCCCCCTCAGCACAGAGTAAGGAAAAGAGAGCCAAAAACTGAAGTAGGAAGTGCACCTTAAAGCGTGGCTGGTGAGAGTGAGCTCTCTGCTGGTCTCATTGTTGATCTCTCCACGCTCTTTTGTGTACTGCGTCTGTGCTGCCAGCATGACCTTCCACCACAGGTCTAACCCCCCCCTCCTCCCACCATCACCCGGTCGTCCTGTTCGTCTGCAGTGGCTTACCTCCCGCCTCGGGACCTCCCCCTCCCTACCCTTTGTAGACTTGAACTTGACAGCTAAAGAAAAAGGGGTAACCAAAAGCCATCCCGTTCTGTTTCCCACATTGACGAAGAGTCACGAGTGGAAGAGCGACAGAAGCTGCTACAGACCTGTGAGATTTGTCGGCCCGCCCCCTCGAACCTGTTCACCTCCTCCTGCATGAACTTTTGAATCTAAATGTGAGCCATTCTAAGCGACATCAAAACACTGCTGCTGCTTCCAGAGACTGAAGGGACGAGCAATCAGCCGGTCACGCCGATTCCCTCTCTCGTCCTCGTAGTCGTTTGCATAAGAGTCAGCCCCGGAGGGTCAGAACGAGCGGTGACGTTTCACCCGAAACATTTTTCACGTCCTTCCTGTTTACCTCCTTTTTTTTGTATTTTCGACCTTCGGAAAAACGGCAGGCGAGCCACAGAGGGATAGAGACACAATACCGGGCAGCGTTCACCACCAGCCTCCTCTCCCCCTCTCTGCTAAGCAGTCCTACACCACCGCTCCAGAGTCAGGAGACATCCGCCTGCTGCTGCTGCTCCTCCATGCACATGCTGGAGGAAATTTGAATGATTATTCCTTTAAATCCCATCACAGTATTGGTCCTCAGAGACTCCATGTCCACTAATAAAAGAGGATTGCCTGCGGAAAGAGAGAGGAGACTTGAGGAATGTGTTTTTATACCTGGGTTTGGAAGTAGTTTTTTTTTTTGTCTTTGTCTATATCTTAGAAATCGAGGAAGCCATTTTTGCCATCAGGCTCGATCGTTTTAGAGAGAAAAAGCGGAGAAAGAGAAGCATGGACTGAACCTCGCAGGACTCTCCCGGGCTGCTGCGCCTCTCCAAGGTTCTTCTCACTTGAACGCGCTTTCCTGCATCTTAAACTCCATTTTGTTTGTTTATTTTCGCCTGCGCCACGGGTCACACTCACTTATGGCCTGTTGTGAGAAGTCCCTCAGACAAATCTCAAATCGCCACAACAAGCTCTGAAAGACCACATATCGATCAAGGTTAAATCCACGGTTGCGACAAAGGAAGTGATTTGTTTCAAGCCGAGAATACATTTCCCTCCTAGTGTTGTTAGTGTTGATAACTGCGATTGCTGTCATCAAATCTTGTTGAAATCTTAGAGATATAAAAAAAAAAAATCTAGGAAACATGGAGAACATAGACAACCAGTCCGGGTACAGACAGTGTTTCAGTTTCCAGATGCCCAGCAAATGTATGTGATTTGGTATTTAAAAGGAAAAAAAGAAGGAGATTGGAAAGTGTAAAAACCTATAAAAAATGAACTTGCTTGAAGCAGTTTTAGCTTGTTTTAGAGACTCGATGCACAATGGAACAACACGATGAACCGCGTCCGACCTAAGGATTAAACACATGCTGTGTAAGGCTCCACTGGAGCTATTTAATAAGTCGGGGCTTATCGGTGAAATCGCTACACTTCTGTGGCCAGAGGCGCAGAACTCCACGGGAACTGTTGACCTTTTACTGTCTATTTGAAGAAGCGGGGCTTTGATAGTCTCTGAAGCTAGGTCTACAGAGAGGTTTGGTAACACTAGAAGAACATCGGAAGGCAAATCAGCCGTGTTCGGGTGTCCCGTCCGACGCCCTGGTGTGTGGAGTCTCCATGTTTTCTGGGGTTATGCACGACCTGTGTCGGCCCTCTGCAAACCTGGAAATTTTAATAAAGCGGGTATGGAAAACAGTTGAACTGCATAATGGATAAGTAAAGAGAGAACAAAGATCTGTTTCCAGAGGTTTAAAACTTAATCGCTGTGGATAACTGGTTCTAATGGATTTCATGGTTTATACACCTCCCCACCTCCCTTTTTTTATTGATTTTATTGATTCATTTAAAAGAAAACTACTATAAATGTAATTATGTGACACTTCTTCCAGTATTTTTGTGCCTAATTAAGATGCACTGTGTGGAAAACGATTTGCCGGATGTTTGAGAGAAGATCAAGCATTCGCTTGTTGAAACGTGACTGCGATGAGAGAATTCAGTCCCATCACTTCCTGTTTCGCGAGGATGTTGAAATGTGAATGAGACGACGGCATCTACGTTCATAAATACCCATTAAGTGTATCATTTTGGAATTTCTCGTTGTTATAAGCTACCTTTTTTCATTTTTGAATGTCTTCATTTTTCTCTTATTTCTCATTATGAAATGCCTTTTTTATCCTTAGCAAATGGCCAAAGTGTAATATACTATAAACTTTATTGTAGATAAGAAGAGTAGGAGAGCAAATAATGAAAACGGTAGAGGCAACTGGAACTTCTCCCGGTTGCCACCTAAGTGGATACTGAATATAACTGTGCAATTATCTATGCATTCTTTGGTTCTGGAGAAAAAGGAAAGTCGGGGAAAAAAAGCCTTGCATGCCTGCCGGTGGTCGAAACAGAGGCTGTATGTATTGAACAGAAATATTTTTTATTTTATTTATTCTATTTTATAAAGGTATATACTGACTTTATTAGTTGGGGCAAGGAAAGTCTCTTGACGTCGTGGTCTCAGTCCCTGGTTGACGCTACAACGAGCTTTGCAGAACAAAAAGAGCAGACAGGAGACATAAATATATCCTCACCTTGTACAGAACTCACTTGGAGCTGGGGGTCCACCGCCGGCCTGAGCGGTCAGTGGAGGATGAGGGGAAGGAAGAGGGTGGCGGTGGACCCCCGGCGGTCCCGTCAAGCTCACATTTAAACAACCAACACACGCACAGGCACTCCATTTACCACAAATGGACGTGTTGGCTTCCATTTGCTGCTCACTGATTTGTACACTTTATCGATGTAACCAATTGTGAGAATAAACGGCATTATAAAATACACTGGGCGGCTCTGCGTGTGTGTGTATGTAATGTTTGTGATTTAATCTCATGCAGGATTCTGGCTTGAGCCAGCGTCTGCCTGTTTGTTTAATGACTCCAACAGAAACACAAACCCACAAACCAATACTTCATCTACAGGAGATGCTGAGAAACAAATGACAACGCAAATGGATGTGCAGGAAGGAATTTGTTATCCACACCGTACATAAATTAGAGAAAAGTCTTACCCGTTGATCTACTTCAAAGAATAGCAAAATTGCAAGAAGATAAAGCTTAAAAAAGAACAATGTGGGCGCACCTTTTCCTGCTGAGATTCTTTGTTTTGTTCTTTTTTGTTGTTCAGACTTTGACAGCGCTCTTTTCATCTTCATCATGCTTAGATTTTCCTCCTCCAGCAGCCTGGGGAGTCGTCTCAACCTGTACCGCTTTGTCCTCAGGCATTTGTGCTGACGCCTGTCAGGGATGTCTCCAGCATCTGGGCTCCGTGTCGTCGCATCCTCACTGTCAGGTCTGTCAGACTCACTGAGCCGAAATAACCCACCTCTGAATTTTTCACCTAACGCGCCGTAGAGCTTGACATTATGCATTAAGCGATTCTAAACGGCCCAAAGATCCAGAACAGAAGGTCTTAATGTTTGCAACTAATTTTCAGTTGATATCCCGATGAGCAAATTGATTTGCTCAACTTCCTGTGCAATTATCTCTTTAGCTTTGAGATCTTCCCAACTGAGCGAATTGAAGGCCACGATGGGCCATACGTTACTAGTATACTTATTTTTTAGATTTCCTTCAGGACAAGATACACTAGACCAGCAGATGCTTCCATCCTACAATTCCTTGTAGCCATTGCTTTCATATTTGCCAAAAATGCTATTTATGTGCATAAATAGGGGGATGATAGTTTGTGCGCAGCCTAATACAATCCAACCAATGTAAGTATCTAAAGCACCAACTTTGACAAAAGGTTGTCAGGTTGATATCGTAGACAGAAGTATTTTCATTAAAGATTTTCTGAGGATGCATATTTTTATTTGAACTATTAATAGCGACCATAACATAATTCACTGGTAAGATTTCTGTGCTCATATGCATATTATGATGCAATCTAGGTTGACTAAATAAATAAATAAATAAAAGGAGATTTTTAGATTGTTGCTTAAATACAAAAAAAATAAGTATCAATATTAACATTTGTCAGTTTGTTAAATTACTTTTGTGACATTTCTATCATGAAAGTAGTGTATAATCTGGTGAAAATCTGAAACCGCCTGCTCGAATTTACATATAAATCCAAACTCTTCTCAAAGGAGACAAAACGAAAAGTTAAGAATAAAGATTTTTCCAACGGCAAATAAATCGAGCTGTGATGCTGCCTGCTTGTGCCACAGATGGGACGATTGGCAGTGACAGGTTGACCCGCTAAGAGCCGGAGGCCTGAGAGGCCGAACCGTGGATTCTCCTGCGCGAGGCGCTCGGAGAACGGGGGGAAATGGGCGGCAGGATCCCGTCTCCTGTCTTGGTCACTTCCTGCTTTCTCACCACGTTCCTTGGTCTTTCCACCTGTCTGGGCTGTTTAGCGACGGGCGCCACTGTTCTCTTGGCGGCCACGTGTGGAGAACCAGGGGCGGAAGGGGGGGCCGGCCCGGGGTGCTTTTTGGAGTGTGGCGGGGGCTCCGATTTGACGGCCGGACTGCCGCTGATCTTGTGCGCCACGGCCGTGATTGGAGACAAGTGGCTGGAGGGTTTAGCCGCCGACATTAACGAGAGCGTGAGGCGGGGTATTCGTCGGGGTTTGCTCCTCATCTGCTGCCCCCTGTGATGCGATGGGTTGGCCTTTTTCGCCACCGGCTTCTTCCTGCGGCCCGTCGGCTGGACCTTCTGGCCGGTGGAATTGCTTTTGGTTTGTTTCGGATGCTTTTTCGCAACCTGTTTCCGCTTTCTCCTCTTCTTCTTCTTCGCCCCCCCGGCGCCGCTCACCTCCTCACCCGCCGCCTCCTCCCTTTCGTCGCCTCTCTCTTCTTCATCTTTCGAAGGGGTCGCTGAACCTCGTCCGTTTTCAGGCTCCGGCTCGGCCAGTCCCTCCTGGCCGCAGGGGGATGGAGGTTTGCTTGATGATGTAGTTTGATTCTTCTTTCCTTTTCCCTTTTTACCATTCTTTGATGGTTCAGGGATGATATTGCCAAGGAGGCCCTTGGCTGCTGCCCTGGCCAAAACATCCTGGACTGTTTCCACCTTAGTGGGGTCAGCCTGAAAAATAAATAAATAAAGGGATATGAAAATTAATTGTATACAGGTCGGTTAGACAATATCTTGGAGTCGATGCTGATGTCAGGGGTGTGGTGCTCAGAGTGACCACCATTTTCATATTGAACATCAGCATTTTGATTCTTTGGGACTCAAACAGAGCCCTTCCCTTTTCCAATAGCGGACACTATCCTGTCAGTTATTCTCCCTTAGGGTGTGGGGGGGGGGGGGGCTGTGGTAGCCTGAGCTTGATTTACTGTATCTGCTCATGTTGGGCCACTGTATTCAGACTGTCAGAACATGATAACGCACCTCTGGGATTGTTGGGTTGTTCGGATTACACAGGAGTCAGATTTCTCTGGAGGAGAGGGGTGAACTGGGTGTTTTGAGTCAGGGTCTTTAACTCATGGTGAAAGAAAAGAGCAGTTTGATAGCCTCTGTCATATCTCAGTAGGGGAAAAATTGTCCTTTGTTTAAGAGCTCTGGGCCTGTGCGTTGGCTCATAACTTTTTGGATCTTAAATGTTAGAGGAGAGAATTCCCAGTCAGGAATGGTCTACATCTAATCCCTGAACACGTTTAGTGAAATGATTCCAAGCTGTACACTCTGGATACTCTGTTACTCTACCATCACAAGTGCACGCTTCATTCTAAACGTTTTTTCCTTTTCCTGAAGTCGACACAATTTTTCATCACACATTTAGTCAGAGAGACAGAACAGCTAATGTACTTCTCTGTTAAGAGAGGGTCATCTGAGGGCGTGGAGTGACCCATTCATATTTTGAGATCAGACTACTCTGTACAGTTAGGAAGAGTTGCACTGAAGTGATCTGAAAATGACTTGATTTACAGTTCTATTGGAAGAAATGAATATTTACTTCATCTGCAGTGAGTCAGACCCCAACAGCAATGTCTGGCTCTTGTTAGTCTGAGTGTGATGAACCAGATTTAGTCAGATTTAGTCAGAAATTCCTTTTTTCACGACTCTAAAAAGCTAACAAAAATCCCTTCATGCCCATTTGCCATTAAATGTGGCACGTGACTTTTCCCAATGAATATCAATACTACTATTTACTGTCAGTAACCTACTCTTTTTTTTGTCCTTCTAGATCTGGTTAAATATTGTTAAAGTGGATTTTCGTTAAAACTAGGAAAACCCCTGACACCTCCTGGGCTATCTGATCTTCATCATGGGGAACACATGGTTAGAATTTGGCTAAAAAACATCAGTTTATAGTCTTTTTTAAAAACCAGTTATGTTCATAGGCACAGACATCACGTGAAACTGAATGTCAACGCGGTCAGACTTTAAAAAAAAAAAATATTTCCTTGCTAAGCTGGATGAGTGAGACAGCAGGAAATTCTCCAGTGTACCCATGTCTGGTTCGAAAGACCTGCACAGTGAAAATAAATCAAATCCCAGCCGGGGGGGCGGTCTCCAGTAAACAAACAGATTCTCTCATTTTCCCTGTTGTCCTAAATGGTCCTTGTGCCTGTCTCTTGGAGTTTGTGACTGTCCTTCATACTTCAGCTCACCAAGTACACTTTGTATATCTTGCAGCCACTTTTAAAACCATCCGAGCTTCTCAATGAGATTCAAATCCAGAAAACGGGAAGTAAAGAACAATCTGCCGACCGCTTCAGGAAGCTTGTGTGTGCTTTTAGTTGTGAATTCTGTGCCGCGGTACATAAAATCTGCTCGTCTGTGCCTGAGCCACAGCCACTACCTCTAATTGTGCATAAAAGCCGCTCTGCCGAAATGCTGCCTCCGGCAAGCTTTTCTCCTCAAATAGGTGTCGATATTTTCAAAATCGAGAGGTTCCGCAACATCACACCCGACTTTGCTTCTCTAAACTCCATTACACAGACCTCAATATTCTCACTGTCCCGTTTGCTGATTCACTCATCGGGGTCTTCTGCTGGCCATCCCCCCCAATACGACTGTGTTTTCTAATGTTTTTTTAAAACTTGATATTTTCCTTAAAGAAATATGTGTCTTTCTTTCACCAAGGTCTGCTTCCACCTCAGCTGTAAACTCGTATGTGATGCTGCCAGTCAGAGGGATCTGGGGTTGAAATGAGCAAGTCTCAAACTCCCTCTCTTAATGTTTCGACAGGAGAGGGCTGAGGGGAAATCAATCGAAGTGAGCTGACACAGAAACGTCATACATATATTTTCATGCACATTTATAAGTGTGTGTTCTTTTGTTATTCTTCATAAATAACAACTTTTCCGGCCTCTCTCATTCCAAAGCTAACTATTTTCTAAAAACTGGGTGCCTTTGGTTCTGTTCTCTGTTAGTTAATGTTGCCATCTAAGTAAGCATTTATCACTCCATAAGATGAGAGATCTTTAGTCTAGTTCTTATCATTTTGCCTCCTCCCCTTCATTAAGACTGGCGTCCTGACATAATGGATCAACTTAAAGGTCTCGTGATGTGTTTTTTTTCTTCCTATTTCTAAACATATCCAGGGAAAAACACAAAGAGCCATCTCTCAGAAACTATCGCTCCAGACTACGACAAAAGTCTGGCTCCTTGGAAGAAAAATTTTAAGAAATAATGATCGGCTAAAGGCTTGCAAAAAATATACATGTTCAAGCATTGGAAATAGTTTTTCTGCATTGTCACAATGAACAGTGGCATTTTATATCTACCACTGCTGAAGCGAAGTGCTTTTACCCAAGACCTAAACAACAAATCATTACAAACCATAATAAGTAAAGGAATTAAGGTATATTCATTAGCAATTATCACTGATCATGTTATGAGAGAATAACTTACTGGCCTAAATGAACCTTACTGAAACAAAATTCCCACAAAAAAAATACACCCCCACAGATGGCATGGGCTCTCTTCACTTGTTTATCTGTTTGTTTTTAGAGCTGCAGGGAAGCAGTGATTCAAGGAGCTGCATTTCATTTCCTTCTGTTTTCTTTTTATGAGTAGGGGGGGGGAGAAGACGAAGAATATAAGAAGATGACGCAACAAGAGTGGAAAGAGCTCTGGAGGCATAACGGATTCATCCAGTCGTCTGAAATGTGTCAGTGCCACATTTCCATTCGGTACTGGACTGGCGGTGCAGTGTTTTTCGAAAGGAAGACGTGCACACGCTCGGGCATATCTGTGCGATTACGTTAGCGTGCGCGCCTCAACAAGCCGACTGACCTCACAGCAGACGAAGAGTGCCGCCTCAGCACTTCTGAAAGGTCTTGCTTGCAAAGTAATCAAAAAAACGCACTCTCCCGCCGACACAAATGCACGAGCGCCTCACAAGGAGTGCTTCCACCCCCCCCTTCAATATCCAGCACATGTTTCCTCTGTATTTTTAAGTACACCCCCTTACATCGACACCCCCCCCAGCTTGCCCCTCCGCGTCTCTCACCTGCCTGGACAGTCTGGCTATGAAGCAGCCGTTGGTGAGCTGACACGGCTCCAGCCGGAAGAACTTGGAGTTTGTTGTGTCTCCTGTCGGGGATTCATCAGGGAAAATTGGACCGTTCACCCTGAGAGAGCAGCACACAGAAAAACATTTCATTCATGCTGCCGCCTCATTTCAGAGAAATACTGCTGCCATAGCCGGGGAGTATACTGAACACAAAATCCAAAAAAAGAGTAAGGGTGCCATCCACTTTTTTGACGATCACACAATTTTGCGTTAGTTTTCACAGCTATATACTGTACATGCATGTGAACATATTCTGCAAGATCCAATTGCAATTAGATTTCTTGGAGAGGATGGACGGTCAGGTGAGAGGGACTTTTGAGGAGCGGCACGTATGAAAGAGAAATCTGCAGCGCCGTGACCCCAGCTGTCGGATTAACTGCCGTCTCCACAGCAACAGCGGGCTTATCCTTCATATTGTCAACAGCTCGGTGACTCTTCCTCCCACCGCCTCGCTTTCCCTCTCACACAGGATACAGTTCACAAAAAGGTGCACAGCTATTTACTCATCAGCTACGGCCCAAGCCAGAAAACGCAATTCCCTTCTGATAACGTAGTCAAACATTTCCTCATATGTGATGAAGTTTTTGCAGGTTTGAGAGAAGGGACAACTTTTGCTTAGTGGAGAAAAAAAAAAAGTACCCTCACAATTTATTTAAATAATCCTACCAAAGCAATATTTTACTATCCAGTTTGAGTACTAGAAAGTAACCTCAGTGGTGTTAAAAAGATCCTATTTCCTGTTATATTTCAGATTTAGATGCTTCAACAGTTCACGACTTCATCAAATGTTCAAGTTTGTAGGAGAAAAAAAGAAAAAGGAATTTATGGTCCGGCTGAATAATTGAACGCTCATTTAAATAGACAACCTGAAGACAGCGACTGTCTGTCTGTGTGTGTGTGTGTGTCCGTGTGTGTTGTACCTGAAGGGTAGCAGTTTGGGGTGAGTGTGTGTTTTTTCTAACACTCTCCCCACCAGCTGTTCATTCTCCTCAGGATACTCCGAGCGTGTGCAGTAAACCACCGTCTGGACCTTTGGGACTGGCCCATTAAACACAGGGGGACAAAACACGCTCAAAAGTTTCCCCATCATTGTACTGATATTTTATAATACGAATACATGTCAAGTAAAATACGGTGACTAATAGGTTTGTTTGTTTTTCAACCCTTTTTAAGTATTTTATTGACAACCAGAAAGGTTGGGATGCGGTGTAAAAACATTGAACATCTTGTCATGTCTCATAAACCAGAAATGTATCCCCAGCAGGGAATGGAAATGCCATCCGTCCATCCATCCATTTTCATAACCGCTTATTCCCTAATGGGGTCGCGGGGGAATGGAAATGTTTAAAGTGAATTTGAAGGAAGTGGAAAATCTTTAGAAAATCAAAATCAGGGACTGTGGTCGGACAAATATTGTTTTCAAAACATGGACAACGTGACTACTTGACCAAAGAGTAGAGAGATTACCTCTATTCACAGTTTACAGCACTCAGTAGTGTGGATTGCACATCTGGAAATGCACCATCAATGCTAAAAGGCTCTTAGAGGTTTAAGAGCAACATATGCTCCCACAATCAGATGTCTATTTCAGTAAAGACCACCCACTGCTTCTATTACAATATCATTACTCTGTGGGGAAAGAGTCTGCATACCTCACTGGAAAAATGATGAAACATGAATCAGGTCACTTTCAGCTTTGTTTTCTTTTTTTTTGTTCCAATGTGAAATGAAAAGTATTTTGCGTGCTTTGCAGAGCGGAGCTGTCTGTTTTTTGTTGTTGACATTTTGCACTGAGGTTTGAAATGTATGTCGCTCCTATTCAAATGTGGGTGCGTTTGTGCACACTGTGGGGATGTATACTCACAGATGAGAGCGTGTGCTAGCAGTCGAGCCTGCTGGGTAGCCAAAGACAGTAGCTTGCTTTTTGAGACGGATCCTTGAGACAAGTCTGGCAGCAGTTCCCAGTCTGTCAAAGGGTTCAACATGTCTAGTTTAACAGGCACGTCGACATTTTATACTACCATCCAGATTTCTACCAGGTTAAAAACACCCTTTGGACTAAGGCTTTTTTAGTTAGCTGGACCTTCTTAAGAAAATTACAACTCACAACTCATTGCATTCTAATGTGAAAATCATTGCAAAGTCAATCTGAAACCGAACATTACACGTCACAAATGCCCAACCTCCATGTTCACTGTGGATGGTGGCCACGGGGTCATTCAGGGCAGAGGACGAACACCGGGGCAGCACTATGATGACCTTTAACCTCTGGACGGCGGTGTGCCACTCATCCAGGCTGCAGAAGGCTTCCGACAGGACGCGCACATCTACAACAAAGTGTAGACGGCATTGGTTTTAGGCATATTGGGAGAATCAGCAGAGATTCAGTCACTTTAATTTCCTCTTACGTTGGACCACAAACACAAACACGCATCATTCAGCACTTAACCCTGTGCACACTTCGAGCAGCTCTGGGCTTCTAAATATTTCAAGCGTTCAGAGTTTATTTGGGTGTTGTGCAACTTTCAGGCTAACAATAGAGCGGAAAATGGCAACATGATATGCGGGTATCAAGTGCGAGTAAAGCTACAGGCCTCATTATCCCCCGCAACACATTAAGCTGTAGGCTACACCCGTGGGTCCAAAGCCTTTTTATCTGATATACCCCCAAAGAAGAAGGTGACCCTGTCCCATGAACTCAAGTTTCTACATCGCCATCTGCGTCCGTGCTAAACAGATGTTCGTTTTCCCCTCGACCTTTAAACGCCGAGTCAATTTAAGAAATAAAAAACTCCATCTAAAGAAAACTCGACAAACTTAGAAATAGCTTCAAAACAGTAATGCTAAATTAACAGTTGGCTTTAGAGACAGGAAACAGAAGTTGGAGACTCTGCCAACTGCGATGCATCAACAAAATGAAGCTTTAGAGAACTTCATCAGCATATTACTACAAGGCCTTTGTAAGTAAGTGTTTCACACTTTGTGTATCTGGCATGGTCTGGTTTTCATGACAGCACAACCCGAACGAGCTAAACTTTAACCAAATGATCATGTATCCATTAATTGATTACACCGTTTCTTTTCATTAAGTGGCTTAATTTTTTTCCTTAAACATGCAGGGATGTTAACCTTGATAAACTTTGGTTTCCTTAAATATCCAGAGTTAATTCTGACTGTTTCACTATTTTGTGTGTTGCTAACAAAGTTAAACATGACTCGTATTCACTTATTGTGGCTCCCTGCATATGTGAAGAAACAGCAGCATATTGAGGCTTCGAACGAAGATCTTGAAAGACCAGCAGATCTCTGTGTCGGTCTTTGAGTCCCTCACTTTTGATTTCCATTCGTGCTCGCAGCTCCTGCATCTCCTCCAGCTGTGGAGGCGTGTGGTCGCCGCCGCACACCAGCACTCGGCCCGAGCGGGCCGCGGCCACGGTGGCTACGTGGGCCACGGTCAGAGCTGAGAAGGAGCCGGCCACCAGGACGTCTCCTTTATCAAACAGCACGGGCTGCAGCACGCTTGCTGCGATGCACACACTCCTGTCCTGCAGAGAGATTTACACACACACACGGGTAAGCAAGTTAAACAAACCCCTTTGAGATTAAGAATGAAACATCCGGGTTGCTCAAACCCATTTAATGGTGATTTAAAAAAAGATAAAGGCTAAACTCTGATCTTTACATGTTGGCAAAGCTGTTTGCTGTTAACTTTATTTTTGCTCCTTCAAAATGACCATTTGGAGAACTTTCTTCTTACTTTAAAGATTTTCCTATATGTGAATATTGGTACCTGAATGTTGAGCAGGTGTGTGGTGGTGAGGGCGCTGCGTTCGAGGACCTGGCGCAGCCGGTGAGAGAACACAAGCGTGTCTGGACAGAGAGGGTCCCTGCAGAAGCCGGCCTCCGTCAGGTCGGCCACATTCTCAGCTTCCTTCAAGCCAGCGCCTCGTAAAAGTTCACACACCTCGTCAAGGCTGCGGAGGGAGGGGGGGGGGGGGAAGAAAGCGGGTCGTTGGTTTTTTTTTGGGCGACATAACGGCTTCACGACAACATGAGTGTTAAACTCGGGGTATTCGCACTGAGCAGCCTCCTTTCTTCTCTCCGCCCCGGTGGTCTTCACTGCCTGCTACACTCCCTCTGCGGCTCCCTTAAACAGGAGCTGTCCCTCTAAAGGCCCAGTGTGCTGCTCAGTTAAACGCTGAGTTAAACGTTTAAGACCCTGCGCCTTGTCCCGACTGCGCCTTTTCGTCTGATGCGTGGACGTCATAAAAAGCATTATTTCTCTGCCCTTGGGCCAAATGCGATGACTGGATTCTTCTTCCTGTTTAGCTGCCGTCCTGCTCCCCCCCGTCTGTGCGTTTATCGCTCTGCTTTTCCCTTTCGGAACTCGGTTCAAATCAATGGTACTTTATTAATCCCTAAAGGGGACGCGATATTGCTGCAGAATACATTATTTTTTTATGGTTAAGTTATTGGCATGCTCGGACGATAAAGCGAATTAAGTTCAAACTAAAGCCGGTTAACAAACTTTGGAAAGTTAAGTGAGGCAGAGTGACAGGGAGGGGTGAGGGGCTTAATCTCCAAAGACTCTCATGCATGGATGAAGTTGTTGTTTCTGCAGCTGAGCGACGGCATGATGGATGATGCCACATGCAGCGTCAGCAGGTAATGCCGTAGAACTCTGTCTGCTGATGGCAGACACACACACACACACACACGGCTTTCAGATGAGCTTTCTGGGTGTAAAGGAAAAAAGAAGCTCCCTTTGAGACATGAGCATTATTCTACTTTCTGTTTTTTGGTTAAAAAAAAAGAGCCAATTTGCTACCTTCTTTATTGTTATGACTCTGTTTGGAGCCTTTGGCTGGGGTTTTCCAGGTGTAATTCCTTCCACCATATCTATATGAATCAAACAGATTTACCATTTTGATATTCTTGCTATGGTGGCTACATGGCTCCAGACTTCACTGCCCGTTATCTCTCCTTCCCCATGACGGTCAAGGAAAGAAATGGTTTTGACTTCCTCCTTCTTTATTTCGTATTTTCCCCCTGTTCACTGTCCTCAACATCTGCTCTTGAACTCAACTAGTTTTGGGATCTTATTTCATGTATTTCTGAGCTTTAGAGAGCTCAATCAGCTTGCACTTGTACACAACAGGTAAAGATGTGATCTATTTCAGGGTAATTTAGCATTTTCATACTTTCATCCAGCAGCTAGTGCAGCTACATAACTACACTGTATGTCGGTCTACGACTATTTTCTGGTTTGTTTGATCTCAGAACGCATGTCAGCTGAACAAGGACGCAGTGTGGAAGTGACAGGGCTGGAACAGAAGCCTGTACCTTGCCTTGAGGGTGTTGATCCAGGCGTAAAGCGGCAGGCATTTCGCCCTGTGGTGCTTGGTCCTCACAGAGTCGGACAGAAAGCAGGACACGCTCCACAGGTTCTGCTTCACTCTGTAGCGAGCGAGAGAGGCCGCCAGCTTGATTTTGCACCTGCAATGAGCACATCGCACCAAATCGGAGCCGTCCCCACCCACACGTGGGTGTTCACACACCTGAATACTACACCCACTTTTGCAGACTGCTGTCCAGGTCCCTGACTAGTTTCACAGTCTCCCTCCCCTCTGGTGCTGACCGCTTATAAGGCAGAAACTTTCTGTCCTGGAAGTCGAAAAGCATCACCATCGCCAACGGCAACAAGTCGTCACACTGTGAAACATGGTGAAGAAATGTATTAGTTTTGATAGAATTCCACTGCCAAAGACAGTTTTTGGATTACAATTTAATTATTTTCCATTTCTTGGTCTATGTTTCCTATTAGCTTAGCTTTTGCCCCAAATTTGAGCTTTTTTTTTTTTACATTATGAGTATCTCTAAACAAGTTCAAATTTTAGAAGACCAGACAATGCAACATTTGAAAGCCATCTGTTAACAATGATGGATAATCAACACTTATTGTACTTTCAGAGTCCAATTCAGTATGCTATCCATTAAAAAGCCATTGTCCAGAGAATAGATATTAAATGTCACTAATGAAATTATAATTTTTTAATCAGATGTCACTGCAATGTTGATAATTATTTGCCTGTTTTTTTTTTCTTTTCTTCCATTGACGGTGGTATATGCTACTGTGAATGTGTGTTGAATAATAATGAGATCTGCTGTAGTTTTTATAGTCTCACTTGCAGACGATCCTGGCCGAGTTTCAATGAAGTTGCCATTTACACGCACATACACACGGCTACACACAAGCTGAGTGCGTCTCTTTGTCGATGTATGTGTCGTCGCATCCTGTTTTATGGTGTAATTTACAGTCTCGAAAGTGGGAAGCGTGTCTTGCACTCTGTAATATGCATCACTTGTCGACGATAACCAGCCAGACTTTGTGCAGATCTGAATACAAATGGTCTTTAAACCAGAGCCTTCCCCGTCTCCCTAACCCAGACGAGGAGAAAGAGAAATCCTCCATTGGAAGACCGACAACTCCCACACAGTGTCAAAACCATTGAGTGTATAATTAGATTTGAGTTTGTAACGAATGGGACTCACAATATGCTGAGATGTGTGGAAACAGCTGTCAGCAATTATGTTCTCAAGTAAATCTTGATCTAGAAGAAAAATAATGTTAACAAAGAATAAGTTAATAAGCGTCACGGCGGTCACATAAGAGATCTGAGGGATCTGAATGGGTCGTGGGTATTCGATTTTTTTTGCCTCGTTTTTGCATGTTGTATCTTACCAGTGTTTAGATTGCATTTTCCAATATGCCAATATGGCTATTTAATACGCACACACACACACACACACACACACACACAAACAGACATGCATACATACATATATCTATATATGTGTATATATATATATATGTATGTAATACACAGCACTATATGTAGAGCAGCAGACCTTTTGATATTAAGTAATGAGGTATCATTAGTGATAACTTAGATGGATACATCCCAGCTTTAAAGCACTAAATAAACCATTAACAACAGCTATGGCATATATACATTTATTTCATTGTGTGGAGAGACTTTTTGTTTTGTTTTGTTTTGTCTTTTGTCATGGTAAATCAGGGGGGGGGAAATGTTTTGATTTTTTTCTTTTTTTTGCTCTTGTGTTAAAGTAAAACCATTAACTACATGAGAGATCCAGTGGAGTAAAAATGCCACCTGTGCACTCTTGAGAGCTAAAGTGGTTGATTGTGTGCGCATACTGCAGCATCTCTTATCAGCTCCCACGCAGACGCCTGCTGAAACTCCTGCTCAGAGCACTGTGTGGCCGCATGGAGAAGTGAAATGTACGAATGCCTTCTATTTAATCTACAGACCGGAGTTGCAGGTAACGGCATATTAAAGTCCACAGATGCTGCTGCTCCGCTGCCCATCATTTTAGAGATAAGGCTTCTTATGGGATGTGGTTAACGGCCCAGGACAGTAAATTTCCCCCTTCCTTTCACCATACTGATGAAGATGTTTGAACTGGAAATTAATTAAATCAGGACCCTGTTTTGTTTGAAATGGTTCACTTCAAAGGGTGGGGGGGTGGTATTACATCTGAGCGTGTTGAAGGCGAGTTGGTAGGCTTGTTCCTGTAAGGCTTTGTCTCCACATTCGGGCAGGGGCGCGTCGGCCTTTTTGTCGTAACGGAGAAGCTGCTGCGTTTCTGGCTTCTCGGCCCGAAGCTGTTGGAAAATGGCTGCCGCCTGTAGGTAGGCCCGGTCCGACGGGGGAGGCGCTGAGGAGGGGAGCAGTGGAAGGACAGAGGAACGGTCAGATGCCAGAGTGGAAGTTAGGGAGAGAATGAAGAAATATGCCAATCGCTGGATGACCATAGAAGTGATTAAATTTTTTTTTTAAAGCTTTGGATAGCTGTCAAAACGGATCTCTGACCATAAGTTAACAGTGTCAGGGCCTTAAAACTTTAAAATTTTAACCACACATGCGCACATTTTCAGCAGTATATGTCAAAATATCTGATGAGCTGCAAAGGGCTGCACTTAATAGACTGAAGGTCTAACTTTTGGATAAAGTTTCAGTTTGCTTTGTTGTGTGTCTCTGCTCCGTCTGAGGCCCACAGCTCGCCTAACCCGCTGCAACCTGAGGCCGCACGTGTGTGTGTGCCTCTGAGAATTTCCCTTTGGAATAAAAACTATTTTTGTTTTAAAGCCTTCCACTGCTGTTCTAACATATTATGAGGGATTGACACCCCAAAAAACAGCCTGATCTGAGGGTCAGTGATGATTCTGATGGAGTTCAGATTCCAGACTGGGTTGCACCTGGGCAAGGAGAGGGAGGATGGAATAGAGGAAGAGGAAGCAGAGTCTTCAAATGCTGCCTGTTAGAGATGACTTCTTTCCCCATGGCAGAGCACGTATCAGCGTCCTGGCCGGTGTCCGCTGTACACAGGAAGACAGGGAAGAGACAGAGTGTGTTAGTCTGTGTGTGTTTCCGTCGCTCACGTTACAACGGCCAGCGTGAAATGACCCCCATGATCAGAACAGCGATAATCGAGTGTTAAATGACCACTGCGAGCGATTTTTCAATCTTTTCTCTGACTTTTTGCAACTTTAAGTGTGTTCCTGGGCTCAAACAGTCGTGTGTTTGCAGAACTGAGCCCGGTTCTGGAAATGTAAATAAGAAGCACGCAATCAGTCGTGACTGACACGCGATCCCCGTCTCTTCTGGCAGTGAACGTAACGCCGTGTGCGTAATTGGGCTCCTCGTGGCGCAATTAGGTAGCCGCGGGGATACATGCGCATGAATAAATGATGGCCCTCATTCCGACCCCGGACAAAGGTTCCCCCTCTGTCCGCCTCAAGTCATCCTGGCTGGGGTTGTGCGCCGTGACGCGTTTCCATCCCTTCACGGGGAAATCTCCTTTACTTACTTTCATTTGCTTTCAGGCTCTAAAACCAGGCCCACGTTCAAACCCGACGATTTGCATCCCCGTACCCATACGTAGATATGACGTAATTGTTCAGCGGCATCTTCTAAGTTGAGCTTTAGGAATGCATTCGTTTAATTAAAGGGAGCTTGCAGAGGGGGAAAGACAGAGAGGGCGATCGACTTTTGCCGCATTCATCAGTATTAAAGCACGAAGTTGGAACTGATCAGAAAAGTGCAGCCCGTCCAATAAAGGCCACGTCTGTGCAGAACGGATTAAATGAATGAATATCAAACAGCAGTGATTTAAGGAGCATCAAGCAGTTCCTCAAGCTCCGCAGACACAAAAAAAAAACAAAAAGTCCAAGTCCACTTAAGAGGAGCAGCTCTGGAAGAAAAGGCTACAGCGGCTTAGTGTAATCTGCATAGAGCATGATGAGCTGTTTAAAATTGCATGGCGGGTCTTACCGTTGTCATTCAGAGCCCTCTCCACAGAAACAGCACTCATCTTCACAAAGAAACGCAGCCCGGGCAAAAAACAAAACAAAACTAGGCGCTACATATGGGGGGAAGCAAGCATCGCAGTTTGTGTGCGACTCTTTCTTTTGGTCCTCCTCTGCCCAGTCAGCGGGTCAGCAAACTGGAGCGCGTCCTGCCTCTCATCACCTCTCTGTCACGCATGGCTCAGTTCAGGAGTGCGACGACCCGTCCTGAGTTTGGGCCGCCATGGCAACAGTATGATAATGAAGCAGTCCTGACTCCTCTGTCTGTGACAGATATACAGTAAATGTAAACCACTATATGCCCCCCCCCCTCCATCGCCTCTTCTTTTGCTAAACTATAAGATCTTAAATTGTATGCGCAATCTGGAGTTTCTGCAGATCTCACAATCAAATCAGCAGGTTTTATATACAGATCATTTAATGTGATTGACTACTTTAATCAGGTTTTAGAGATTAAATGTTGTTTTTGTTTAGTTTTTTTGAATGCCTGCACATATTGAGTCCAACATCCTCTCCCAAAATGTTCTGCCTCTCAACCAACCAACTTCTTTTTCTAACAAATAAAACAAACATTAGAAACATTAAAAAGACGTAGGAGTGAGCTTTGCAAGAGGTGTTTTGCCCACGCAGAGACTGTTGACTGTATGTCCCAACCTCCCTGTTTACACTGGAAAAATACCTGTAGAACATCTGTACCAAGTATAGAGCACAAAACCACGTTTCTTACTGTAGTACGAAAATAAGCAATACTAAGCTTTACACAGCTACAAATGTAGCTTTAAGCACTTGGTTGATTAATTAAACCATTAAATAGTTCTCCTGCTGTCAGAAAAAAAGTCACCTGGGTTGCAGTATCTGTGTTTGACCAACAGAGGGCAGCGTTTTTCCATCCCCTCCAGAGGACAGAGCAGGCCCAGTCCAGTAAATTTTCTGGCCCCTCGATCGTAAGAATACAGGAGTCCCACTTGAATGACTCCCTTACCATTAAAAAATAAAGAATAAAGACGTGGTGCAGTCCTTAGTTGAAGCAACCCAGAGAAATCCAGCATCAGAGACAGAATCAACCTGGAATCGTCTCATCTGACTGAGTTATCTAACAGGTGTTTGAACAACTGAAACTTATCAGAAGGATTGGGATAGGCTTTATTAGTCTGTGAATTTTTTTTTTTTTAAATACCCCTAAAAAACCCCAGTGTGTTTTTTGGGGGGGCCAAATGAGCTTCGCTGCTCTGTGGGTGAGAGTACAGCTGGGGAGATTATCCCATCCAACACGCGTCATCAATGTGGCCTCACGACGGGGCTCCAATTGCTCCGACTGTTTTGGGTCTGCGTGTGTGTGTGTGTGTGTTCAGTTCAATAATCAGCCCTGTTGGAGACGGCGGCCTGTGCGGCCATAAGCCGACATGGAATTTTCTCAATAAAGGTTTAATCTTTAATGGGGAAGCAGCTCAGTGCCAAAGAGAGTTTCTTTGTTGTTTCTCCTTATTGACTTAATAAACTTACCTGCATGATCACCTCAGTCCACCTCTGACGGCAAACGCTATTGGCTGCTGGTGTTTGCGCTCCCGGCCTTGGTTTGTGTGATGACTAGCTCAGTGGCCATGGGGTGATCTCCTTTAAGGAATCAAGTCGTGCCGAGCTTTGTAACGTTGTTGCTGAAGTCGAGGTTTGTTGTGGCTTATGTGCACAGCGCACAGCAGAGCGCAGACGCTCAGGTTTTAAAGTTTTTAAACCAGGTTTTAAACCAGCTAACCGGTTTCACACAATGGGAACACTGACCGGAAGTAAGAAAAGCCGGGATGTCTCTTGGCCACCACTGAAACTACAGAGAAACTAGTGTAATCAATACAGTTTTTTAAAATCTTATTTTCTTTAAAAAGAAATCCCAATGAGCATTAAGGTACATTTAATTCCTTACTGCCTCACCGGCTATTTCCTTGGCTTTGATCTAAGCTTGTGCTGCCACAGTGAGGACAGCGTTCCCCACTTGTGGCGGTGGACTTTTCAGAAATCCCCCCATAGACTTTTCTGGTGTGTTTAAACAGCTGGTGGAGAATACAAGAAATGCATCGGGCCGTCCTCTTTGGGTTTTCAGGCACCTCATATTTGCTGTTTGAAGAAAAACAAAGACACACACATACCCACACAGACACACACACACACTGACACACACACTTTTGAACTTCACTGTCATGTTTTTGTCTCTGAGCCTTCACATAAAAAAGGGGGGAAAAAAGCTAAAAAACAAAAAAAAATCGTGTAAATCACAGGAGTGTTGGTCTGTTTGCTACATCACAACACACATTACACCTGACTAAAGCAGAGGAGATTATAGATTATGGATATTTGACTATACTAGGGCATTCTGAATAACACATTGTTATTACAACAGTATTCAGTTTTAGCCCAGATGGTGAACTTAGTAATTCTCTCCATCTTCTAATAAACAAAGAAGATCCCCAGATATATCCTTTTCTCATTTGAACTATCTAGACAGGGCTGAGTTAGTTACGTCCCCTCCTGTTGAGCTAAGGTGGAGCATCAGAATATTCCTTCTGCTTGTGGGTGGGTTTTGTGTCTGAGGCAGATTAAGAGAAGCACATTAGGCCAGGGTTGTTCTCTCTCACTCTCTCTCTCATCAAGAACCAATTAAAATCTCATACAGTACATCTCACACACACACACACACGCGCCCCTCTGTCCTCCACAGAGGGATGAGCTTTAACATTAGTTGCAAAGTGGAGAATGACGCTTTTGTGTAAAGTACAAGGTCAAAATGTGACAAGAAGCCCTCCCTCTGCATTGCAGCCACAAATCTGAGAAACACAGATAGATAATCAGAGATGGCCGTCCGTGTGTTTTTCTCTCTAAATTTGATATGAAAATCTATTCGGTTCTGGGCCTATCTTGCTCATTCGGCTCTTCTGAGTTGAACTCTCAAACTTTTAAACATTTGTCCAATTGCTGGTTTTGCATACCAGCTGGAAAACTTTGTTTAGCAGCCACATTTTAGTAATGTCTTTGAACATTTCTGAACATTAACAGCCACAGGTCAGAGATTTGTTTCCATCAGTTCACTACAGAAGCTTTGCAGACGTCAGAATAGCTAAAAACTGTCTTTTACCCTCCAGTTCAGCTGGACTTCTGCCCCTTCTGACCAACACCGCTGAACTGCACCTGACCTCCGGCCACTGCGGCTCGGGGTGAGCGGATGGGGGGGGCGATCGTGTTGCCGGCACATAAAGTCCACAAGCAGACACGCAGCTGGGCCCGATTCGACAACATTAACCCTGTTCGCCAGCGTGTACAAAGGTAACCCGAGCCGCGCGTTCCTCTGGCCTCAGTGTTCTTTTGGGTGTGTGCGTGAGATGGCTGGATTGGGCCCACTTGTTGCCGGTGAATGGCGGCACTGCCCCCGTCTCTTTGTGCGCCTTTGTTGGGCGCCGTAAGAGTATCGGCGGCGGCGTTTTCCTGGGAATCTGCGCTGGCTGTGTCTCGGGTCTCTTTCCCCATTGTGCTGCAACCAGGGCAAGGTCTGAGCCGTTTTTGTGTGGGAAGTCTTGTCTTCGTTTACGCTTTGTGTAACAGGTTGGAAGGAGAACGGTGACAGTAACTTTCTAAAAAACTTTTTTCTGTGAGAATATTTTGCTAACATTAATTTTCCAGCATTTCTTTAGTGGGATAGATACAGTATGTGTCATATACCTACTAAGTCTGGCTAGAAGTGAGAGCTGTCCAGGGTATGGGCCTGGACAGCACGTCACCCAGAAAATCTTTAAAATCACCATAAATAGTTTCCCTCTGGGTTTGTTAAAGTATTTCTGATTCTGATTCTGATAACTTGCTCTCTATTGGGAATCTTAGATCAATTTTGAATCCAGTGGTTAGGTGGTGGAGCCTGATCAGAAAATGGCTATCTGGGAGGGAGTGACCTTTCTCATTTCTGTTTTTACAAGAAAAAATATGCATTGCAGAAGCTTCATGCTGCATCACAATTGTTGAGATTCCATGTCCATTTGCTAGTTCAATAAAACATAGACCCATCTTAAATGTGCTAATTTCATTGAAAGTTATTGAGAAACTCGCTATAACCAAGTGCTTCTAATACATTTTGATGTGTTCATTTTACAACCAATTGATGAGTAATGCTCTTCAGTCCATTCATACAATATAATTGAATCGGTACATGTAATAATTAATGATCAGAGCCAATTAAACCCACAAAATTAAACATATCATTGTGTAGAATCACCCTTGGCTATAATTTTCCAGTAATCCATATTTAATTTCAATTGCAAATATTTAGCACGGATCACATCCTCTTTATGTTAGAGGCTTTTGGTTTATTATTGTAAAAAAAAAAAGACTGAATGCTTTTGCACGATAAAGAAAATGAGCAAGAAAAAAATGCTCTCCATAAATAATGTAACCTGGTAAAATGTCATCTATTAAAGTAACATTTAATTTCTAGATAAAAATTACAATTTGCCTCACAGTGACACACAGAAAACATACATTTATATAAATTTAGCAGGAGCCTAAACTCAAACTGGAATTAACAGTTAGTTTAGCTTTTGGCTGAATGCAGCTCAGAGGTTTGAGAAAGGAAAAAAAGCCATTTGTTGTTTTTGTTTTTCTTTGGGGTTACATGAAGGTGCATTGGGACTGTAAACTACAAACCTGAGGCTGAAGTGCTCCTGTGGGGTCAGCACCTCACCATTTTAAAGGTGGAACTAACAGAGAGGCCTACTCTACTCCAGCTTGGTGACTGGCTTTTTTGGGGTTAAAGCTAGCTAGCTTTTTTTGGGTTAAAGGAGAAATGGAATATTCTCCTAACTGTCTGAGTGAGTCAGCCCATCACCGTCTGAAAATCGGCATAAATATGTGCAACACCTCTTTTAGATGTAATACCAAAATCCTCGAGCGTTTCTTCTTTCATGCTTGTTCCTCGTTCTCTTTAAAAATATTGAACTCCCAAACTTTAAGCAACACACACTAAAGAGCTCGGAACCCGCGGACTTTGGATGGGCTGCCGTTTTACTGCTTCCACTTGTGACGATAAAAGCAGTAAAAGCTATTGGTGAAGATTGTTTTTCTCCTCTTTTTAAACATTTTTTCATATTAACTATCAGAACCTGCGCGAGCCACCTGCGAACTCGTCCGCGCGCGCCCTTCTGCGGACGCCTAACTCTGCGCGGGCCTCTTTATCCGGGCTGTTTTTTTGGAGTCAGGGCTTCCTCTCGGACCTGTTAAGTAAGCGTTAAAGTTGAACGCATTGGGCAACGCATCCCAACGGCCCGGCCTCCTCCCTGCCGGAGTTCGGCGGCTGTGTCGAAACGTTATTACTCTGTAATGAGCACGTCTGACTCAATCTCAGTTTCCTATACGCGCGCGCGCACACTCGCAAGTTCCCCAGCGTGCGCGTGGATGCGTGTCTGTGTGCGCGTGTGTGGGGGACTTTATCTGAATGTATGCACGTGTGTCGGCGCGCGTGTGTGTGTGTGTGTGTGTGTGTGTGTGTATGTGTGTGTGTGTTGCTGCTCTAAACAGAAATCCAGCTTCCTCACTTCTCTCTTCTGCCCTCGCGCCGGTAACTGTCTGACCGCGCGCCTCTCTGCCTCGTTTGTCTCCATGACAACCGGCTGTCATAAAGACGTCGCACCTGAGACCAGGAAGGAGGAAAAAGCGCTTGGTCCCGCCCTCGCCGCGGCTTTCTAAGGAATTCAGGTAGGCAAGTCCGCTCGCCCGAGAGAGAGGCTCTCTTGCCCAATGTCTGACAGGCAAATTGAGTAAGTGTGCGGCGTCAGAAACGGCGCTGCATGATCAAACAAGTGTGCGGTTTTCGTGTCAGAGAAGTAAAGAGCGCGCGCGTGCGGGAAGGGACAGAAGCAGAGCTAATGAGCCCAGGGAGCGACACCAGTCTGACCAGTCTCTGTCCAAAACTGTTTTTTTAGTTTCTGTTCAGCTTCGCAGCAGGAAGCTCTCACCAGCAAAAGTGGGCAAATGTTGATGTAGGCCGTTTAAGGTTTCCCCTCTTCCCCTCTGCCCCACTGACAGGAAAACAAGGAATCTGAGAAAGTTTTGCCGGGTCTGTTATTACTGAGAAAACCTGTCATTATGGAGGGGATCAGCACCGTGGTGTCATGGTGTGAACGCCGCCGCTAAAAGACAGCGCGTCATCATGACCTAGAGGAGTGTAAACGGACTGGTCTGGCCAGCCAAAAAAGGTGGGCCCAGGTGGTGTCCCCCAGTAATGAGCATGGTGGTGGTGGTGGTATTATGGGGAGGGGACCCCTCTAGAGGAATGCTGGGGGGCTGCTGGGAGTGCAAGTCCGGCTCTCTGAAGCTTCACACACACACACACAGGTTGATGAGGGGCACAGGAGGATAGCATTTCCCATCCGGAATGATAGGAGGGAGGGAGAGAGGAGGCGCGTTAGGAGTTTGGGCAGTTTAATTCTGGTTTGGTGAGTTTCGGGAGCCGGCAGTGTGTACACCATACACACTGCCTCCCAGAGAGAGACACACACACACACACACAGACAGAGACAGAGAGGAGGACGGAGGGCAAGAGCGTTGGGGAGGCTTTCTGTGAACTGAACGGAGGCGGAAGAGAGGAGTGAGCCCTTGCGGGAAGCCTGCAGCACCTTCACTTAGCATCATGCAACTTTGACTAGAGCGTCGCATCAGTTATGGTTTGCTGTAAGGAAATTGGGTTTCTGTGTGCTGGGATGAAGGTTGGGGGGGGGGTGTTCTTTGGGATGATTAGCGTGTCGGTGTGTGTGAGCTCAGAACCTTTTTCCTTTTCTCTCTCCCTTCCTCAGCTCTCCCCCCCGCCTCACCCTCTCAGCTCTTAGGAATGTGGGGCTTATGTCAGTGAGAGTCAGGTACAGACTCACTAATTGCCGCTGCCCTTCCTCCCTCCATCTCTTTCGTCCCTCTTTCCCTTTCTGTTGCTCTCGCCTTCAACTCCGTCACCCACTGCTCTCTCCTCCACTTTGAGACCTTGTGCGCTCGCCCCTTCTCCCCGCTGTTACGTCTACAAGTGCTGTCTTGACTGGAGCCGAGGAGAGGACAAACAGAGAGGATCTGAGTCAGAGTCCGAAAAAAACACCAAAAGGAGAAGAGAAACTCTGACTTGTCCTCCCTCGGTGTGTGCTTGCGTTCGTGTGTGTGTGTGTGTGTGTGTTTTCGGTACTGGTGAGTGTGTGCTTGCTCCAAAGTATTTGAGATCTCTTCTCAATTTGTGTTTGGGTGACCTGCCATTGAAGACAGGAGGCGCTTTGACAGCCAGCAAGAGTTTGGAGAGCGACTGGCCAAACTGCAAAAAAAGAGGAGAGCCGGAGAAGAGGAAGATGAGAAAGTGACAAGTGGGATTGCTGCTTTTTGAGTGGTGGAAGAAGAGCCAACAGCGACAGCCCGACTACACATCCCATCATCCCACAGGTTGGCTGGAAACTTACCACGTTAGCCTCTCGTTCTTGCCTTTTCTTTCCACCCTGTTTTCTTGATCTTTCACCGCTCTGCCGAAAGGCTAGATGAGGGGACACGGTGTGTTTTCTCACCTGGTGCTTTAAGAGCACGCACACCGAGGAACGCACAGACGCGTACACACAGTGGGTATCTGGAAGGACATTTCTTCAGCTGGTCCAGTGATCACACTGACCCAGCAGACTGCTCTAACCTTCACTGCAAGGTTACGGGACAAGGACTGGATGTTTATTTGTGTGTGCGTGTGTGTGTGTGTGTTCAGTTGGTGTCTGGTCTAGTCGTTTTTGTACGCTTTTGTGTGTTTAGAAAACTGGTTGAGCAGGGCGCCGCTCAGCCTTGGGTGTCCTGTTGTTGTACAAACGAGATTTAGCTGCGTGCTTGTGTGCGTACGCGCAAACTGTGCTGTGTGTCTGTGTGTGTGTGTGTGTGTGTGTGTGTGTGTGTGTGTGTTTGATGGTTTTTATCCCACTGAACTTTTCTGGAGCGCATGTCTCTACATACTGACGTGCATTTTAAATGGTCACTCTCCTCATAAGTCCAAAATGTAATGTATGGGTAAATTTTGTCTTTTTTTTTCTCAGAAACTTCCACAGTATCTTTAGAATGCAAGTTACGACTATTGTTCACGTTATCGTAGAATGAACATGACATTATTGTAAAACACTAGTAGTTGAGCTTTGTGGAGAGTTTAGTGGTGCAGTGGTGTGAGGGGAAATGTATAACTGGGAGGAAAAGAGATGTGAAATGTTGCCCTGTCTGGATGTGTGATGTATGTGTTGCTACTTGCTGTGTAGCATAAGTTAGTGGCCAGATCCACACTGAACCTGCTTTCTTTCCTGAGTTGAGTTTGGATGAGGCGCTGCCCTCTGAGTGAGTATGGGCATAGAGCTGAGAGATCCCCCTGCTCTGTTTCCATTTACACAGAATTTCCTGTAGTTCGTCCTTTTGGGAAGACCTTGTCACCTTGTCAGAGCGCTTTGTATGGTTTATTTAAGGCAGTCACAAGTTTTGTGTCAGGACACATGTCAGATATATCCACATTATGTAAGTCAGTGCACTGTCCTGTGAGTTTATGGAAACAAAAAAGGGGAATTCTGCATGTACGTTAACAATTGAGGTGTATTAAAGGTGTGTCTCTGGAAGTTCTGTTCAGATCTGATGAGTTGATGATGCATCGTTGCTGAATGCTGCCTCATGCGAAACCAAAACCAAAAATAGGTAGCAGTTAAACAGTCAGTCGTTAGAGAGTCGTCACTCAAATGGGCCTCTTTTGTCTTTCTCTTAAATGGTAGCTGTGGCTTCAGTGCTGATTTTGCAAGTAAGTTCAAGAGGTTAACCATTTCTCTGGAATGACGCTTTATCTCTTGAATGACCGTATCGCATTCCACAATCTCAAAAATGGCGCTGACGGTCGTCAAAGACAGGATTTCATATCTAGGCTTTCTTTTCCTGGCATGACCTTACCAGTATCGTGTTTGAGGCCTATCCAGTTTCAGGAAGACAAGACAAGATAGTTTAAACAGACGGAAGGGGAAGGAGAGCAAGGGATCCTTTTTTTTTTGTTGCTGCTGGTGGAAGCAGGACGCTGACTGTTATTCAGCAAACCTCAAACAAAAGGAAGAGAAACAGCTTAAACTGCATGAATTGTGCACCCCCCACTCCCCACAGACACACACAGACATAGTATATGATCATGTCACATGACACGTCACGTGATCACCTCATGCTGATTAGTGGGGAAGCACAGATTTGGTGGGGATCATTGGTGACACAGCCACAGGCCTGGCCCCGCAAGGCTGAGGCTGAAATGTGGCCGACACAGCCGAGGGAGAGAGAGAAAGCGAGAGAGAGAGAGGGGAACCTGTTAGCGCTATTGTGCTGTTTATGAAACACCTGTAACAGGATCTGGTCTCCTCTCGCTCCCATTCTTTTTGTTTGTCACAAACACACACATACCTGGGGAGCACAATGGCCACATTCTTCCCCTCTTTCAGTCCCCCACCTTTCTCTTTAGCCCTCCTCAGATCAGGCCAAACAACCGGGCAGCGGCGAAAAGGAGGGAGGCAGAAACGGGCCAAAAAAAAAAAAAAAAGAAGTCTAGAGGTGTAAAGGAGAAAGGAAGATGCTTTGGACCTTGAGGCATTTGTAGCTTGGTTATTTTTCTCCAGCGGCAAATGTTAAAAATAGAGAATGAGTATTAAGATGGAGGAAAACATCAGTAATAGGTACAACAAATTCTCTATATTTTTACATATTCATCAAAAGACATCGTTCCGTTCGTCCTTACACTCTTAACTACACATGGAGGCATCACAGGGCTGCTTGGTGAAGATATAGATGGACAGTATTACCACCAAAAATTGTGTCCATGCTAAAATTAGATGGGATTTGTCATTATAGAGTCTATTGTTCCAATCAAAAACACATAAGTACATTTTGACATAGACGATGGATGGATGGATGGATGGATGGATGGTGGATGGATGGATGGATGGATGGATGGAGGGATGGATGGTGGATGGATGGGCTACAGCAGTTTCTGTGTGAAAAAGCTCTTGCATTGGGGCTGAGAATTACACACTCATTTATATAGTATACGTCATTCTGCAGTGACAAAAAAAACATCGTTTTTACCATAATTCTTCCATCGTTAAAAGTATTTCATGTAGATACATTGACTCTAATCAAGCAGTGGAATTCTCTTGGGCCAAACACAGAAGGATTCAGTAATGACATATGTTGTTGACCATGTGTCCTGAAGACACTGTGTTGCACTTTGGCTAATTCGTTTTAGTTCTGTTTTCCTCCTGACCCTTTAGGGAAGTGATATTTTTCACAGCATGCTCTTCTGGGTCACTTTTGAGGGTACGAGCAAAGGACATTTAGGGTCACTTAAACCGGCGAATTGTCTGGACTTTTGAGCCATGTGCACGTGAATGTCGGCTTCTGATCCACACTGTGCAGAAACCCAACAACACCCAGCATGTTGCTGGATGCGCAAATGCAGTGTACCTTATCATAAATGGAATTGAGGGAGTTCTCCCAGTATCAACAGCTTTATGAAAGCAGTACTAGTACTTGTCACCTGATCTCCAGAAGGGAGGTCAGGTTTGAAATCCTAATGAAGTCATTTATCCAGTAAAACGTATTAATCGCCTCTCTTTGATGATTCAAACACACAATAAAACCTACTTTTATATCGTTATGATAAACGAAGCAACGACTCTCCGCCTAGACTAATTTCCCAACGTGGAAGAGTTTCTACTGAGATGAAGCCTTGTGTAACCGTGTCTCCTCTGCGAACTTGGCAGAACAGTTGAGTGTGTAAACAGGTGACATCCACTCACTGTGAAGGCTGGATCAACACTCCTCCTTCCCCCCAGCTTTCCGCTGTTCAACCTTTGACCCCAGCGCAACCTCTGCACCCCCCCCCCCCCCCCCCCGGGGACCCCCCCCCCCCCCCCCCCCCCTTCCCTTTTTTCTCCTTTCCCCCCCCCCCCCCCCCCCCCCCCCCCCCCCCCCCAGTGTGGCGACACTGCTGAACCCTTCCATCCTTTCCTTTCTTCTTCCTGCCTGCCTCCCTCCCTCCCTTCTTTCCCTCCCCTCTCCTCCACCTGCTTGTACACTAATGCTCTTATCATGCTTCATTTCACCGTTAGCTTCGTTATCCACCTCTTTCAAGTCAAATGAAGGAGGGAAGAGGTGTATCAAGGGGTTGGACTTGTGTACCCGCACAT
>CAJRST010016668.1:3375676-3413213 GCA_907169785.1 Menidia menidia
TATAATAAGGCTCCACCCCGAATTTAGTTGCACACACACACACACACACTCACGCTCAGTGCCCCCCTATGCTATGCCAGAATGGAATGTTCCGTGGGCTGAGTCTGACTGTGAGCCCATTCACAAAACTGACACAAAGTAGTCACATGGAGGCCCCACACGCACTTCCAAACACATCTATCTAATGCCGACAGTCGGGCTCATCCTCCTTTTCTCTCATCTGTCTTTCCCAATTCCTCCCTCTCTTTAAAGTTCTCACACTCGCCTCTTTGTTTGGAAGCAGTTTCACTGCTCACTCTGGAGTACAGGTGGATCACACTCTGCTGTAGTTTCACCGGGGTGCTTTTCTGTTCCTCGTCAATCAGCCTGTGCTTCCCCGTGGTAGGCGTGACACTTCAAAGCGCTTTAACCATTGCCTTCCTGTTTAGGTGCCGGAGTTTACCCACGCTGAATTCCTTCCGCTTTTAACTCCCCTCTTATCTGCCCATCACGCTTTGCCCATCTCACCTTACTGAGCTCGGGGTCATGTTTCTGCCCTCGGTGCGCGAGGGAACGTTTAGTCTTTCCAGGAAACCGGTATTGGTGAAGATAGCAGTTGTATGATTACAAAAAAAAAGCCTGCAAAGCAACATGTTGATGAAATCGAATGGCATCACAAGTTCACTCCTCCATGACGCGAAGACTTGAGATTTCCAAATTGAGATGATTCAGGATGATTCTTTTAGCCGTCGAACCCAAAATGAATACAATCGATTTCTGCAAAATACCATAAAGCTCCTTGTGATTTTAAACTGTTGTTGCGCCTCAGACAGAAGGCAGCGTCTACAGGCAGAAGTCTGATGCTCTCTTGTCACGTTGGCGTGGGCTAAAAAAAGACGCCTTGAGGAAAACACTGGCTCTGGCCTCACCCGTCATATCATCTGTCAACCTTTCCTTTTGTTCCTGTCTGAGTTCGCAGCGTGGATTCCACATGAGACACACCTCACAGAGCCTGCCGCATACATCTCTGCAAACCCAGGCGGACTGCAGTGTATAGGAAATCAGTGAAGGTGCAAAGTGGCAAGTCAATTGTCTCAGCTCAGCTCTTCTGGAAATGTTTAAAGCGTCAGAAAGGAGGCTCTTCAATCAATGAGTAAAGGTCACCAGAGGCTAATTATATATGCTTCATTTTGTTTATTTATTGAGCAAAGTTGGCTTGGAAAAAAAGCAATGAAATCAAATCTTTCGCTTGACGCTTTCATATCTCATGAGCGATTTGGAACCGGCACACCCCATCCTGGCTCAGCAAATATAAAACAAAGGAGTTGTAGGTATTTGTTGTGTGTCATTTCCTTTAAAAAAATGTTGAGATAATGTTGGCGAGTCATTTGCTCTCCCTTGCATATTTCTTACTGACTTAACAGAAAAAAGGCATATGACAGAGGCTAAACGCCCTCTTTCGACGTACAGTATGACCATCTTTTAAAACGGAGAGGAAAAGTGTATTTAGACTGCTGGAGGCGACTTAAAGAGCCTTCTCTGCAACTTTTCACGCACTTTACAAAGGGACAAGCAGAACTGATGGTGGCAGAGAGAGAGCTTCATGCGCTGCATGAGGAAAACACATGCAAATACAGCAGCGGACCATATAAAGCCAATTTTGTGGCGAGGTAATTCTGCCGTGTGGCCACAAGCTTTTAATAATGCGGTAATAGCACATAAGAGCCAACAGGTAGTAGAGGAAATTTACCTTCGACTATGTCTAGTACTAAATATTAACAAATAAAAAAGCTTAGTTGTGTTTATTACATATGATTTACAACAAGTAATTGTTAAGATAAAACCTAGTGTTACAATAGCATGGGTTTCAAATGTATAGGGTTAGGGTATATGTTGGTATCTTGTACAGCCAAGCTACAATCCAGGAAAACATCCTTATCAATACGCTACGCACCTGTAGGCTGCAAATGCACAATTTGAATTGAGAGATTTTAAATTGTAGGGTTACCAGACATTTATTGTCCCGGATGAGTCCAAAACTTTTTGGGTGTCTCCTTTTCAGCTTCTGGCTTCTTTGCTCTAGTATATTGAAAGTGTTTTAACCAACGTGATGTTTGGGATAAAAAATAAAGCCTGGTTTCATTCGACGAGCAATTAGCCTTCGCGTGCGGATGGAGTCTCTTGAGAAAGTTTAGGGGATATCGTCAAACTGATGTCGACACGCCATGGCGTGAATACGATTCAGGCCTGGTTTTCTGTTTCTTCCTCCGCGCCGCACACAGCTGTGGCCGGCTATCAAAAATCCATGATGGTGCCTCAGGACAGCTGGAGTTGGCGTGGAGTTTCCACGCCACCCGTGGTGTGAATGTTTACACTCAGCAGCGTGGCCAGCGTTACTTTTGTTATGGTTGTTATCCTTAGTGTGGATAACCCTTTTGTTCTGGCCTTCCATTGCAAACAGCTCTTATGTGTTCAGTCTTTTTCTAAACTAACAAGCTATCATGAACTGTAATATTTGACATCTTTTTGTTGAACATTGCACGTCCTGACCTCAGGGTGAACTTACCCCTGAGAGGACTGACAGCTATCTTAAACATTTTCCTCTAATGAATGGAGTGGAATCTTTTTCTCTGTAGAATGACTGGCTTGAAATAGTTAGTCATGGCTGATGTTTTTCCCCCTTTGCATTGTTTTTCACTTGCTTCGGAGCCGTCGAACAGGCCAGTTTGATGATCAGCACCTCATTGGTCACTACATGTATTCGTTTTGAGGCTGTAAGAGTGCACTTAGTGTTAGCCAGAAGCACAAACGCACACTCTTTTCCTTCAGGTCGTTTAGCATATCTGTTAAGTCGATACTCAAAACGTCTGAATTGGAAAAGGTTGTGTCAACACAGTTTTGTGGGTATTTTTTTCCATTTTGCTTGTGTTGTCATCACACACTGAGAGTAGTGGTGGCACGTAAGACATTCTGATAAAGCGGTGGAACGAACACAGACCCTCTGGAGAAAAAAGGAAAAAAAAGACCTTGGTGTGAAACTAATGCCTGTGAAACGATCCCACAAAGCACTTTAGACTTGGACAGTCTGTACTCTTATTTCATCCACATCCTGCTTCCATTCTGTCACATGATAATTTGGTTTGTTTCCTGGTATTGGGAGAAATGACAGTCATCCATGTTGACGTTACAGTGGTTCCTGGTAAGTGGCCAGATAATAAGCAGCTGCTTCGTGGTTAGCAGTAATATGCATGAGTGTTTTTCTTCAGCCTGCAGGTTCTGCAGCTTTTCTCTTCTCGTATCCCCGTGCCTTCCTCCTTCCTCGTCTCCGTGACCTTGGCCGTGATTGTAGCGCTGAAACGCACACTGCAGCACTCTCCTGCAACTGGTTAGCGACAAGCCACATGACTACAAGTAGTGTCAGCTGACCAAATTCTAGGCAAAAGGGGAAACTTCTTTCAACAGGGTGGAGGGGGGAAAAAAGCACTGGACCCCTGTGTGTGTGTGTGTGTGTGTGTGAGCTGAGAGGCTCTCTTTTTGTGCTGAGTCATTTTGTTATCAGAGAGGACACTCTGGGATTGGTTCACGATAGTTAAAGGACATGATTTTCGAGTGCGGATGAGGAAGTGCTGCGAGCTAAACGTCTCTCTGTCAGCTTGTAGGTTTTCTAAACATCAGGCGTCTCTGCACACTTTTGTTCCACCTGTCTCGTTTGCTCGCCTGCATTTGAGCTCGTGACACCCTGGTGGAGTCTGCTCCCTCAGCTGAGGTGTCGGTATACGGAACGCCTGAATTTTGCTTCTATCCAGACAGCACGGGCAGATAAAAGAGACATCTTTTCTTCAAAGAACTTCAAATAACTTAATTATTGGACGCGGCAACTTGTCTTTTTTTTTCCTTTCAAATTGGTTTCCTCTTTAGTGTTTTTAAAGTTTCTGGGGTTTTAAAGAGTTTTGAAATTCTTTTAGACAAAGCTTTTAGATAAAGACAAGTGAAGGGAAAAAAAAAACATTCTCACTGACGGAGAGAAAAATCCAGACAAACTTTCAGATCCTCTCACATATGCACACAAACTGGAGGATCCCGCTGTGGCCCAGCATCCAGCCTGATGACAGCTCTCTAATGTTTATGTTTCCAGTAACAGGCGTGGGGAGTTTAAAGTTTGCACACAATACAAAGTAGCCCCCCCCCTCACATCCCCGGCCTCTGACATCTGGGCTGAAATACTCCGGACCGGCGATGTGTTTTGTTTTTTTTCAGCTAGAACAGCGCCGGTTAAAAGAAAAGATCTCTTCTTTCCGGTGGCCCGTTGCAGTAGTCATCATGTGGTCTGAAAGCTAAGGCAGAGCTGGATTCGCCGTCATCCATCTCAGTGGCCGTTAGCAGATCTGTTTGTGTACGGCGCTTTATGGCCCGCATGAAACCTGTGGGGCCAGTTCCTCGTCTCTGTCTCTGTTAACAGTAAGCTGATGGCTATCTTCCCTCCCCTGTGTGACGCTAGCTAAACGGCGTTCTGCTTTTAAAGTACCTCCGCAGCGTTTGTTTTGTGGTCTTTGTTTTTGCAACTTTCCCACAGAGGCTTTTATTTTTTCAGTCCAGCAGCCTATTGAAAAGAAAAAAAAGAGATAAGGGATGAAAGCTACAATTATGATCTTATTGACAAATACATTTAGCTGACCTCCGTCATCCATTAGGAAAGGACGCACATTGTAGGACCAGTGAGAGCTTATGTTAAGCTTTTCTAAGTCTTTTTTCATTTTATTTAAGTCATCGGTCACTTGCTTAGTTTGGCTCTGGGTCTGGGACCATTAGTGACGACGAAGCCACAAGACGGATCGTTTGGACTTTGCACGTTGTATTGATCTGAGTAAATAAACTTTGCTTGACATAATGTGTATGCACAGGCAATTGCTTATGTGACACAGCTCACCGGTCATAAAGTCGTTGTCTTGTTTAAAAAAGGTTTATGGTTATGGTTGTGCATGGCCTTCAATCCCACCTTTTTTTTTTTTTTTTTTTTTTTTTTTTTTACAGACCTCAGGAGAGCACCATTTGGAAACTTTGGACCGGCTAACTGCACGCACTGTGTGAGTGTGTGCTGTCAGAAAGGAGAGAGGATCAGTGATTGCTTGTGCTTCATTAACAGAGCCGTTGGTTAATGTGTGACCCGTACAGTGACAATAGCACGCACACGCTCGTATCGGTGTAGAGTGGCTCCTCATCTGACTGCAGCGCAGGCCCCGCTCTTTTAAAGGGTTGTTTAGGGTTATGTACACTTCCACACATTGTCTTTGTGCTGTCCTTCCTATTTCTCTCTGCGTCTCAGGCCAACACAACTGGAATGTGACAACTTTGGTCTGGTTTGTGTAATTCTTATCTGCGAGGTGTTTACCGGCGGTGTTGCCACCGCAGAGACTTTCGATTCTCGCATCAAACTTTATCAGGATACTCACTGTATTGTCAGGTAACCATTGATACCCTTTGTAAGACTTTTTTTGGGCAAATTAGCTTTTATAGGGCAACAGAGTTGAAAATGAAGCACAGACTGGATCCAAAACTGTAAAAAGAACATTCTACTTTGATCAGTTAAAGTAATTTGAATGTCATCCCATTCCTTTTTCGGCAAATGAGGATTTTTTTTATTCCCACAAACACCTTCTGCATTTTCTGAATGGAGGATTGGGTAGAATTCACATTTTGGAGCAATCTTTTGGTGTCCTCAGTGGGGAACCTTTTTTTTTTAATGGCTCATTTGAAAATGTAATAAATTGGAACTGACTGGTTTATGATTGTCCCACAATTAATTAGATTCTAACTGGCTTGAACAGGACTTTATCTTTTAAGTAAAGCAGGTGACACTTGCTGTTATAAATAACAGTGAACTGAAATAATATCAATTGAATCCATCAAAAGATCCTTTTAAATATGCCTCAGGCTTTGTATAAATTATGCCAGATATACCCAAACAGATATACATCTACAATCCCCCCTTTCTGAAACATATTTAAAAAGGCCCTTTGAAACACTTAGGGACGAGTTAAAAAGGCAAAACGAATCAAACTGGCTTCAGTGGGCCTTTATGGAATATTATCACATATCACAGCTCTTAAACCTTATCTCTCTGACCTTTGTCACCCTGTTAGGAAACGAGTTTCCAAAAAAAAGGAAAGAAAAGCCTTCTGGCTTTCCTCTAATCGCTTTGCAATTTTCCAACAATGAAAATCAATGCTTTAACCTACACTTTATACACCTACATCCTCACATTTTTCTCCAATGATGCATACTGTTCGGAGGGGAAACTTCTTGTCAGTAGTTAAATGGTTTGAACTGATACAATAGCATGGTTCGCTAATGCAAACGGTCTTAACTTCAGAGGGAAATATGAGAATTATGGCTCCCTTCAAACATGAGCTGGAGTCTTTTCTCTGACTCTCGTCAATCATTTCTTTCGGTCACGCCCTTTACCCTTTTATCCCTTACCTTTACCTTTTTTTTTTTCCTGACTCCTTCCTTATCATGTATGCGAGAGAGAGCTTGAAGGAGGGAGAATAAAGGTGGGGGGGTTACCTGGACTCTGAATGGCCCCACCTCTCCTCTTGAGGCCGTTGAGAACGAGTAAACACCGAACCACCTCAGCACTCTCTGCTGCAGCCTGTCAACACCAAGCGTGAGTGAATGGATAGAGACAGAGAACTCTAGACAAGTGTGAAACAACGGCCGAAAGCAAAACACTGACTGACTGCCTCTTCTGGGTTCGCTCCTCAACATCTGGGATACCGGTAACGTGTTCATGTCAACCTTAAAGTGTTTTTATCTCTTGGAAAGTCTTCTTTTTTTTGTTGTCGAAATTCAGAACTAGTTTCACTTTGAAAAGTTCTTCTACTTAAGGATTTTTCTTTTAAAAACTAACAAAAAATAATCATTTGGTTGTCTCATCTCTTTTTTTTTTGCTGCTTTTGAAAACAAGCCTTCTTTTCGCAGTAGCCAACCAACAGCTAATTTAATCAAAGATGACCTCGATACGTTGCAGGAATTTTGCACCTTGACCCCTTTACATTTAGATTTGCCTTCTCTCCCTTCCCTTCCTGGAAGGACTAGAAATGCATCATCTTGCTTTGTGTGAGCACTTTACCAGACTTACCTGTTTCACCGCGTCAATAAAAGCCAGACTGATTGAAGAAAGGCAGCACTCAGACCAATCAGTGGTAGGAATGGAGATCTAGATGCCCTTACAGTGCAACCAGTGGAACCAGTGGAGTGGTATGACGCTGGATGTGTGTGTGTTTAAGGTGGAGGGTTGAAAAAAATAGAAAAGAAAGAAAGTTTCACTGGCTACAGACTTCCGGGTTCTTCGTCATATAATACGTGGACTTTTTTTTTCCGTCAGGGAGGTGAGCTGTTGGTTTTGTGAGCGAGAGAGACTGAGTGCGTGTTCGTGTGTATCTGTGTTCAAGATGTAGATCAGTTCTCAGTAAAGGTTAAGAAATACTGCAAATGCTTGACATTATAATCAGACTTTTTCATGCTATGTTCAGTTGTCTAACGAACGTGTTGGGAAAAGAGAGACTGGTTGTGTGCGCCAAGGCTTGAACTCTGGCTTCTTGGCTGTGTTTGTCAACAGGGTGGGCCAGAATGAGCACAAAGGTTAGCTTTTGAGAAAGCATGTGGAGTAAACAGGAAAATGAAAGATGACTTGCATGAAAAAAAGAAAAGAATTAGTCATAAAGTTCTGTTCTGATCTTAGTGAGTAAGAAAACACTTTTCTCGAGCTTCGAAGTTCCAATCCAGAAGTTATTTTTGGTCCCAAATGTAGAATGCTTTTTTTTTTTTACCACAAAACGATACATATAAATGGTTATGTAATTTAAGAAATAAAGGAATGAAATGTCTCAATTGCTCTCCAGTTTTGTCCTCACTCAGTAAACTAGGATTGAATGCAAATATTGCTCCCTCCATATCTACCGTAGTTAGCTCAAGCTGTGAAAACAAGTTGGCTTGGGGTTAGTAGGTCTTGTTGATTGCACCTCCAGCCGGTGTGAGCTGCTTGTGGCTGTTCTCTTGGGTCGGGCCCGTGTTTGTGAAGCCTCCCTTGCTTGGTCCAGTCAGCTGGTCGAGTCCGAGTTAACTGCCAGCTTTCAAATCGGTGGCCAGCTAAGACTCCCTTCTCTCACTTATCTTTGTCATTTGTGCGAACTTTTTAATGCATGAGTTCCTTAAAACCCATGCAAAAAAAGGGCTGCGCAGCTCCACTCTGCCAGTAGTCATAGTGAGTTTGTCAGTCTTTCATATGGTTATGATGTTATTCAAACCAGAAACCTTAAGCCCGAGTTTTGATAAAAAAAGAACCCTTTGTTAACATGTCTGTCATAATCTTGATGAACACTTGACGCTGGCTTCTCGGGTGTCTCTGTGTTGTGGTGGTTTACCACCGTCGCTTTACAGGAAGAGGTTTCCTGGCTCGAGCCCCCGGGGCCAGGGGACCTCTGGGTGTGGAGTTTCCATGTTCTCTCCCGTGTCTGCGCACCCTCTACGTGCATGTTGGGTTAAGTGAGCACTTTAAAATGTCAAATGGGTGAATGCAATTGTGAGCGTGTGTGGCTGTTTGTCTCTGAGTGGCCCTGTGATGGACCGGTGACCCGTCCAGGGTGGAGCCTGCCTCTCGCCCAAAGACAGCCGGGATAGGCCCCAGCCTTGGGACAATCGGTATGGATTTCCATCCCGTTATCTCATCTCCTGAGATGAGGATGCATTTACAAAAAACTCCTTTTGAATATGTGTGCCTGTGGTACCTGTGTTGCCCCCCTCCCTGACTTACACACTCATTGACGCGCTTCCAAGTGGGACCATTGAAGTCCCGTTTGCGGCTGAGACGTGGTCAACGTCAGGAGTGGTGGTTTGAAACAATGTCTTCTGTGGCCTTGGGCAAGCTGATTACCCCGAGGAATGTGTTTGTCTAAGGAAGCAAAGCTCCTAAAGCTAAACGGCTCTTCTGATTAGCGATGACTATGTAGCCGAATGAGAGACTCCTCTGTTTCTAATTGTTTCACCGAGTGTATCAAATGTTTCTCTCTGTGATGTGTGCGGAGGCTTTTTCACAAACTGTTCCAAATTCTTGCATCTGAGTCTGCCGGCTGTGCTGTGAGTGACATTTGGGATAAATGTGAAGGTCCTGGAGACTGTTTCGGCTACGTTTGTGTGTGTGCGTGTACAGAGATGATGGCGGTGGGGGAGTTGCTCAGATTAAATGAACTGGAATCATCCCTCTGTGTTGAAGTTCGTAATGGGCTAAAGGCAGTCACTTACACACTCTGTCTGACCTGAAATTCTTGAGGCCAGTCTCACTTTGAAGGGCTTTTGAGCACTGAAGGAGGCCTGAACATTTGGTACCCCGCACCCCCCCTCCGCCCCCGTCTCCCTCTTCTTTTCTTGCCACCCCCCTCCACACACTACACACACACTATCTCCTCTCTTGATTTCATCCCTTTCTTCCCCCTTCCCTCTCTGCCCCTCCCTGCCACTTGTTTTTTGAGCTTGGGTGAGCCAGAGGAATGACGGTGACAGGTACACGGATGGGAGGAAAGCAAAGAGCAAAAAAACAAAACAAAAAAAACACAAAGAGAGTGAACAGAACTAGGGAACGATATGAGTAGGTTGAACTGAAATAAAAAGAACACGTCAGTGTGAGTTGGTTCTCCTCTAATCACGCTGCTGTCAAAGTGCTCTCAGTCCAAGTCCACCTCAGGGGGACTGTGTGCGGCCTAAGAGGTTCCCAGCTGTCTCTTTTTGTGAAGTTTGCCGTTTCTTTTGCTCTCGGCTGACTTTAATAATGTACAAATTTCTCTCTGTACCTTAGTTTCTGTTACGTTTTTAGCCAGGATCCGTTATCCTGGAGGGTTTAGCTCTCTGTAAAAATGGACATTCAGCGGGTTGAGAGTGTACCCCCCCAAAAAAACAGAGTGCAGCCTGAACAGGGTGGTGATGGGAGGTGTGTGCGAGCTTGTGTCACTGTGCAGAAGAAAAAAAAACCAGCGGGACCTCTGGTCTTGTGACATGGTACTCATTTACTTATATGGAGGACTTGTCATGGTCAGTCATACAACCTCTTAAACCAAGATACTGATTACCACTGCTGCTTTACTGCTGAGCGTTTTCCTGATTATTCATTGTTGTGTCCATGCAGCAGATTCCACCACAGTACTCTGTGCGTGTGTGTGTGTGTGTGTGTGTGTGCGCACGTGTGTGTGTGTATCTGACGCTGGTCTCTATGGGGTCCCAGCTTATCAGAGATATCCAAAAAGCACTATCTGCTCTCCCCACTGTTGTGAGATCAGTCTTGATTCAGCTCTGAGTGATTGTGTCCCAGTTTGTGGAGGTCGTCAGTGTGAACCGTGAAAAGGCGATACCCATCCTGATCAAAGACCAATCATAATCAATGCGTAAGCTTGACCCTGACAAACACTATCTCTTTATAATTGGTTTAAAAGATTAATCAGGCCCCATTTGTTTGACTCTATTCCTTAAAAAGAAAAAAGGAGTCGGCTCACAAGAGTAAAGCAGATTCAACAATGGTGCCTTTGTGCCGTGGGCCTTCATTAGCGTGTCCACGCTGCTAAAAATATGGTACATATCGCAACCATGAATGTCACAACTGAAGCTGATTTGGTCTGTTTTTAAATGAACATTTGCTAAAATCTATTGCAGGTTTAGGACGATAACATTCCTTCTTTGAAAGATGAAAGTCTCCATTTGTGGCCAACAGTTTTATAAGGGAAAGAAAGAAACCTTTGAGTGCTACCTTCTAAGGAACAAAGTGTGGATTAAGCAACCAGCATCTGAACAGTGTTTTAGAGCACCAATGAGTGAGGTGACAATCGAGATTTATCCTAATCCATCTTTTCTGTCCGGCCGTTGGTGTTAACAGTTAACTGTTGGCCTGATGTGCTGGTGATTCTGCTGCTCAGTCACCAGAACACTCGAGCTCTCTGAGGCGAATCAGAGTTCTGATTGGCTCCTGCTAATGACGGACAGTTAATCTTTGATATGGATTGACCTCCTTGGTTTTGGCAAAAACCTCAAAGACTATTGAGCCCATCCACTGGAGTCTTAACACAGAGACACACGCATACACACACACACAAACACACACACATGTGTGTTATGTTTAAAAATCAGTAATCATTAATGTTTTATCATTTTATACTGTAGTTGTGAAATTGTACTTCAACACAACCTCAATGGACATCAAAAATAGAAAGCTGCTGTTGTCGTAGAACCAGTTATGTCCAGTTTATGGCTTTCAGTCATTACATTTGTGCAATCAGATGCCATTGGCAGGCTAACATGTAATTCATTACCCAGCTCTGATTTTTATACCAGATTCTTGATGTTGGAGCCGGTTTCAGTATTCCTCACACTTTTCCCCTCACTCCTCTCAGAGCAGCTGGGGGAGAGAGAAACTCTTTCTCCCCTGGCCTCATTTCCCCCCCTATCTGCTCTCTTGACTGCCCAGGAAGGTGTGTGTTGTTTGCTTTAGTTAAGCCGTGCTAGGAGTGTGTTCACCGTTGTTTTGTACAAAAAAAAAAACTCAGGGCTGCAAATACACGCACGCTTACACACAGACTGGGTCATGTGCTGACACGACATGAATCACCTCGGTGGTTTCTCCCAGAGTGAGTTTGTCCCAGAGCGAGTATCCCTATGACACAAACAACCCCCCCCCAACTGATTTTGAAAGTTTCCTGCCCTTTTCCCCGAGTTTTTGCTTCTCTAAGCAGAAAATCATCAGAAGCCATCAAAACTGCATTTCCCATCACACATCTCTGCATCCTTTAACATCACCGTGCCTTTTTTCATATTTAGGGGCAGAAATTGGGAGACAGAAGCCAATTCCTTCATATGGCTTGCATACACTTTGTGTAGAGATGTGTTGTTGGTTAGATTTAAATTATCGGATCCTAGAATATCTCAGACAGGCTTTAAAAAAAAGAGATTATTTCCATTTTAGTTGTTTCATCGATTTAAATACAAAAATCCTCCTTGAAAACACACTGCTCACGATAGCACCTGTTTTAGCTCCACCCTCATCTGCTCTCATGGCTGCAGCTTTGGCTCAGTGTGTGTGCGTGTGTGTGTGTGTCTGTGTGTGTGTGCAGAGGAGGCTGGACTCTGTGCTCAGTGCCCTGCTGTACCTGTCTCTCATGGAGGTGGACTTACACTCCCAGAGAAGGCGGCCAGGCAGCGGAGCACTGTGAAGCAACAGGGGTAGCTATCGTTCTATCTGACCCGCTCTCGGCTTCTGCTTCCTCTTCTCTTTCCCACCATCCCTCTGCTGTGGCGTTTCTTTCTCAAGATTGTTGCTCTGCTCCAGTCTCACTTCCCCTTCTTTCTCTTTGCCTTTAGCTGGTGAGGGATATGTTGTCCTTGAATGTCAACTTTTAAAGCAGCTAAGTCTGTGAATCTGTCTCAGAGTCGGGGGGATGAATTGAGCTGGGTTTGCATGAGTCTTCCGGTTTCCCACCTGCTGTTTTTGACCTTTTTGGGTGCTTACAGTTTTCGGGTTGGTGTTTCTTTCCCGGCCTGCTGAGTTGTGACTTCTGTCAGTGGCGGCAGACCGCAAGTCAATCTCCTCCACGTGTCCACTTGTGTGCATACAGCTATAGCTAAGATGGCGGCTTCCTTTGGCCTTGTTTGCCTCCCTACACTGGATCAATGTCAGTCAGGATAACATCTCACTAAGAGAAGCATTGTTCCTATGCGGTGCACATGCTTACATTTTCTTTGCTCCATAATCTGAAGAAAAGGGGGGGCTTTGCAGATTTAGAGACTTATGGGAAAATGTACAGATTTTTTTTTTTTAAAGAATGCCCAGTGGTGGAGTTGTTTTAACATCAAGACAGTGATATCACAGATACATTGCTCCTCTTTCCAGTGCTATAGAGCTCCACTTTACAAGGCCATGGCTCATTGGCTTATTTGAGGAAAATATGGCATTTACCAGCAGTCAGTCTATGCCCTGAAGTCGCTCATAAAAGCTTCTTTCGTCAGCTCATAAAACAATCCTGTCCTGCTCACAGGCTTCCGATGTGCAGTGAATCAGGTGCTTCCATTGATCATAAACATAACCTAATGGTCAATCACCATAGAAATGATAGGGACACTAACTTTCTTCACTGGCTCTCCAGCTCCTCCCTCCATCCTGAGGTCATAGCCTTTGACCAGATGAACTTGGTTCCTGAGCTCTGATTATATTTAACTTGACAACTGCTGACTTTTCCTGTTATTCTCCAACAAAAGAGGTTAAAATCACAGTGGAGGACTCACACCTAAGTGTTTCCAACTTCGTAGAAGCGCTTACTTTTCTCACTTGGTGTCACTTCATCTGTAAATCTTTATGTCCTCTGTGAACAGGCTCTGATTTGTGTTCACCAAGGTTAATTATCTACCTGCTTGTGCCTTAGGTTTCCTCCCAAACCTCTTCACGCACACAGGCACGTGATTGCACGAAGCTCCTTGATGCACAAAGTTAAAGTTTCCTGAAGTTTTCTCGCTGGTGGTGATTGCAAAGTTGCAAGCTTTTTTTTCCTTCCCTTTTCTCCCCGAATTTGCTATCTTTGTTCTTTTGATGTTACATTTCACCCCCACTCCTTCTGTTGCCTCCTGTTATCTTCAGTTTTTGGTAACACTATTTCACAGATGCTTTTGGATGACACATAATGCTCGCATATCTTTAATTTTCACTTCACTTCTGTCGCAGTCAGCACAGAGGAAGTTAGAAGAATCTCCAAGTGGTCAAAAGCAGGAAGCAGGTCAGCCAGCGCTGGGGGAAAAATAAAGCTTTGACATGGGCAAAAAAAAATCACCACAGAGTTTTTCTTTTGCCTGTATGTATGTGTGAGTGTATCACCCATGCAGAGTGTGACAGAGTTTGGGTTATTATCACCCTGCAGAACTCCTAAAGTGAATATTGTCCTCAATTCTTCATCAAATGGGCAAGATAGGCCCGATAAGACATTGAGTCATGTAAGCACTTGAAACACTAGAGAAGCAAGGCAGAGCTCACAAATGACTCAAGTTTTATGAAGTAGCCGTTTTTTGGGAAAATGTTGACTGATTTTTTTTTTTAGGGGGAGGTAGCTTTACATGGTGTGCGCATATCAGTGGAGGTCATCTGGACCTGCATCAACTGCTGGTTAAAGAAGGAGGAGGAAACAGCAGCTTGTGTTTTCCTCACGCTTGACCTTTGTGTCAAAATAGTTAAGATGGTTCACATCAAACTGGAACGCTTACATTTTTCCCATATGCGATTTTCTTTTGTTTTCAATAGAGAGCATCTCCCTTTTTTTTTTTTTTCCCATAAAACTGATGTTCCTGTTTTGGTCTTTGTGCTAACTTTAAGCCCTTCTGCCTTGGGGGAACCAGCAAATGAACAGGTGGATGTGAGTGTGTGGGAGAGTGTGATGTTGGGTCAGGTCAAATGAGTGTGCATGTTGCCATGGTTGCTGGGCTCTGTAGTGCTTCACCTTTGTTGATTGCCTCGCCTACCTCTGTCAAAGTCCAGGCTGTCTTTTGACGCACAGAGCACACAGCCTGCCCAGCAATATGCTACTTTATTAACTTTTTTTTTTCTCTTTTACATGACCGGCACGTAGGCAGTGGTGTTTCTGTTGTAGATGTGGTCAGTTTCTCCAGTGTTTCACGCTGCAAGGAGATTTGTGGATTTAAATTGCTGTGGATTTTTCCGTTCTGAATGCTGGCTGTGTTGGAAAATAACGGAGTAAGAGGTTTATGTTTGGGAAGCCGATTTCTGATTGTTCTCTGTGGCTATTTGAGGCCTGTGCCCCTTAATCAAGGGACTCACACACTGAAATGCACACATATTAAGAGCTGCTACCACACACTGTATACCATTCATATTGATAAGAGGGTTGAAAGTCCAACACCATCTGGTGGTGATGATTGTGGTGTGTGTGTGTGCATGTGTGTGTGTGTGTCAAACAAGTTATGCACAATACAAATTCATGTGTTCAGCTTTTGGTCACAGTATGGGGTCATATTTCATAAAGAATTCCTAATATAGCTTAACTCCAGCATGTCTTGCGTCTGACAAGCACCCATGCACACACACAATGAACATGTGACCCAGTCATACTCAGCGAACCTTGATCTCGGGTTTTCAGGGTTTACAGCCCTTCATTCTCCCTGATATGGGTCAGAGGTCAGCAAGGGATCTGAGGGACTGAACAAAACAAGGTTGTAAAACCACTGATAGGGAAAGGCGCCCTGAGGATTTATAGATGTTGTATATCCATACTTGTGTTCAGGTCACATAATGTCTCTTTGCTAGTTTGTTTAGGTAATCTTGCATCCTTTGCACACTGTTAATCATTTTTCTCTATCTCAGCAAGAAGCCATTTTGTGGGCCTTTGCTGGTGAAATTTGCTTTTCTAAATAGAAACATCCTGTATTCATTTGCCTCTCTTCCAGTTCTCGCCTTTTCTGTTTGTACAGGAGCTGTGGTTAGTACTATTTATATCATTTTACAAACCTTTCTTTCTTATCTCTTTCCAGGCCCCAGATCTGATTGGATGGTTTTGTCAGAATGACAGCCGAAGATCCTGCTTTATCCTCGACCATGAGCAATAACGCTGCCCCTTCCAAGCCCTCCAAATCCTCTGCCGCCTCCCACCATTCCTTCCACGGACAAATCAGCATCCCAGAGGGCGTTGCGGGAGCTCCCAACGAGGCCGCGCTGGTGGCCTTGATGGAGCGTACTGGCTACACTATGGTCCAGGAAAATGGTCAACGGAAATACGGCCCCCCTCCCGGCTGGAGCGGCCCATCTCCTCCTCGGGGGTGTGAAATCTTCGTCGGCAAGATCCCACGAGACGTTTATGAGGACGAGCTGGTTCCCGTGTTTGAGTCTGTGGGACGCATCTATGAGATGCGCCTGATGATGGACTTTGACGGGAAAAACCGGGGGTACGCATTCGTGATGTACACAGAGAAGCACGAGGCCAAGAGGGCCGTGAGGGAGCTGAATAACTTTGAAGTGCGGCCCGGGCGTTTGCTGGGGGTCTGTTCCTCGGTGGACAACTGCCGCCTGTTCATCGGCGGCATTCCCAAGACCAAGAAGCGGGAGGAGATCATGGAGGAGGTTTCCAAGGTGACGGAGGGCGTGCTGGACGTGATAGTTTATGCCAGCGCTGCCGACAAGATGAAGAACCGTGGCTTTGCCTTTGTAGAGTATGAGTCACACCGCGCAGCTGCCATGGCTCGTAGGAAGTTGATGCCGGGCCGCATTCAGCTGTGGGGCCACCAGATCGCCGTAGACTGGGCCGAGCCAGAAATAGACGTAGATGAAGACGTGATGGAGACGGTGAAGATTCTCTACGTTAGGAATCTAATGATGGAGACCAGTGAGGAGACAATCAGACAGGTAGGACTCGCCTGTCTGCTCGCCCACTGTGTGGTCAAAGAGATTTTACAAACTTTTTGGTTTGTAGTTTCTCCTTTGAGGTGAAAAAGAATAGATTCATACAGTACGTAGTTTTTCTGACGTGTATTATTGTCGCATCATATGCAGATATATCATGGCAGTGACACACACTTTTAGTCCGGCCTTGTTTAACGTTGAGGAAAAAGCTTATTTTAGACTTAATACGCAACACAAGCGTCCCTCACTGGATTTCATATCATTGCCATTCCTCTTCCTGTCTCATTTCACCAGGTTTTCAGCCAGTGGAACCCAGGATGTGTGGAGCGTGTGAAGAAAATCCGCGACTACGCTTTTGTCCACTTCACATCTCGAGATGATGCGGTGCAGGCAAAGGACCACCTCAATGGCACAGAGATCGAAGGGTCATGCATTGAGGTGACCCTTGCTAAGCCGGTAGATAAAGAGCAGTACTCCCGCCAGAAGGCCTCCAAGGGGGCAGTGCCTGCCGCTCCGGAAGCTACTCAGCAGAGCTACGTATACCAGTGTGACCCCTACACTTTGGCCTACTATGGTTATCCCTACAACACCCTCATTGGACCCAACAGGGACTACTTTGTGAAAGGTTAGAGCACATTTCTTTATGCGTTTTAAAACGATCGTTGATGGAAGCTGAAAAGACTTAGGCCAAAGTTGTGCCAAAGATTTAAGATTTAAATTCAGGAGATCTTAGAGCGATAATAAATGGCCATATCATGTCAGCTAGGATTTGTAAATATCCACAATGATGACAACACTAATGATTTATGTCAAGAAATGTCACTGTACAGCAGTTTTGAGGAGTCCTTTAGCTTGAAAATGGTCTGTGGCTTAAATCAGAGACGTATTCAAAGGCAAAAACAAAACAAGCTGATGACCAATTAATGCTAATCCTATTACCTTCAATGATTGATTCAATGTGGTATTGGGCGGGAGCAGGAAAACCTATTTGACTTTCAACAATCATTGTGTTTTGGTTTTCTCTCCAAAGGATCCCCAATGATACAGAACAATGGTAATCTCTCACATCCATATTCCTACTCATTTCTTCAATGAATAATGAGCTTTCCTGCCATGTGACAAACTTTTATGTTTTCTAACACCATCCTTTTCCTGCTGTGCTGTCACCTCCCATTTCATGCTGGGTTATTGCAAGGATCTCACCAGAGCCCCAAAAACATCTTAGAATACCATTTCAGTGTAATGAATATGTACGACCTGCATGTGATCTCCACCAGTCACAACAATGCTCAGGATTGAGGGCATGCTTGAGCCAAACATATAAATCCTGAGCAAAGTTAGCCAGATATCTCCAGCAGCAACTGTTCTGTCCAAGCATATTACTGCTAAATGAGTCAGAAATATCGAGGGGAGCGTTTAAAAGTTCTAAAACCGACGATCCTTATATCCCAACAAAAGTTGCCCACAAAGTCCGAAACGACAACTCCTGTCATCATATTACTTTAATTGTATTTTAAGCAGGTACTGTGCGGGGTCGTGGCCGTGCTGCTGCAGGTAATCGTACCCCCGGGCCGCGTGGGTCATACCTCGGAGGTTACTCCGCCGGTCGTGGCATCTACAGCCGCTACCACGAGGGCAAGACCAAGCAGTCCGAAAAGCCCTATGAGCTGATGCCCAGTCTGGAGCTTGCTGCCTCTGTCAACCCAGTTGGCATCAAACCCGGCACAAGTCAGTGAGACAGACACGTTCGTCCACGTCCTCGCCCATCTCCAAAGTCTTTACTAAACCTCTCCCCTGTGTGGTTTGAGGAACTTCACATAAATCTGCATCATAGCGGTTGCTGGATGGTCATGTGGGGAAAAAACACTCGCCTCCATCTGATTTACAGAAAAAAGAACAACCCGACACATCTGTCCTTTTCAGCATGACCAGAAAGTAGCAGCTTTGTTTCTTTCCTCTTCTTTTTTCCTCTTCATCATAAAATTGACCATTTTGGGTGTTCAGACTGGAAGCAGTGCCGTGTTGAGGGAACACAAGGGCTGCATTTGCCATTACCGGAAATAAATAAAAAGGACAGTGATAAAGCAAAGGCAATCAGGTGATAACAAATGTGACATTCTCGTCACAAAATGCATTTTTTAAATTAGTTTTGCTGCTACCCATGCAGTCCTTTTCTTTTCCACACCGTGCTGTTACCTGTCTGAACAGGGTGCCAATGATGTACTTCCGTAATTACACACACACACACTAAATAAGCCCCAGCTTTGACAAAGAAAGATGCCAATAGTATGTTTTTATCTTATAAAACCCCAATCTTTTCACCCATAAAATACCAGATTAAAAAAAAAAGAAAATGGAAAAAAACTTAATTGAAGTTCAAAGCTTCGTTAAGCAAATTTCAGTCAAAACTGGGGCTGACATGCAAAACTAAAACACACAAACTACAGGTGATCCTGTCCATCTTACTCTGATTGTTTGAGGGATAATGCCAGTGTTGTGCAGAGTGGGAGCACATTTGTTAAGCACGACATGAGATTAAAGTTTTCAAAGAGCTTTGTACCTTCTCCCGTGCTAGTAAGCGGAGGAAGATGCAGCTGTGCTGGTGCAAATACGGAGAAAGAAACTTATCTTCAAAACAACTTAACCAAAGAGAAACAGAAAGCGGTTTTGGTGGGCGAATAATCTCCACTTGTTCACACATGCTTTCCTATGATGCTTGACACTGGCCTTATCCTTCCATCGTCTTCATTGCTACTAAAACCTACTAAACCCAAATGTCCGTATCATTAAATTCAGGTGGCAAATCATGCAATTGGTGATCACGGGTCCATTTAGTAAAACGGGGGCCTCCCTCATGTTCTGTCTAGAAGGAACTGACCTCAAACTGGAGCTTTAGACCCAGCCTGTGTGGAATCACAGGACCTCCACCAGATATAAAGCACTTTTGTGTATCTGAAACAATGACTGACGCTGTGTATGCCATGTGTGTGTTTTGGTGTGTGTGAATGTTGGAACAAGAGGGTTAATCCAGTGCTGAGCACCGTCATAATCCGAATCACACCCCCACAGCAGTTTATGCAACTTACTTTGGCCCCTGGTGACCAAATTGCATCCTTTACCCTGTTTTAGCAACTTTCGGTAGTATTTCAGTCTCCTCATAGATACCCCTCTGATAGGAGCCCGATTTCGTGCATGTTTAAGCATGGTTGCACACGTGTGGTTTGTCTCATGCCCTTTCTCCTACAAACACTCTGCTGCGGCCCAGTCTGTTATCCCGGCTTTCATTTTGGTATCTCTCTGCGTGTAGTGGCACTGCCCGCCCTGGGTGCCCAGTACCCGGTGTTTAGCACCGCTCCTGCCGCCAAGCTAATGGAGGAGGGAAAGGTGCACACGGTGGAGCATCTCATCAACCCCCTGGCCATGCAGCACCCTGAACACACCACCGCCAGCGCTGCTGCCTCAGTTCTACCCGCAGTATCAACGCCTCCGCCCTTCCAGGTGCGTCCCGTGACAGCGAAATACGCTTCGTGCTGGTCCTCACCGAAAGGTTTTGTGATAAAGATGCAGTCAATCCAATGTACATTTCAGAGCTTCTTCAAATTTTCACGAGACATTTTGCGTATTCTCCCCTCTGCTATCCGTGGTTACCCAGGGGCGCCCAATCACTCCAGTCTACGCCATGGCCCACAACGTGCAGCGCATCCCGGGGGCCGGCGGCCTGTACGGGGCCGGCTACGTCCCCATCGCGAACTACGCGGCCAACACGGCCGCTCTGGCCGCCCTGCAGAAGAACGCGGCGGTGGCGGCCGCCGCGTACGGCGGCTACGCCGGCTACGCCGTGCCGCAGGCCTTTCCCGCCGCCGCCTTCCAGCTGCCCATCCACGACGTCTACCAGACCTACTGACTCCGAGGGGGTCCACCAAGTTGTCCCAACCCGTGCCTGAACGACCCGTCGGCGGGCGTCTGTCCTCTGACACAGAACCATCTCTTGAATTCAGATATCTCGCGGAGTTTGTAGAAAAATATTGAGAGCACAGACATTCACAAAATGACTACCTGACATCCTTTGTCCGTCGCTGTCGTCCTCAATATATCCTGGACCCGTTTAGGCGAGCTGCTTAAGTTGTTTGTCAATTTTTCTTTTTTTTATCATTATTATTATTTCTGAATATTGTATCAAACGTAGACTACACACTCCTCCTTCCCAAAAATAACCCCAACTATTAATAACACAAAGTCTTCTCCCTTTCTATCTGTATCCCGCCACTTTGTTTCTATGGCAACGGGAATACTGAAGGTACATTCGAGTATTTATGAAGGCAAGATGCATATTTAAACTTTGTTATTCTTGGATCTCTATTTGTATTATAAAGTAAATAGTCTCTGAAAGAGGCCTTTACGTTCAGTAATGAGTAGACACAAAAGAGAAGGAAGTACCAGTTTAACAGGAACTACTGATAAAAGAGCATACCATGGTCTTTGGATACTAATAATTTCTAGTTTTTAACTTGCATTGAGTGATAGTGTTGTAGGCAGGTCTACATGCCGTAGGTGATGCTTTCCGTCCATGCCGGTTGAATGTTTTTTGCTTTGAACATGCCCGTTTGGTACGTTTTGGTTCATTTAGCCGTATTCTGTGCTGGTTTATTTTCAAATGAAGGTTTTAGGTGTACTGTGCTTGTTTGTTTGCCTGGAATTAGCTCCAACGTGGTATTGTCTGTGGTTCAGTCTTCTGAACTCTTTTGTTTGGTCGATATCTTATTCAGACAAAATCCTTACGGGACAAAGACAAAAAAGAAAAACTGGAAAGACGTAATGTGCATGGAGATAATCCCCATGGTTAGAGACTGTGCTGATTGGGGATTGAGACTGAATAGATGTTATTTTCCCCCTTGTTTTTGTTTAGTTCTTTTTCTCTTAAATGGTGAACAAATATCTGCAGAAATGAGACATTTCTCTGTAAAAACTGGGATGACAGCTCTCACATTTGCCAAAAAAAAAAGAAAGCCAACCAAAAACACACAACACACTCCAGTATAAAGACTTTGGAAAGACTCCTTGTTCCTGACTAAAGTGCCTTACCTCTCCACATGGTATGTGCAAGCCCAAGCTTTTTTGCCGTGCCTTTCATAACCACGCTCGCCCATGTGGTTGACACCAAAGGAACAGACTCAAAGCGTAGCACTGAGTCCTTTCCATTTTTGTATTTCCAATAAACTCTCAAACTGGTATTACTGCACTGTGGTGGGTGCCAGCTTCTGCAGTGAGATGTGACACGGCTACCCTCACCTGGTTGTGTCTCCTCTCCGAGCCCTCTTGTGGCAACACTCCTCCTGCCCGTCCTTTTTGTTCGTGTGTGTGTGTTTTAAAAAAAAAAAAAAAAAAAACTGTGTTCGACCGAGGTGCACTTACACATCTTTAAAACTGGCAGGAGATTGCCGCTTTCGGATAAAGACATTTTTTACAGGGCATGAACTTGTGGAACATACTAGTTTGGCTTTTTTTAAAAAGTGTTTTTAAGTGTGACAGTTTCCCTTTACAGATAAAGGAAAACCCGACAGAATGAGCCTTTTGAATGTTTAGAACGTGCTGGTAAAAACTCTCCAGCGTGTAAAAAAAAAAAGATGTGTAAAATCGGATTGGAGCGATCCATCTCTCCGAAATATGCAAGCAGTATATGTACTCTACAACCCTGGGAGTAAGTCTCAACAACATATACTGTGTGAACACATGTCAAGCATTTGTCAGGTGACTTGTATTTGAATCCACCTTTCAGTCACTTTATGTGATATTATTTCATGTGCTAACTTTTCAAGTTTTTATCAAGACTACACACAATTTTGAATATGCAGTCCAGGACTTTTTGATCATGGATGAGATAAGTTATTGGTCTGAGAGCTGAAATGAAAAGTCCGCAGTCCACATTTGCATGGATCTTGTGCGTTTTCTCTCCACTGGAACTGGACTTTATGTATAGAACTAACTGCTGTTAACTGCATTTTTGATGACTACAGTACGTCAGGATATATATTTAATATATACATTACATTTTTTGTGTACTGTATGAAGTGAGAAGAAAAGGTATAATATATTCAGAAATGTATTTCTTTTCTTTATTTACACCTTGTGTAGGGATGAAAGTCAAAGTAACAAAAGTAGAAAAAAGTGTTTTTCTTTGGGTTTTCTTCTTCTCTTTTGTTTTGTTTTTTGTGCTTTTTTTTTGCCAAAGTGACCAATAGTTTTTAAAGTTTATTTTGCTGTTGTTGTCTATACTCTACTGGGTGTTATGGGTGGGAACATGAAGAACTTTCATATTTAGCTAAAGGTGTCCCAGCTGGCGCTTTGAGCTGGGGAGCTCCGGCAATGATTTAGCCACCACAGATATTGAGCATGCAGAAAGTTAAACATTTGCCTCCTCTTGGTAGCACCTTCCACTCTGAACAGTTGCTGTACTTGCTTTTAACCTGCATTTCACCCACGCCGCAGCAGTAGGGGACAAACACCTGGCGGCAGTGCTGCTGAGCTCCGTATGCCTAGTTTAATAGAGGTGTTACCATTTAAACTCTTCCTGGTGTGTGCCTCGTCGCCATGATGTTGCCTTTGCTGTATCTTTGTAGACGTATGCAGACTGTTTTCTATCTCAAGGTTTGGAAACAACGGCCTTGATCTTTTGTTCTGCATTGTCATATTTATAGAAAAAAAAAGTAAGCAAATAAAGCGTTTTTGAAAGAATGTGGTGCTGTCCTGAATCATTTTGACTACACAGTCATCTGGGGGGGGGGTAGCGGTATAAATTTCGATAAAGGTAAAATGTCTACTGAAAGCTTCAGATTCACAGGACCCATCCTTGATCTTATACATCAACTATTACTCGCAAAGTGTTTGGACAATGTTTCATAAACTGCTATCTGGCACGTCAACTTTAGCCCGGTTACACTCTGTACCCCCAGCAACGGCTTCAGGGAGGATTTAGATCACAGAATACAGCACAGTAAGAGCATAAGCAAGTATCGTTTCTTTTCTTTTGTTCATTGTAACAACATTTGGGAAAATTGGACATTAGTGTAACCATTGAAATGAAGCTGCACTAAAATCAGTTTGGTCTTCGAACATATTGTATTTCCTTTCCTATGGAAATTCAAAGTTGATTCAATTTTAAGATATGAGCCTGTCTTAAGATTTGCCATATAAACAAAAAGAGAATGCAATAACTTGCAAGTCAGTTAGATTCTGAGTCTAACTAAAATCTTGAACAAAGTAATGGTAATTATTGAAGATCAACATTACAGGCTATTGTTTCTCACAGTGTGTTGTAATAAAAATGTTAATGATTACACTACCTAAGCTTGATCATTCCAAGATGAATACATAACAGACAAAGATCTGTAGAAGATATTCTATCTTCAAATAGAAGCTCAGCAGTGGTAACACTTCCCACACGTATGTGAAATTTATTTATGGAAAACATTGTATTTATGATAAGTATTCCGTCTACTGAGATTCTATCCATCCATCCATTATCGTAACCGCTACTTCCCTAATGGGGTCGCGGGGGAACTGGAGCCTATCCCAGTGGTCAATGGGCGCGAGGCGGGGTACACCCTGGACGGTCCACCAGTCCATCACAGGTCACTGAGATTCTATGAGAAGATAAATATTTTCTATCTTCAAACACTACAACATTTGGAAATTTAGACTATATAATTTTCCTTTGGGGATTCATAATATAATGCAATATTTGATGATGTTTTTCTCCGGTGTTAGCTCATTTAAAGTGGACCAAGGAAATGTAAGACACTACTCCGTTCTCTGAAATATTTTATTGACTTTTTTCTCCCTCTTTGAAAAAATAAATGCTGTTGCGTCCAAGCTTAAACGGACAGGGGGTACCCAGCTGTGTTCCAGCACACAAGTCAAAAGAAGCTTTCAAGATGGCATTGAGGCTCATTAGTTAACATAGCACAGTGGAGCTGCACATTTATGAAGGCACTATTAATGCCAATGAACAGACAAAACCTCTTGGGAAACATAAGTATCTACAAAGACATTTTAAGAGAAGGCCTCCTCCGCTTTTGTAAATTAGTTCCAAATTAGTTCCACACAAAGCTTTTGCAATTAGTTCCAAATTCAACAGGAAAGGCAATAAAACAATAGTAAACATTCTCAGTCTGCTCATATCAAATTCAAACTGAGAAGAAATGGTTGTAACAATGATGAAACAAAGCAATACACCATTTGTTGACAATAACTATAAGTTAACAGAGCAAATTTTAACAATTCTTTCTGTGAATCTAAACAGCAGAAGCTTAGTTAAGGGACACTATTCAAGTCACCTTCAAGTCATCGGTTACTCTCAACAAACTTTTTCTTTTACACAAACAATTAAAGACAATGTCTTGTTTTTATCATAAACATGATGAAAAGAAGAAATTACAACGGAACTTTTTGGTGTTACAATGTTGCCATCTGGTGGCGTATACATTTCATTCTAGCTGCATGCAGCATGGCTACCGTTCAAACTAGTCGGTGCAGGTTTTCAGTGGCAGCCATGTTAACTTCACAGCCATCTGTGCTTGATTATTGATGAAATGCGAAGCGAATTTCGTATTTATTAAGCTTAAACTGAAATTCAGTGCATGATCTGTTATTATTACCTATGGCATCGACTGCAAAATACCGTAGGCTAAAACATCTAGGTGACTAATTCGCCTGCTCAAATATGAATACACATTGTATTTGTGGTAAATGTAACCACTTTCCAATTAATATTGTGATGAACACTTTTATTAATCCAACGGCCAAAGAATTTTATATACTTATTTTGCACATGTAATCTGTCAATGCACACCCAAAAACGCTATTGGTCCTCAAATAACAAAACAATAGCAACCTATGCTGATATAATTTCAACTACAGTTCCCATGATTCACCATCAGCCTAATGTGTGTGCGCGTACGTGTGTTTATGTGCTCGTGTGCACTGCCGTGAACCGGCTGCCGCAGCTTTTGCCGATTTATAAACACACGCGATACACTGGCCCAACGCGAGAGCGGTGCAGGGGACCATCCAGACGCCTTTTAAATCTGCAACAACGCGCTGCTGCTCTTGAACGTGCCCCCGGTTTATATTTGGCTTAAAGGAGACGCAACAAAGCGCACAAAATGGTTGTGCTCTAGGCCCGGGCGAATAAGTAGGTTTACTATGGCTTTAAGAACGACAAAATAGTGTCTGCTTCTTTAAAATTATATCGGTTTATTGCTGAATAGATAATTAAGACAAGTTTAAAGTTTCTAATCAATAAATGTGTACATTTAGTTTGCGACGAAGCCAACAGAAAATGCATCACTGTTGGATAAGGGCCGCTTGCAATCATAACGTCTTTAAAACAGATGTGTCCAGTTTTACTTCAGTTTGCATGTAAACCTGCTTAACCTAAAGAGGAATCTGAGTTAGGCGGTGAAGCCCACAAGGTGATGGAACCGGCCTGCGACCGAGCCGAGGATGTAATTAAAGGTGAAAAGCCGACGGAGGACAAGGCCGCAGATCAGACCCCGGCCACCAGTACGGTCGGTGCCCCCAGGAGGGGGCTCAGAGAGCGGGGCGCCGGGCGACCAAGGGCCGGCCTCTCCGCTAAACCGACGGACGTCAACGGTGCTGCGTTGAGCCCACTGACCTCAGGTCGGGTTTTAAGGGACAGGTCGACTAGGGCAGTACCGGCTTGGCTGAAGGACTCCAAAAGTGACGACGAAGAAGACGAACCGAGCCCGGACAGCGGTGCTGCCAAGCGGAGGAAAGTTTCCAACTCTAAGCGCAAGAAAATTTCAGAATCTGCGGCTCTGGCAGAAGGTGGAGAGGGGCTCACAGGAGACAGCCTTCAAGGCACAGTGTAAGTTTTTACTTGGGAAGCACTAATTCATAAAATGAGTAAAAAAATCGACATGCATTGAGGCTGTGCAGGCTTTAAACGTGCCTGTGTATTTCGTTCCTGTCAAACGCACGCCTTCTTTATGGCTCGTCCCTCTTGCTGACTTCAGGGGTGGAGTAAAACTTACCTGTTTTTAAAGATGCTAACACATTTCTCTCTCACGCCTTAGCCTCGTTTTAGCTTATGAACCCACTCGTTGCTCAGGAGCTCCATAAAAATCTAAGATGTCAGTGTTTTCCATCCTTTCTGTAGTTCAGAAGACCCCAAGAAAGCTGCTCCAGATGCTCAAGGTAATCAGTAATATCCCTGTTGTAACCCTAGACTCGAATATAGTTTTGTGTGCCCTTTCAAACTGAGGTGGTGTGTGTGCTTTTACATGGTACCAATCCACAAAAAACTCTGCCTGCTTGCTTATTTCCTCTCACTTTAGCTCTTCCTTCGAGACGCCCCCCACCCCAGGCTGGCGCAAAGCCCCCAACCGGCAGGGCTATGCGCGGCTCGGCCAAGGCTGTTTGCAAGACCGAACCTGGAATGGAGAATCCAGCAGGTGAGTGATGTGTTGACGACGTTCTGCTCATTATTTGGTCCCGCGACCACACACAGATCGAAATTCTAGGTGTCTGAAAGGTGTTTTTTGTGTGCAAATATAAATGGGGATCCCTAATGTGGGTGCTGTCCTGTCATGGCCGCCGCTCTACATGTCCCACAGTTCACCTGCACCAGCCAGAAGATCGCAGCTGCTTTATGTTCCCCTGCTCGGTGTACATTTTCATGAAAGCACAAGTGGAGAAGAGTGCTTTCGTCACCTCACAGTGTCTCTTTCTGTCTTTTAACAGTGCAAGGGGATGCAAGCGTTCCAGAGAAGTGTTACGTGTAAGTACTTTCCCGCATTTTCCTCTTATTTCTTTGAAGAGTAAAACAGTCTTTTGCAATCTTTCAATGCTTTTACACTTTGCAGAAGTTGTGTTCTGTTACAAAATATTGTGGTTGTCTATATTTAGGACTATATATAAGACATCTACCCCCCCCCCACATCTCTAACCACATGTTTGAATTCAGATCACAAAAATGATCACAGTAAGAATATCACGGCTTAATTGGTTTCAATTAAACATTTGGAGGATTTATGAATTCAGTTTGGTCAACTTAAATTTGCAAGAAATTTTCATAGTTTAGGTATATATATTTGTATGTATTTTTTGTTTAAACTGTCATTCTCATTACTGACTAAACTTTATGCTCACACAGAGAAAAGAAAGAGGAAGAAAAAGAAGACGCAGCCCCACAAGTCCTGGATGATGAAGAGCCTCATTTTCAGGACGACCCCAACGATCTCAGCTACCAGCCACAGAGTCAGAGGTGCGTGCACCGCTTTCACCCCCGATGCTGAGAAACCACAGAGTCGCATGAAGTCTTTTTGGTTTTGTCGCCATCAGTGGTGCAGAGGAAGAGGAGGAGGAGGAGGAGGAGGAAGGAGTCAGCAGCGAGGAAGACCAGCCCTTTAAGGATGACTTAAATGACCAGAGTTATGACCCGAGGGTGGAAAGGTGAGATTGCATGCGTCTGTTTGGGATGGGGGCCGTGGTTACTGCTGTTGAGCTCGTGTTTTTCTTTGCTTTGCGGTTGGCACTATCATTCATTTGCTCATTTATTTACAGAGACTGTCCGAAACCAAAGCGCAGAGCCCCGCCGAGGCAGAAGGAGACCAAGGAAAGAGAGAAAGCGCCTAAGAAAGAAAAAGAGACCGCTGAGATAAAAGTAGAAGGCTCCGACAATGTGGAGGCCGTGCAGGAGGAAGTAAAGCTGGAAGAGGATATGGTTGAAGATCCGGATGGACCCAGGAAGTAAGAGCAGTACCGTATGCGCAGGAAGTGTAATCCGAGTGGTTATTCTTACATATGTCATAGCAAAACAAACTTGGTGACAAATATTTTTTTTTCGCTCACTCTGTGCCAGGAGAGGTCGACGGAAAAAGGACGACAAAACTCCACGGCTGCCCAAGAGGAGGTGAGGCTTACAGGTTTACAGCCCTTTCTGTATGTAAACTCGTCTCGATTACTGGTTGGGGGCTCAGAGTCCCACAGGCTGGACATGCGTTGCCTTTGACTTTTGGTTTTCTCCCGCTTTTGTGCTCCGCTCATTCAGGAAGAAGCCCCCCGTGCAGTATGTGCGCTGCGAGATGGAGGGATGTGGGACGGTTTTGGCTCATCCCCGCTACCTTCAGGTTGGTTTCAGAACTTTCGGACCTGGCGACACCTTTCAGATCAAATGTGGCTGCTTAGAATCTATTCACTGTACATTGTCAATCGGCTTAGAAAATCCTCACTTTTGAGGATGCATGAGAATTCTCTGCTCGCAGGAAGTCAGCTCCAATGTTAACCCTAAAGCTTGATGAAGGCAGAAAAAACAATAGCATTCATCTTTCCTTTTTTTAAGAATTGACATATTTCTATTTTAGATGACTGAAAAATAAAACAAAAGGTCCTTCTTTCTCCTCTAGCACCATATTAAGTACCAGCACTTGCTCAAGAAGAAGTACGTCTGCCCTCACCCTTCCTGTGGGAGGCTCTTCCGCCTGCAGAAGCAGCTGCTGCGTCATGCTAAGCATCACACAGGTATCCCCCCCCCCCCCCCCCAAAGCATGTGAGCTTTGACCACTTTTGAGTCGCAAACGAGTTGCCTAATCCTCTTTATTTTTATTCCAGACCAGAGGGACTACATCTGTGAGTTCTGTGCTCGTGCCTTCAAGAGCTCCCACAATCTGGCTGTTCATCGCATGATCCACACCGGAGAGAAACCCCTACAGTTAGTGCTCCGCCACGCATGGTTCCTGCGTCCTTTCGCACGGTTTTGTGAGGTTTTTGTTCTCACCCGCCTTTGCCCATCCACAGGTGTGAGATCTGTGGCTTCACGTGCCGCCAGAAGGCGTCTCTTAACTGGCACATGAAGAAGCATGACGCCGACGCCACCTACCAGTTCTCCTGCTCCATCTGCGGCAAAAAGTTCGAGAAGAAGGACTGCGTGGTGGCCCACAAGGCCAAGAGCCACCCAGAGGTGCTGATCGCCGAGGCGCTGGCAGCCAACGCCGGCGCCCTCATCACGACCCCTGCCTCCCTGCTGGAGCTGCAGGGAAACGCCGCTCAGGCCGAGGGCAGCGGCGTGGAGGCGGGGCAGGACGGCCAGGTGGAGCAGCTGGGGCAGGACGGGCAGCACGTGGCTCCGGTGTCCCAGATGAGCCAACCCGTGAGCCATCAGGTGGTTTTACTGGGGCAGGACCAGAGCCTCCACACCATGCAGGTGCCAGTGACTATTGCCCTGTCCCCCATCGACCCCCCATCGCCGGCCGACAACCAGCAGCAGACCCACCTCCAGCTCCAGATGCCCGTTCAGTTTGTGCAGACTGCCCAGCAGGCGCAGCAGCTGACCCTCCACCCCGGCTCGGTGGTGACCCAGCACCAACCGCAGCTGCAGCCCCTGCAGCCGTACGCCCCCCAGCAGCAGGGCCAGGGGCCGCCGCAGATCCTCCAGATGACCTTCCAGCCCGTCAGCCAGTCGCAGACCCAGATTCAGCAGATCCCCATCCTGGCCACCCCCCAGCAGCTTCAGACCCTGCACACAGCCGCGCCCAGCCCCCCCCTCATGGCCGCCCCCCAGCCCCAGGCCCAGGATCCGGTCTCCACCAACGGGGACAACTTCATCCTGGACAACCCGGTGCTCTCCTCCTCCTCCCCGTCGGCAGCAGACGTGGTGGGGGAGGAGGGCGTGGTCTGGGAGCAGGCGGGTCAGGGGGAGGTGTTGGCTGATGGAACAGAGAGACACGTACAGCAGGCCCTCATGTAAAACAGAGCAGAGGATAGATATGCATACTATACGGCCACATCTGAGATAAATGTAGGATCACCTATATAACATGTACTGTTCACCCCTTGTCATACTTGGTAGCTTTTTAGAATATCTGTATCAGGGAAAGATACGTGTTTGTTTGTGTATGTTGTTAACTTTGTACATAACAGCCCTGTACCTAGTCGTTTTCAGTGTGTATATTGATAAGTTTATGTTGCCATTATTCAATAGCATAGCCCAGCTCAGAGTAATATGCAAGAAAGGAAATGCCTCCGTCGTGGCATCTAATAGGCTGGGGAAAAAAATCAGTTTAATTTATTAAAACGATGACCACAGAACACGCATCAGGAAGTTAGAAACTACCCGTGTATGAGGTGAGAAGTCTGAACGGCCTTTTAAAGACAGAGGAAACATGGACAACCCAGGAAAAGTGACGTGGACAACTAACTAATGATGTGTGTGTGTGTACAAGTCACAGAATGTGCTCATTTCAGGTTTTGCCCATCATTAATTATTCATAGACAGTAGGGAATGATAACATGTCTGTCAAAGTGTTTCTGAGCGGCCAAAAACATCGCGAGTCACATAGTACGGCATTAAGTAACAGCAAACACAGTCACCGATTGAATAACCATTCAAGTTTAATGACATTTGAGAAACAAAACTATGTAGAACCTTATAATCTCTCACCTTAGAGTTATTCTAGCACAAACAATAAACATCTGTCAAATTACAAGATGTAAATAAATGTCTTAACGTATATATGTAAAGCGTGTTTATTTACTGGAAGTACAGGCTAAAACCTGAGGTGATTTTTCCCCCCCTTCTCTTCTCAGGAGCTGCAGCAGGTTTGCTCATCAGTAGTTGGGGTCTTTCCCCCATAGTTCCTGCTCATGGTTTGTGTCTTTAGTTCCAATCACTTCTTGGAATGCGGAGTAGCCTTCAGTCAAAGCAGCTGTGAGGCGCAAACAGGAGGTCCAGACTTCCACCTTTGTGTCTGATATTAAATTAACTAGTCATTAGTTGATTATTCTATTTTAAAAAAACGCATACAAACGCGAGCAGAACTAACTTCCCTGCACATCAGGACATGTTGACCCGCTCTCTGTCCCTCTGGGCAGTGTACTGCTTCATAGCTCTTTTGGGGGGGATCAGGGTGTTGCTCAGTCCGACCCTCCTCTTCTTGGCCTGCTGCCCCTCTGCCTCCCCCTCTCTGCGGCCTTGCTGGGGGCCTTTAGAGGCCCCGGCTGCCTCGGAGGTGCCTTCACTGGCAGGTGGACCGCGTGGGGCGGACGGCGTCTGGAGATCACTGTCGTGAGCGAACTTGCATTTGATCCCAAAGCGGCACCTCCCGTCCTTCCTGTAGGACGTGCAGATCCTCTTGCCCCCTATTTGCGAGGGTTTGGGCTGCATGGTGAGCGGGACGTGCTTCTGCAGGGCGGTGAGCTTCTGCTCGGCCTGAGCCCTGAAGGGGTTGGCGAACACACTGCTGTCAGCGCAGGCGTTCAGGGACGGAGGGGGCAGTTTTTTGGAGGTCTGGAGGCGGACGGACGGCGAGGGCAGGGCGGAGCGGCCGGGCGCGGGTGCTCGGGTTTGGGGTGAGGAGTCGTTGTCGTCCCGGTCCGAGTCGCTCGACTCCGAGCCAGACTCCAGCAAAAAGTTGCGAGCTTTCTTGTCGGCCTGCGTGTCATCACCCACCACCTCACCGGGACTAGGACACAAAACAAACGGAGAAAAACCAGAATTCAATTCCGTATTAGTAACCGAAATACTCAATTCAAACCATTTAAAGTTTTATGGAGGGGGCGTGTAGCGTGTACTCACTACGTTTTGGTGATGTTTACATCCTCTCCCTCGCTATCCGAATCGGAAGACACTCCGTAGCCGACTAAAGAGTTCATCCTAAAGGCTAAGCTAGTTAGCCTAAGAGTCCGGTCCCTGGAGAAAAACACGATAACGACGTTCCTCGGTTACTGCTGCCCGCATAATTTAGTATAAAAACTATGAAATGATATTGATTTCGTCTCCTAGCATAATTCCCGGGTCGGCTTTCATCATGGCCGCTGTTGTTCTTTCCTGCCTTTTCTCATCCCAAGTGTCTCTACTGCCACCATCAGGACGGGCATGGAATTACGCTCTGACGTCATGGTTTACGCTATTTACGCTGACCCATTAGGACTGAACGGTTTTCAATTTCAATAAACTTTATTAGTCCCCGGGTAGCAATTTAAAGGGCCCAGCGGAGCAGCATGGGGAGGCGTTGTGATTCCAGACAAAGTACGAAAATAATAAGAGGAAAAAGAGAGCAAACATTTGAAATGGTGCAAGAAACAAAGAATTAACATTAAACATCCCAAATGTATACGCCGACTGTACTACGGAGCCCCCCAGGTAAGATGCCTTTTTTTTTTCTTTAGCGTGCCCTAGCAATAAGTTTTTATGCAGGATATGCATAATCCTAATGCATAATGTTGTCTAGTACTGAACACAGTTCAATAACAACAAACAAGAACGTTTCTAGAAAACATGTCTTTTGACATAGGCCTGTGAACTATTTTGATGGGATGAAAGTCGCAACTTCATTGATACATAAATCTTATTTTAGAATGATCTAATTAATTTTCTTATGTGATTGAGTGTGTAATCTGCATAAGATGACAGTTTAGAGACATTCCTTCATGTTTTTATTGTCTATCCCCCCTCTTTTTACTTTCAAGGTGTTGGTCATTATGAAATGTTGCAATATTCAGTGTATTTGTGCATCCTCTGAACTCAGTGAACATCCTTTTTCCCCCGCATCATAGTTCTATGTTGCTGGGTGCTGAGTCTTCTTTCCAACCTGTCCAAAATGTTCTGTAGGTGTTTAACTGAACTGAGATTTAGTGACTTTGAAGGCTGCATCATGCATCATATTGTCTTAATCCTTTACAGACTCTCATTGATTCTACCAGTGCCTTTAACAGAAGCGTTATTCCCCAATAAAAAACCCTCCCTTAAGTGTGGAAATGTTTCGCTGCAGAGTTAAGGTGGTCATTCATACCAGCGCATTGACCATCCAGATATCCACCTACAGCACTTGGAGGGTCAGAGTTAAGCCGTAATCATCTTTTCTCACGTTGAACATGTACTCTGCTCCACTCTGCTTACAGGGTAACTTTTTTCCTCCCCTCTTTAATACATGCAGTATATAGTTGCTTTTACCATGACATTGATCGATTGGAAGTCCAACGCATGAATGGATGTGGGCACAACTGTCTGGACGTAGCTAATGTTTTAGACTTGTATCAGGCTTTGTGCTCTAGCTGACCACTTGATAATGGCTTATTTTACACGTCAAGCCGCGTTAATTGACAGTCATATAGTCGCAGTTTATTCAACTTAACATGCTACACTGAGTTTTTTATAAACACGTCACATTCCGATGGGTGCATCATTGGGTGACTTTGGATTCAGTGTCTTGCCCAGGCCTGTGATCTGGGGAAGCCCTGAGGCAAACCACAACGAATCAGATTGTCGGATGATTGCTCTTAAATGAATCAGAAAAGTACGGGCAGCCAAAGACGGCTCACATTTAATTGCTCAGGCGTACATGATGGGACTAACGTATGTGAGTTTGGAGAGGACAGGCTCCCCGGGTGAGCTTAAGGAGGACAAAGAGACAGGATGGCGACAAGCTGCACAGGGGAGAACTATGACCAGAGTTCAGTATGTTCCCATGCAAGATTTTGTGTGCTTGGAAGATCAGGAGATCCCAGCCAGAGAAAGTTCCAATAAACTCATGATAGGCTATATAGGACTTTGCAGCCTTAACTGCAAAAAACAAAACAAAACAAAAAATGACTGAGAGCAGCAGATAATAATAGTCAAATATAATAAAATCACATTCACCTCACTGATTTATTGTAAGGCACTCAAATAAGGAAGAGGTGAATTTGGTCCTAAATAATCATCTGGTATTAACTCGGTCCAAAAACTTGCCAAAGAATCTTTTGACATATTATGTAATTATTTATAAACTGAAAAAGTTTGAAAACATGCAGAAGTAGCATTTTTAATCTGAAGTACCTCCCTTTCCATTTCCGTTAGATTTAAGAGATTAAATCTAGACAAATACAGTTAAAAAACAAGCAAGATACAATATTTAGATCCTCTAAGGCTGTTTGAAAGTATTTTTGGTTATTGGCTAATTTTCTATGCGTTTCCAGTGCAGAAGAATTTTGCCATGCTCTTACTTGTTTTAATAAGACACCACTCCTATTTTCCTGGGAACTTCTTGTTTTATGAGGAGTGTCTTTTTTTGCACAGTGAACACTTTTGCAAAATGGAAAATACTACTTTATAAAATACATCAGCTGGTACACACATACATGCATATCATTGTATGTATGTGTTGTGTATAGATACTAGATTAGGTAGAATTTCTTTTAAATGTTGACCTCTACGAATCTGATATAGAAATCAAATTTTAAACCAATGTGATGTCCCTTTCATATTTTAAAAGTTAAAGGCAACTGGAAATGAATCCACCAAAACAACAGCATTTTTCCTTATCTTAAAAAACAACAGCAAAAAACCAACAACTTTTGAAAACTTTCTTGGCTCATTTGTGAATGGCAGCTCTTTGGGTAGGTGGTTGGGTACAAACATCCTATTGGGGTTTAGGACGTATTATGGTTTTCCTGGTATTTGTATTCTCTTTTTTTCTTTTCTTATCACAGAGCAGACGCATGCACAAGTAACGGAAGTAGTTTGAATAGTCCAGAAAGCCCCCCCCCCACCCCACACACACTCGCATTTGTCACTACCAGTATATGAGATAAGCCCCTCATGAATAACTTGATGTGTTCCTCCCGACTCCTCCTCTCTGACTGGCCGTGCAGCTTGTCCCATTTATTTCCGCCAGCCAGGCATCAGGATCCCGGGGGAGTGGGCGGGGAGCTGGCTTCAAACTTTGTAACATAAGATTCTTACGGTAAGGTCGGACAAACGGGAGAACTCGCCTTACAGGAACTCTCAGACAGAAGAGTGCCCAGCTGGCTCTTTCTGACGTAGCACAAATCGGAGGGGAGAGGAGGGGAAAGTTAATCTGAAACGTGACCGCTGTGGGGATGAGGCAGGCTTCCAGGAGGGTGTAGGAAAAAAAAAAAAGAAAAGGCGGACCTGTTGCTGTCCCGTAGCTCATTAAACGGCTCTTTTCGGCGTTTCGGGCAGATTGAGGGGGGATGTCAGCCAGACGGACCAGAAGCACCAACCGATCGGAACTGGGCAGGACCGCTGCGGCCCGGTCAGCGGACATAGCCGCGCAGCTTCACCATGAGTGCTCCATCTTATTGGATCTCTATGTGAGTAAGGGAGCTTTTTTTCCAGACTGACTGCAACCAGCCAGCAGGTCATAGGAGAATGTTTCTGTGTGTGCGTGTGTGTGTGTGGGTGGGAGGAAGAAAGACAGAAAGAAATGGGCCAAGGTTAATAGGAGGATTAGTAGTTTCTATGGAAGTGTGTGTCTGTGCATGCACGCTCGTGGGAAAACTGTACGTGCATGAGAGGGAGAACACAAAAGAGGGATGAAAGAGGTGCGTGCAAGAGCAAGATAACACTGTGTGTTCTTCAGTTTGTCAATTTTTGTATGAAAGAGACAGAAAAGATGTCCAAAGAAGTAGGGGATGGGAATGCAGAGTAGTGTGTGTGTGTGTATATGTGTGTATGTGTGTGTGAGGAGGAGGTGGGTGTGGAGTCATGAACTGTGTTGGAATGATGGCAGTGGGTGTTTTTATGGCACGCAGCCATCGGGATCCGGGCATGAGGCCTCCATATTCTCTCCATAAACCTGCTTCTTTTTTCCGAGAGGTGAGAGAGCTGCTAGTGATTAAAACTTTTTGGTTTTCAGCCCATTCACTCTGGCATCTTCATACTCACACACTCTTGACATTTAGGCCCCAACATTTCGAGAGCCGCAGCAGGTGTCATAATCATCTAGAATGCATGTTCTTTCATGATATCTGACTCAATCACTTTGGCCTTCGGGCCTTTAAATCCTTATCTGGGGGGGAAGAAACGGGGGGAGTGGGAGGAAAAGGCGTTGCTGCTTCGCTGGAACCACTGCAGCTCTAGAACAAAAGTTAAGGCTGTAGTCTTGCGGTGGGATTACCCAAAGTAAAAATAGCTCACTTTTGGGAAACGCTAATCTGCACCGTCCCTTTTAAGCACGCTGCCAAATGCACCGCTTCTGAACGCACACAATAACGGTTTGTTTATTTCTGAGTTCACACGATCTGAGAGCACACAGAGGCCGTGACCTGTTCAACACCGGTAAAGTCTGAGGAAGTTTTTGTTGGACACGGATACAATGTAGTTACCGTTTTTCAGATTAAGTACAATCGATGACTCGCAAAATGTTTGATCACATGTAATCATGACATTGTTTGTAACTGGATGATGAAGGGCTGGCTATGCTAATCTTTTTCAACAGGAAAACACACATCCCCAAACTGTTAGTGGAAGAAAATTCTACCCTTTAACATCTTAACTTAGAAAAAAAAAGAATAACAGCCAGAATCGATGCTTTTTTCACGGATAATTGGCGTGACACCTTATTGTATTGTATTATGAAAAAGACGTGCCATTAATCGTGCCTAAGTTAGGCATCACATAGCTATAGATAATCTTTGAGTTAGTTTAGGTATGTGCACTTCCTCCAGTATATCCTATGACAGTATTTATCCGGTGAAAGACACGCTCCACCAAATGGTTAAGCAGGATGTGAAAGGGTTGATACATGAGATCAAATCACAATCAGGATCAGTCCGCCCTCGTGTCCAATGGTTGGAGAGTGTTTTCTTTTAATTAGCCTTTCTTGTAATCCTACAGGAACATATCTGTTTTCTTGTTGTGCCAGAACTTCCACTTTTCCTGGAAGAGTTTTTTTTCTCCCCCTAATCGTTACAAGCAGAGAGCTGTGGAGTGTCTGAGAAATGTTAGTGGCTGCTGATATAAGGGGCTAAGTATGAGTCACAGCTCATGTTTGAAATTGGCTCAATTTAATATTTGCTGGTGTTTTCTTTTGTTTAAGAAAACAATGCATAAATAAGTATATGCATGAATAAATGAGAACGGTGTTGAAAAATGATTCTATTTGATCTCAAGTACGATTAGACACTGATGGGATCTTTAACCAAAAATGTGCTGTTTAGCCGGGAGAATGCTTTCTTACAACAACATTCCCCGTTATTCCCCTTAAATCATTGTGGAGATTGACCACCTCGTCGTAATTCTCAGCGAGCCGTGAGCATATTGTTTCAGGCCGCACAGACATTTCCCCGGGTGTCCATAACGGCCTGCAGTAACATCCCCCCCCCCCCCCC